>JAAIXI010000246.1:298736-698618 GCA_013403645.1 Heliconius nattereri | reverse complement strand
TTTGCACTTGCACGTATTGGATAATTGGAGTTGAATGTATTATTTCAGCGCGATATATTTGGTTTCATATCTTTTCTAGCAGTTATTAGTAGGTAGGCTTTTGTTTATAATTTCTTCCGTATAAAAATGGTCATTTAACTACCTAAAAATAGTCATTTAAATATATTTTAATAAGTACTTGAAAAGATTAGTAGCACAGATTTAAAAATTACGGTACCTACTAAAAAATCCTTGCTGTGTAAAACAATTGGAAAATCCTTAATGACACTACGAAAATGCGAGTTGCGTTAGGGTTTAATTAATTTTCACATTATCTTAAGTGCCTTGCAAACATACATTATATGAATAATCCAGTAGTAAAAGCGGGCGAAGCCGCGAGGGGGTCGCTAGTACACTGATAAAAACACAACATACATACATAAATATATTCATACATGCATACATACCTACTATAAATATTTTGGTAGAGTAAAGAGATTGTAATTAAACAAACTAAACTAAAGAAAAGTAAATAAAATTAAATTACCTACCTAAATTACGCACTATTTTTATGTGTAAAAGTTATGAAACTGCATTAGTTTTATACTTTTTACACAATAATTGATTATGTAAATAGAAAAACACATAATAATTTTAAAATTAGGTTACATAGATTTAACCATCCTTTAACGCCCTGACATTTCTTTTTCTAATATTTTCAACAGAAATTGCTCCTATACAGATTCATTATATGGGTAGATTAACAAAAACACTTAACATTCAATTATGTTAATCTCAAATATTATGTATTACTATAGTATGGAGATGATTACTATTCTTTTCCGATGTAATTAATTTTTAACAAATAATAATTAATAACGCAACAATATGTTTAGAATTCTGTTTCTATTTTCTCAAATATAAATTTCTTGATATCATTAATTACATGTTATGAGAGTGTAGCGTTATCATTTATTAATAAATCATTTTTCATCAACAGTTATTCCAATCAAGAGGTTTCAAACTTCATTCTTTCGCCAAGAATTGCAGCACGATTCAGAATCCATTGAGCCATCTATTAATGTGAAACTGATAAAACATACCGTTTTCATGTTAAATTTCTCTTAACATAAAATAATATTAATCGTAAACGACGTTTTGCTTTTTTTGATGTATTAAAATTAATAATATTCATTCCGACGTAATAAATGTTTAGCAAATAATAGCGCAATAATATGTTGTACGCGTTATCAACATTCATTACAGTACTTATGTGTATGTAGTCAACAGACATCGTTACGTATGTTTCTCCTTTCTCAAACATAAACTTGAAAACTTTGAGTACATAATGTTTTAATAGTGTACCCTTTACAGACTATTTAATTTTCTTTATATTTTATTCAGTAGTTTTTACTATGAACAAATTTGTTAAAAAAATATTTTTTTTTATCAACAGTCATGTAATTGAAACGATTCCTTATTCTCTATTTTTTTTCAAATAATCTTGCCAGAGCGCCATCTATTGTGCTAATAGTTAAACTGTAATCTTTCGATCATAGTTAAAACATACCGTTTTCTCAGTATAAATAATGAAAAACTATATTTTGCTACCCTTTACAGACTATTTAATTTTATTTATATTTTTACCAACAGCCATGTAATTAAAATTAAAATTTTAATTAAATTTCAAATTCTTTTCTTCCAGAGAATCTTGCCAGAGCGTCATCTATTGTGCTAATAGTTAAGCTGTCACCGTTCGATCATTGTTAAAACATACCGTTTGCTCAGTATAACTAATCAAAAACTATATTTTGCTAAAATTTTAAAATTTATAATATTTCTCCCAAAGTAATTAACAAATAATAACTTGTTGAAATATGTTTTATTCGTTATCAAGATTCGTTAGTACTTACTATTCATTGTCAATAGATCTCCAATATTAACTACTTGAAAACATTAAATACTTATATCTTTTAATAGAGTGAAGTGATTACTATGAAATAAAAAGTAAAACTTTTTCTGATTTACTTGTAATTTTTATACATAAAAGTTGCTTGAATTTGTTGAGCACTTTTTACGTGATACGTGATCACATAAACAGATAAACAGACAAACAGACAAAAATTCCAAAAATGCTGGAAATGGACTCTGTTAATTGTCCTTTAACACCCTAGCTATTTTTTTTTTATATTTTCAATGTACAGAAATAACTTTTTTACAGATTTATTATAAGTATAGATTATACTTTGTTTTTCCTGCACTTTTGTCGTCATAGGCTAAAGGAAACAACTAGGACTGTGAGTGTGTGACGAATGAAAGTTCGAAGACGACTTCCTTGTCTTCCTTGTTAAATAATTTAAAAACACAATAAAAAAAGGTTTTTTCAATT
This sequence comes from Heliconius nattereri, assembly GCA_013403645.1. Lineage (NCBI taxonomy): Eukaryota > Metazoa > Arthropoda > Insecta > Lepidoptera > Nymphalidae > Heliconius > Heliconius nattereri. Next base: position 696,250 of record JAAIXI010000246.1, on the reverse strand, counting down.
CAAACCACAAGTTCCCGAGATTAAGACATTTAATGAAATGAATTTTGCCGCTGTATAATATAATTATAAGCTATAAAAACTAGAAACAACTTTTTTCAAAAGAAAACATTAAAAAGACAAATGTAATAAGCACAAAGTCCACCCATCAGCCAAGTTCCATCAGCCATCTTCCAATTTCATCATCAGACCAGCTGGAGGGCCTTTAATATTATATTGTCATCTAATATACATATTATTGCCAAGTTTCAAGAATTATACCACAATTAGAAAATTGATAGTGTAATTCAAATATTTAGATTTTATAACATAGTTACAGCTTAACCTAATAAAAGCGCATTAGTCACCTAGCTAGTAGCAATGGAACTTACATTTGTTAGCTTCACTCTTAGATCCCGCACATGGCAGGGTGCCAGAGGGAACCTGAGAACCTAGTGTGAAAACACTTCATATCATACAAATAATAGAGTAAGTCACTATATTAAATAATAATGCATTACCTCAAAATCAATCGTAATATTACTAATATGCATAAATTGCTCTATTTCAACTCGATTAGGCATAACGGGCCGGAATAATATGTTTTAAATTTGTATGTATTTCAATAGCCCGTCATGGCATAGGGGCACAAAGTGCTATCAATTATTGTAATTATTAAAGTAAGGATTAATTATTACAATATCAATACTAATTCAATCAAAATTGACAAAATGTGTATAATAAATTATACAATGATATAATTTTTTGTTATTTACGTCTAACAAGACTGAGCACTGCTTTAGCGTTAACCACCAAAGTCTGAACACAAAATATTCGAAAAGTATTTCTATTAGTATAAGAAATAGAGGCTTAAGAATACATTTAACACATTCCGAAAAAAATGCTTTAAAGGGTAAGCAGATCCATCTGCTAGTGGCTAACATAGTGTTATGACACTCCATTCTACACTGAGTGAGAGGGCACGCTTTATCTTGTTATCACAGCAATGAAAAGAAATTAATTTACTTCCCCTCATAAGAATCAAAACTGGAACTATTGCGTTTACAGTCACTAAAATAAAAGCGAGAAAATAATAAAGATGACTACAATTTCGGAGTAAATTAATGAACAGACCGATGCCTTCTTTCTATCACATTAACAAATTGACAAGTTAAATAAATTATATACTATGGTTGCAAGTGGTTTATTTTTTTATTTTCACACGTTGATATTGAATGTAACTGATAGTAGCCACTTCTAATACAAAGTTGACCGAGGTTCACCTAACGGTGACCCACAAAAGGGAAACAAAAATAATTGATTCCCCTCAATGAGGATCGAACCCGAACCAATCACTTATCTGACTGTATGTCAGAATAATAAATATTATTAGAACTAACAACTATAAATTACGACAGTGATATAGAAATGAGGCAATTTCTTTTTTTGTATTTCCCTGAGTTTATTTCCAAGAATGGAAGTTGAACCCACACCCGTTGGGTTTACAGTTCCACAGCCTCATACGCTAATCCCACTTTTGCTATAAAAGGGTGCTTCTAATAAATCCCAAAGACAAAATGAATAGGGGAAGATTGATTTCACAACATTAGTCAAGTTGACACCGCTCTATCAGTTCAATTGGAAAATTTACAATTCAATAATGTCATCTCGTTGTACTAAATGTATTTTAAATAAATTCTAAAGTAAGTTACAAACTACATTGCTCAAGAAAGTTTGTTCTTATTGTTTTAAAAATATTTCATTATATTATTTTGTATAATACAAAGAAAGTGCTGCTTAATTATAAGTTCCAATAAATTGATAGATGCGTGACAATGCGAACACTTAGGCTGATTGTACCTCTCTATCGCATATTCCTCTTTCTCCCTTGTACGCGAGGCTCAGGCGGAACGTGACAATGAGTCATGCTTTCTCGGACATGCAACCGGCTTTAATCGGTTTATAAGACTTTATCACGTTAATAAATCATTAAATTAACTATACTTTTTATGTATGCTGCCTACTGACTGCCGTGGTGAAACAGGTGAACAGCGTCTACGTAAACGAGACGGCTGCAGGTGTGGTTGCCACTCGAAGGAATGAATTCTATTCATTTTTACTTTTGTGTTGAGTGGCGGAACTCAATTCTGCGCTTTGTTTTTTTTTAAGCAAAGCTAATAAGCTGTTAAACTTAATTTATTGAACATTTTGCAACAATATAATGGTGTAAGTGACAATCGTAGCTGCCATAGAGACCATGGTGGTGTAGTCCAGTCTGTAGAAGTTCAGCGCATGGTAGATGATCGGTCTTGATAGTATTAAACTTTTGAGTTCTTTCAGTGATTCTTGGATTTCTTTTGCTATTTAAAAATTGTTATTATTAGTATTATTACCTGTTCGACAGACAATATACAGACAAAAGCAATTTTAAATTTGGCATGTGGGGCCTCTAAAGGCCTTCTTTTAAGTATTAATTAGAGTAATAAGAGAGGAAAATAATACAGAATTTTCCAGTATAAGTCTTAAAGTCCATCCATCCATGTCCATCCATCCATCCATCCACGTCCATCTAAACAAAATAACGGACGATTAAAAGTTATGACATATTTTTGTGTATTTTATGCTTTAGAAACTGAAAATTTGAAGCCGACTCGGCTTCAAATTTTCATTTATACATTCAAATCTTATTCAAATGCTCAAAGCTCAGCTATATTGCAAAAAAATATGATAATAAAAATATCTCTTACTAGTTAATTTGTTTATTACAAGACGATCAATGGTCAACACAATTCTATCCACTTCCCTATACGTTGCTTCAGCGTGGTACACCCCGCACACTAGCACTAGAGACTCTATGATTGCTCTCACGAGAGTCGACACTACTGGCAGACAGCTAGAGTTGTGTTCTCCGGCTATCTGGATTTGGTTTAGTTATTAGTAGACAATTTGAACAAAATTACTTTATATTCAGTTTATCAGCTTAATGAAAAAAATAAAAAAAAATTGCTAAAATTAATGCAATATTAGATCCAAGAATCTATCAAGAAATTTCTATGATTATGTATAAAGTATATGAGAAAACAGAGCTAATAATATTTAAACTAAAAAGAGAGGATGCTGACAGATCTATGTAGATTACACATTTATAAATGAATGGATTGTTTAATATAATAATATTTTATGTATTGTTTTAATATATTAACTTACCAGTGTTGTACCCATTATGTAACGAATTATCATATTTATCAGAAACACCATATCTATTAAATATAGAGTGCAATTAAATATAATCTGAAAACGAAGAAAAAATCGGTTATATATGAGTAAAAAATAATATATGCTCATGTTTCTAACTTGTAAATTATGGTATATTTATATTCCAAACAGTTATCCCATATCATTTATACTAGTACAAATAGAAAAACACAATTTACATTGAATACAAAAGTAATAGTTAATTAATAAGTTACTTACCCTAAACCCATACATTATGTTTATATATTCAGCCTGTTCGTTCAGAAACAGGTAACATCTGCTTAGCCACAGCACTATATTTTGTTTGTTGTAACTCAGAAATTTTAAGTTAGATATTTTCTTTCCTTCATCTGTGGTCCAAATATTATTTCCAATATTTTTAAACATATCTACATCAATATCTGTACTATAATAATTTTCAAGTAAATCTCCAATAGTTCTCAATCTATATATGACTTGCACAATATTCAAAGTGACATCTAAAGTCCCAAGCATTCTAATTCCGTGATAAACGTAGTCCATAAGGTGAAGGAGTGACACAGTCCAGCCAAAGCTCATAGCATACGCCAAATACTCGGCTATAACACTTACCCAGAGTATTATAATGAAGAAAATATATATATTTCTAAAATCTTTCCTAATATTCTTGTAATATGTCATACCTGTGATTCTGTCAATGTAGTCGTAGGTTACGAAATATATAACCGCTGGTTGTCTACCGTATGTATAGACGAAGACCGTATCTATAATATATTGTATATAACCAAGCAAGAAGGCCATCTGATAAATTTCATCAAAATCGATCTTAACACTTACAGAATTTTGAATCTTGTCATAAACTGTATACATGTTTGCTATGAACAGAAGTATTATTAATATACATATCTTATATAATGAGCTGTTGTACTGTAATATTCCTTTGTCCTTATAAATTCGGGATAGACCAAATAAGGATAAGAAATTATACAATCTAGATATAGCAGAATAAGCTTCATTGGGCTCACTGTTTTTTATATCGTAGACCTTCATGTTGCGAATGAACAATGGCGTTTGCTGTATTGTCATCACATTCTACTTATCTATTGATAGTATCTATTAATTTATATATGCACGGTAATAATGTAGTCTGAAAATTGCTATAATATAATCATATTTTAAATTATAGTGGAATATTTTTTATATTAGCCATTAGGTTGATGTAAAAATAATAAGTAAACAATATAATTGAATTTAATCTTTTAATAAAACCATTTCGTGGCGTGGAACTGTATAGATTACAAGCAATGGCAACAGATTCAGTGCTCGTTCAAAGGATATCCTCGTTAACGTCCTACCACCAGTCAACATTACTAATGAACGAAGTATATTTGGAAAGTATGTGCTGTATTGCTTAGTAGAGACGGTCGCTATGAAATCAATGTGGAAAGCCTTATTGCCACGGATAACAGAAATAACGGTGCCTTAGCTGTATTGATAAGATGGCTAAGCCTCAATATAGATGCAAGTTTGTACCCAGTGTTGGGTATTTGATGCCTATAAAAAAGGTAAAAAAAATAGGGAACCCCAGTTATTATATTATTAACCTTAATAGAACAATTTGCCTAAAATTAAGTTAATATATATTACAAACCGATTTTATATGAAGTTATATTATAACATAGAGTCAAAATTTACGGCAATAACCCTATTACCTAGTAGCTTAATACAAAATGAGGATGTCTATTCCAAAAAAAATTAAACTCGATGTCTTATCCACATACGGTTCATTAAACTCAGTTCTCAGAATATTTAACCTTTCTTGCGTTTATCGCGAAGGAACTAGTTTAAAGTGGTCGTGGCCGATTTGGAAAATTTCTCTAATCATGACTCTAGTGATTGCTGTCAATAGTTTAACTGTATACAGAAAAATTCAAAATTTCAATACCGATTCCCCAAGTCAAACTTTTAAAGAAGTTTTACTAATAGTTTATTTAATTGGTTATCAGCAGTATATAATAGACATAAGCTTGGTTTACACATTTGGAAGGCAGCAATATATTGACTATTTAAACCAGTATGAAGAGTTTGATAATATGCTAGGTACGTACTATTATAGGGAGCTGAAGACTTCTATCAGAAACTTGTGCTACTTCTTCACAGCCATCAGCGTCATCACGGAAACAACAGATTATATAGCGTGGTCTGTCCACTACGACTCTATAATACCTGCTATATATATGATAGATTACATGTACATTATAGTGAAAATGCTAAGTATTCTCGACATGATATCCAACTACACCCAAATGTGGTACCGATTAAAAGCACTAGCAGACACACTAGAAGATTACTACTTCCACTGTGAGAACAGGTGGGGCATTGGAAAAGATCTGAAAAATCTAAAGCAGTCTACAATTAAACATTTGGATTGTTTAAAATCGACCAGGTTTAATCGAATGAACATTGTAATAGATTTGCCGAGATTTTATTTACTTTTAATTGAGCAGTGTGATTATTTGAATACAAAACATGGAATAAGGGTAATATTTATGTTTTCTTTGGCATGTTTATTAACTTTCTTTTTAAATCTCTAGGTCCAAACACAAAAATAGTATTATTTTTTGTATGGGTAGTAGTTTCAGAAATTAACGCTTTTAACGAAGCAATGTAATTGTAATTTGTAACAAATGTTGGCATTTAAAAAGAGTGGCCATGAGTTTCTTTGCCTGTATCTTCTCATGAGCTCAAGCATTTGAAAGGGCTTTTTTCAAGTCAAAATTGCACATTTTTTTTTGGTTATTTTGTTTTATATTTTTTTTCTACTTTTATGACATGTCCAAGTAAATGTTAAGCATTTTTATGGAATAAAGATATTTTGACTTTGACTTTGACTTTGAATACAGATTTTGCTTATTAATTTAGCAATGAAGTATAGAGTAACCCTTATAGAACGCCATTTGGATACAACTGGGAAGTGTCTAACGCATGATCTTCGTAATTTGGCAATGGAATGTGTAAATGAGCTGAAAGTGAATTAAGTACGGTGGCAGCATATACTAGCATTAAATATTTTTTATTAAAATTTACTTATAATTAAAGAGTTAACCTTTGTTTACGTTTAACATTATTAAAACAATTCGTGAAAGATTATGGGATGTTTCATATAATTATCTCATTGTTCTAATTCTAAGGTTACGAAGCTTATGAGTTAAATGGAAATGCTGTGAAGAGCCTTGGTAAGCAATTCCTAGATTATGTGGGGACATAACACCTCCCTCCTAAAGAACTGCACCTATATATTAGGTGTCCTTGGATCTTGAATAACAATTTGATGATTTCCTATCAGTTGATTTAGGTTTACTATTTTCTTAAGAGTCTTACTAGCAATTATAAAGGCGATAAATAAATATAATAATAAATAATAAGATAAGATATAATTGCCGTTAAAATTTTGTAGATATTTTTCAAATAGATTAGTGTGAAGGTTTTCTGGTTTTTCTCTGACGGTCATCTGAATGTAATTTATGGGGGGTTATAGGGGCTTAGTTTGAGTATGATTTCTGAATATTATCTGACTCAGTCAATTCTATTATTACTTTATTCCTAAAAAAAATAACTAAATATTATCTTACTAAACCAATCGAAATTTAAACGAATGATTACTATTAGCTACTATTAAGTACTGTAATAAATATAAATAAAAGCTAATAAAAGTTTATTAATATAATTTATACTTTATAATTTTTAATATAGTGTCATATTATCTTACAGATTATCGTAAGCAACGTTACTTTGCTTCTGGACATGGTGATGATGACGAACTTACTAATAAGACTAACAGCGGGGACATTGGTAAGACTGCTCTTATTCCGTGAAGGGCCAGGAGTTAGATTAAAAAAAATCTTGCTTTTACTGAAATGTCATATAAATTATGTAAAAAAACATTTAAATAGTTTCATTCTATAAATTATATTTATACATTTGTATATATATTTATATTTAAGGCCGGCGTGACGCAGTTGCACAAGGGTGTGACTAACGCGACGGTTCTGGGTTCGATCCCCACCCGAGGAAATAAAATATTTATTTAATTTATATTTTCATTTCTACGCGGCGCTGAATTTCGCCACACACACAGGACACCCTACCGCGTTATGACCGCCATAGAAATTATGTACAAATATTTTAGGACATACCTGAAAATGGTGGAATTATTCCCATCATTTCGACAATTATACGCATCATCAGCTGTTCTATAGTCCTAGTCACCGGCATCTATAGATGCGAGCAGAGCTACAGACAGAATGAGAGGATTTTGCGATTGATTGACCATTTGATATTACTTAAAAGGATACGTAAGTTATAATTCAATTATAATATATAATTAACTAATTTGAAATTACATAAAAATATTTTTCCTTGGAACTTTACATTTCTTCCTATATCAGAGGCTAGGCAGAAATCTAGTATTGAGACACCTCCTTCCCCAATTTTCGAGACATTCCGTTTTGAGTAGCGGAAGTCAACGCCGCGTTTATCTCAAAACCAAAGTGAGACAATTAAAACAATTCGTTCCCTAAGTGGTAATCAATCAACATTCGCGTTTACAATCAGACAAAATAAGAAACCAATATTTTACTTAATAGTTATTTATTAATTGTTTTTTTTTTATAATAACTTATATATAAAAATGTAAAATTTAAAAAAATAAGCCCCGCTGAGTTTCTTGCGCCGGTTCTTCTCAGGTCTGAGGCACTAACTTTTGTGAACTGGTGGTAAATTATTTGACGTTCAAAAAATAAAGTTTGTAACTTTTTATTTTAAATAAAAATATTTGAATTTGAAATTTATACTCTTGTATAATAAAAGTATATAATATCTATTGACTATTTGTTTTTAACTTTTCAGCTTATGAAGTCCGTGAAAGTTTGAAGGAGCTAAAGAATTTGCTTCTTACGAGAGCAGTTAGGTACCACGCCATGAACTTTTACAAGCTGGAATATGGAACTTTAGTATCGATATCCTCAGTTGTAGTTACTTACACTATAATATTGATGCAGAGTATCAAGTAAAATGTTTTAGATTTAATTTTAAACAAAACCTAATTTTAATAAAGATTTGAATTGGTACTTATATTTTCTAGTATTCTCATTTGAAAAATATAAGGAATAATCATCATATTCAGCTTATCTATTCATTTTAATATCGTGCAGTAATAACGTAACTGGAAAATTACTTCGATATACTTTTTTTATTAAAATTAAAGTGGAGTCAATGATTGATGTAAAATTAAGGATGTAATTTATACAATTTTATTTAATCTACTATTAAGTACTACGTACAATCGAGAAAAGTGGGGCTTTGAGTTCTACTACTCAACACGCAAAGCTTCCAGAATTCTGCGAGAAGTGGAGAGTCTTAACACTACGCTCCCTTTGCCAACCCTGCTACATGCCGGATACAAAGCTAGAGATAATCTGGTCATGATTTTTTTTAAAAACGCGGTGAAGTTGAATAATTTTTGATTAAGCACATGAAACATTTGATATCACATGCCTTTGGAACCACTTTAAAGAAATTAAAATTTAAAAAATATTATTTATATTTAAATTATTTTCTCAATATGCTCGAACGTTTTATATATCACGAATTACATGGACATGTCTATTTTCGTAAGTAATAATAAAATCCTAAAAAAAACTGGCAACTCAAAACATTTTAAGACAATACTTTTAAGTCTTTTCAAGAAATGAAATTTGCCAAAGTGCTTAACCGTCTTAAGTTTTTCTCGCAGTCTAAATAAAAATATTAAAAAATATATATTTCAAAGCACTATATAATATATATTTCAAAATTAAAAACACTATTTGAACGAAGGTTTAGCATGAGTCGTAATTTTTACATATTCCTAGGCATTACAACCCACTTTGACGTCTATAAAAAAACTCCAATCATTATATTAGCGACCTTGATCGAACACTTTGCGTAATATCGAATTAATTTGTTATAAAATTACTTCATATGAAATTACTTTATAACAACAATCACCATTTAGTGCGATAGCTGTCTTACTAATTCCATACAAAATGAAAATTTCTATACAAAAAAAATCTAAACTCGACGTCTTATCCACATTTGAAACATTGAACGCAGTTCTCAGAACATTTAACCTTTCTTGCATTTCTCGTGATGGAGCTAATTTGAAATGGTCATGGCCAATTTGGAGAATTTCCCTCATCATGACCTTGGTGGTTGCTCTCAATGGTTTAGCTGTATACATCAAAGTCCAGAGCTTCAATACCAACTCCACAACTCATATTTTCAAGGATGTTATACAGATAGTTTATTTGATTGGCTATCAGCAGTACATAATAGATATGAGCCTGGTTTACAAATTTGGGAGACAGCAATACGTTGATTATATGAAGCTATACGAACAATTTGACAATATGCTTGGCACTTGCTATTATAAGAAGCTGAAGATTTCCATCAGAAATTTGTGCTACTCCTTCACAGCCGTTGGAGTGATTTCTGTGGTAGCAGATTACATAGGATGGTCTGTTAGCGTTGGCACTATAATTCCTACTATTTATATGATAGATTACTTGTATGTTATAATAAAAATTCTAAGTGTACTCGATATGACATCCAACTACACACAAATGTGGTATCGTTTAAAAGCAGTAGCAGATACATTGGAAGATTATTATTTTCGCTGTGAAAACGTACCGGGTATTGTGAACGACCTGACAAATCTAAGACTGTCTAAAAGAATACAATTGGAATGCTTTAAATCGACCAGGTTTAATCGGATGGGCGTTATTATGGATTTACCAAGGCTTTATCTACTTTTGATCGAGCAGTGCGAATATTTAAATATGAAACATGGACTAAGAGTAAGATTCAATAAGTAGTCAAAGGATAAGTATATAATATATATATATAAGTATATTATATATATATATATATATATATATATATATATATAAGTAAGATTAAGTCCAGTCGTGGTGCAGGGACACTAAGTGTGACTGCAAACGCGACAGGTTGTGGATTCTATTTCCACTGGAGAAAATTAAATATAATAATTCTCTACATTTAATATTTCATTTCTTCGCTCTGCCTACCTGCTGAGTGCGGGATTCAGTGTAAAGCTGACTAATCCTGATAAATTATCGGGTTTATTTTTCCTTTTGTTTTGTTTTTATGTATTTTAGTAGTCGGACGTTTTAATTTTCAATAATCAATGTTATGTTTTCCAGATAATCGTAAGCAGCTTTACTTTGCTTCTGGACATGGTCATGATGACGAATTTATTAATAAGACTAGCAATGGGAACATTGGTTAGCAAGTTTAGTTTTTATAAATAGTCACAAATTTATTGCGACCTGTACGCTTGTTTGCCTTGTCTTTTCCGTAAAAGAAATCGTTCACGTTAGTTAGATAGGAGAATCCATAATAATTGTGTACCAATATTTTAGGATATACCTTTGAGGTACACTGGAAACATACCCATAATATCAACAGCTGTACGCATCATCAGCTGTTCTTTAATCATAGTCACTGGCATCTATAGATGCGAGCAGAGCTATAGACAGAACGAGAGGATTTTACGATTAGTAGACCATTTTTTATTACTTAAGAGGATACGTGAGTTATTATTATTACAAATATTAAATTTATGTACTATTTTTTTTTTGTTACTAGAAAGTTGTCCGCGGGGTTACCCGTGTAGATGCCTTATAGTTATTTCCCATTTTGGTAGGCAGAGGAAACCTAGTGTTAATACTCAACCTACGTTCTCTGTTTGTTGTAAATCTCCAGATTGTGTTGAGTGGCAGAATTCAACGACTCGCTGTGCAATTTTATTAGAATTAGGAAAACGAAAGTAATTCATTCCACCTAATTACCTCGACAAGTCATTGTAATGTCATGTCATTTATAGGCTATGGTAAAGTAAAAAATAAATAAAATGAAACCAATTATTTCTCAAAAAAAATTATTGTATGCTACGTTTGCTTACAACTTTGTTTCAGCTTATGAAGTTCGTGAAAAATTGAAGGAACTAAAGAATTTGCTTCTCACAAGGGCAGTGAGGTACCACGCTCTGAACTTTTACAAGCTGGAATATTCAACTTTAGTGTCATTATCGTCGATTATTGTCACTTACACTATAATATTATTGCAGAGTATCAAATAAAATATTTAAGATTTGATCGTAAATTAAATCTGTTTTTAGCGTCACGCTGTATCCCGCTGTATCCCGCGCACAACAGGGTAGACAGAGGGAACCTAGTCTTCAGACACTGCACTTCCCGTTTTAATTCATATAAACATGTTGTGTTAATTAAAATGTAATATATTAGGAAAATAAAAAAATAATGCACATTTCATTATTTATTTATATGAATTTTATTCCTCTAATTACAATTACAGGTAAAAAAATTAAAACTAAGCTGAATATATAACTAAGCAAAAAAAACTGTTCTATTAAAAAAACAAACTATTTATAATGTAACACACATATTGTTTTTCAGGATATAAAAGAATATTTAATATAAGTAGGCAGAAAGATATTAGTGTTAAGATACTCCATTCTCCACTTTCTGAACCAAATTAAAAAAACTAATTGTACAGTATTACAAAGAATACAATTTATATCTTAGTTTATCATTCAAGTATAATACTCAAGTATATTACCAAAGTAATATATTTTTAAATAGACAACAAAGAAAACCAAAACCAATTTCTGTAAAAAATATAATAAAATAGTTTTAACTAAATCAACGAAAACTTTCAATTAGTACAATTTAAAAATATATATTGTTGTATTTAAAAATACATATTTTAGGCGCAATATTAAAGTCGTATTAATCAAGTCAAAGTTATATCAAAATTGTTAAAGTACATAAATAAATAAAAAAAATAAAAAAGAACTATTAAAATAACGAACATTATATATATATTTTTTTGATGTTAGACAGAGCGAACCTAGATACTCTGTTCTCAACGAACCGCGCAATTTTCCAGACATTGAGCGTTGAGTGGCAAATTTCAATGCATTGCTGTCTTATTAAAAGAGCGAGAAAATAGAAATAAATCATTATTCAATTCACCAACCTTCGTGTTTAAAGTGAGACGGTGTGTCGCCGCGCCACGAACGCCTCTAAATAATTTCCATAAATTTTTCTACAACTTTAATTTCATACGACCTAATAATTCGTTATCTTAGAATAAGGACGATTTTAATAAATAAAAAAAACGGTATATAAATTATTATTTTTTAACTTCACGTTGTATATCAGAGAAAACCTGGGATCCAAGTGCGCGTTCCCCACTTTCCGCTAAATTCTTGGAGCGGAACTCCACGGCGCTCTTTGCATCGTTACCAGAAAGCAAAAAAAATAAAAAATAACATTCCACGAGAGAGAATCGAACCCACCGCCCGACAAAACCGAAAATGATTGCTACTAACCTTTAATCTAAGTTAACGACAACTAATTACATATTATATTGTAATAATAAATTCCATTCGCATTAAGTATATTTAAAATAATTAACTCTTTTGATGTTTCATCAAATGACATTCAAATAAAACAATTTTATGTATTAATATATTTTTTTTATTTTAGACATAATAGGCACATTAAATCTGTGTGTCCTCCATTTTCTCTATTACATGCAATGAAAATAGTTTTAACATTTTTAATGTGCTTTTCCATAGTTAGTCATGATCGTTTTTAATAGCTATAAAGCACAAAATAATTGTAGGTCAAATCTTAAAAGTAAATTAATACTAGTACTCACGCGCGGCTTCGACTGCTTATTGATATACTATAGCTAAATTATACAAAATGTTCATATATATTGTAGCTATGTTATACTGCTGTATAAGCTAAATTACTGTAAACTAGACACATTACATTTAGTAGTTTTTTCGTGGAAATGGAACATCTATCCTCATAAACTTTCACATTTTATATTATTAGGATGGATATAATAGGATAGAATAGAATTTAAAGTGGAGAAAATAGAGTGACATCTTAAGAAATTTGATTCAACAAAATACAGAAATCAAAACACATTTACCACTCATAAACTACAAAAAATTAATTGTTTCCTTTAAACATGAAAAGCATTCAATTATTTTACACAACAAATCTAAAAAAATATCATATTTTGATAGAACATCAAAAGCGTGTAATCTAATATAAACTTTATTCTCATACAATTAGAGTTCATATTTATTAGTTAGGTCTGTCAGTTCGCTGTCACTTAGGTTTTCAACCGCTTTACAGTGTGACAGCATGTTGTGTAACACTAGAAAAAGAAATAAATTTGGATATTATTATAGAATTTTAATTTTAATAAGGCAGTGCATGAAAAAAACTCAACATGCATTGCCTGATTATAAAAAAGCCTTAAAAAAATTATTATAAAAAACAAAATAAAAAACCCTACTACAGACTGGATTATTATTGCTTAATAATAAATAAAAAATTTCGTCATCATTTCGTTCTGGCAAGGTAAAGATCCGACGTTGAGGTTCCCAATTCAACACGCAATGCTTCAAATAATTTAGCAGAAAAGAGTGAGAGGAGGACGAGATGAGAACGGAGTGTCTTAAGACAAGATTACCTCTGCCTACACTGCTGTATACAGGATACAGCGTGTAGATGATTTAATTTTTAATAAAATAATCCACTCTTAGGATAAAAATAAAGTTCTTTATAGTACTAGTGGGCCCGGACGCGGCTACGCCCGCGAAAATATAAGCCTAAATAATTAAAATAAGTTAAAAAATAATAATAAGTGGAGATTTATTATTAGAAAAAATGTCTGAGTAACCGAAATGAACAAACAAAAGAAGTAAAAGTAACTAAAGGAAATTCTTAACATTAGAAAAAGTACCTAAAGTTTGTCGTGCGCGCGTACTAAACATTTTTCTATATTAAATAATTATTAATTTTTGCGAACAATATTAAATAAAATCCCAAATGATTAAAATTACGATATTTTAAGTGTATAACATCGGTATACATAACCGAACTAAGATTAATTAATTATAAGCAGCAAGTAATTACATAAAAAATAATATTAATTCGAAAATATATAAAAAATTACAAAATCAACAAAGTCATCTGCCCGTTCGCGTCGGTCATACTACACAACTCGTAGGCTAAGTCATTTGGAATCAGTGACATCTCCTTAATTATTTATTAGAATGTTATACAGTAAACTATAATTTCCATCTAGATGAAATGCTAAAAGTGACTATTATATTTATTTTCATAAGGATGAATATCAAATTATAGAAATCATCTAATTTTTGTTAATGTATACAAATCTATATCGGCGCGCGCCATGTCTGCATTAAGCAAACTCACTTTGGGTGACGTTTTCTTAAAACAACAAACTTTGCAAGCCGTTGCTTAGCAACGCGTAGCGACCATTGTTATTAACATGGCGGAATAAATTGCATGTCAAATTAATTATTTTAATATATTGGTATATATCGAAAATATTACAAATATGAGGGAAAAAAAAGTATCCTATGTTCATCCCGGTACCCTCAAGTATCTCTATATGAGTATTTTATCACAATTAAATTAGCGGTTTGGGCCTGATTGCGAAAAAGACAGACAGACAGACAGACAGACAGACAGACAGACAGACAGACAGACAGACAGAGTTACTTTCGAATTTATAATATAGGTATGGATTTGCAATAATATTTTTTGTTACTAATAATGCAATAAGTTTTATTCTATTATTTTCATTTCCCCAACCTGGTAACAAGACAAATAACGGCTTTGACTTTAGCCATAGAACACACATTCAAAACTAAGCAACGCTAGGAGATAGAGTGAAAAACAAAAAAAAACAAATACTCACATTCCTTATCTTCGCTTGTCAAGAACATAGCTAAAGCAGAGAATCTCTTCACTCTGCATAATGACTTTAAATACGCAGTTATCGTTCTATGTCTAAATTTGTCCTTATTATTGTTTAATGTGTATATAACTTCTGATAAAACATCACTTTCGAGGGCGTTCTCGAATATTGACGGTAGTTTTGATGGATTTATTATCTGTAAATGAAAATATCATTAAACATATTATAAAATAATAAAATATAAGTATTAGAGGATGCCGTAGTGCGTAGTGCGACGGTTGCAGATTCCATTTCTATTAGATAATAAGAAAAAGCGCGTCGGTCTCGAAATGTCTCGAAAGTTAGGCAAAAACTGCAGCAATGCAGTATCTCAAAGATGTGCCTTGCGTTGTAATTTTGTCGAGTGGGAATCAAACCCACACCTGCCGCGTTTCCAGTTGAACGCTTGTGCTCCTGCACCACGACTGGTCTCACGTTCACGAACACCATGTACGAAATGTACATGGTGTTCATTTGACAAAGTACTATTTTTAAGTGGCGAAAACATTGCTTATTGTATACATTAAAAGGTCCTCTAGTAGTAGTCAACTAATAAATACTTACACTTAAATAATCACTTCTGGCATTATCATTCCCTTTCAAATATTTCCAGTCAGACATGAACTGTACGCTGTTCATAGGTGGTACAAGGTTCAAATCATTTGGTATAATTTCATAAGGAATGTCATTTTTGTTTGAATCATTATCGTTATTGTTTGTATCATTATAATTGGTAATTTCTAATATTTTAATCTTTTGCTTTTCTAAGAGGGTACGGCCCAATGGTATTTCTTGTATTGTGATGTGTTTTAGAGCTCTCTGAAATAAAAAAAAAATAATAATAATACTTATTGTCATATATCTTTTTTTAATAAGTTGCCTTGGTCCCAGATCGAAGAAATGAAAATTTAAAAAATAATTATTCATTCAGAAGTATAGGCATTGAACCCACAACCATCGCGTTACAGTGACATCCTTGTGCACCCGCGCCACGACTTCAATTACTTGTATACAAAATTATTTTCATTTCTCCACCCTGGAAGAGGACGCGGCGTTGAGTTCCGCCAGTCAATAAGCAACATCTTTTTTTTAATAGTTACCTTAGATCTCAGATGTGGTGGTTTCTTAACAGGTCGTATAATTGTTATATTTTCATTGTGACCGTTCCGCCATTTCTCCGCCGCGCTCATTTCTCTCTTGGTTTCTTCTATTTCGACTATTTTTGGTTGTGTTTTTGGTTTAACTATCGGTTTTGTTTCGGTTGTTGGCGTGGTCGTTGGTGAAGATTTTGATTTTGACTATAAAATGGGATTTTTAATATGAAATTATAGTAATATATCACCAAAATAGTAGTAGTTAAAGTAGTTTTAAAATGAATTTAATATGTTTTTAGCTACACGCTGTATCCCTTACATAGTAGGGTAAGAGAGGGAACCTGGGAAACTAGTGTTAAGTTCTCTCTGTCCACATTAAGATACTTGTGTTCCAATTCTTTCGAATATAGAATCTTTTATTTGTCGAATTTTGAAGGGACTGCGTGTTCCACTCTGAGAGATGAATTTTAAATATTTTAATTCCTCGCTTTGATAACAAGACAAAGTGCGGTATTGAGTTCCACCGCTAACCAAATGGACGGTGTGTGGAGAACAGTGTCTTAACACTATGTTCTCTATACCTAACAGGCTAAATGCTGGATATAGTGTGAAGCCAAAACAAAGAACTTACCCCTTTAGTACCCATCCTAGTTTTAATCGCCTCCAACTGCTTCCTAGCGGCCGCATTATGAGGTTCCAGCTTCAGCACTTCATTTAAATCGTGTGAAGCAGATCTTAGTGACCCAAGTCTCTCTCGCGCTGTGGCTCTACGTTGTAATGCTTTCACGTAAGTTGGATCTAAGTTAAGGGCTTGAGTACAGTCAGTTTCCGCTTGGTGTAGACTGAAATAGTATAAAATTATGAAAAAGCTAAAAAAAAACACAATTTAAATGGTAAATAAACAACTATAAAATTGGTGATGATCTTCAAACAGCTGAACATATATTCTAGAATCATGACTGAAATACTATCAATTAAATCATCTTTCACATTTAGTAATTACTTTTTTTTCTTCAATATCGAAATATTAAATTAAATCAGCGTCACGCTGTAACCCGCACATTACAGGGAAGGCAGAAGGAACCTAGTGTTAAGACACTCAGTTCTCCAAGTTTCGCCGAATTAAGAGAACACCAGAACACCAGAGCTAAGAAATGTAAATATAATTTTAAATGAACATTTCATTTTTGAGTCAGGAGCAAACCCACAACTAGTCCCACCAAGAGCTTAAAGGCCCACTTTGTGGTGCTGCACCACAACTGGACTAGACCTAAATATGATTAAAAAAAAAAAAGAAAGCAGAGAGTCACTATACCTCTAACAACACTCACCTATCCTTCTTCAAGTAACAAAGTCCTCTGTTAGCATAATAAATGGCGTCATCCTTAACTAATTCTATTGCACGATTGTAACATGATATTGCTTCATCCCATTTCTCTTGTTTCACGAAATTATTACCCTGAAATTATATAAAGAAATAAATAGAAATAAAGTTCACATTGCATCCAGAAAGAGGGAACCTCGTTTGTTAAGGTTCTTCTAAACATTAGGTGTCGAGTCGCGAAACTAAGTCCACAATTCATTTCTTCGAGTGGAAATCGAGCCCAGAATCGTCGTGTTTACAGTCAGACGTTGCACCGAAACGCGTCGTCGTCGCGTCGTAAATAAAATTACATATTCCACTGAAAGAAACTGTGCTAAATGCATATGATAACAAAACAAAGCTGCTGAATGATTTAAAACAACTTAAGACAAGTTTTTTGAAGTAATAGAATCTGTGTCCTCCTTTTTTTCTGTAAAATGAATGAAAATATGCAAAATAAAATCAAAATAAAAAGGTATATGAATTTATAAATAATGTTTTTAGGTATGGGTTTGAAATATTTTACTCTAAATGTTGTTCCCGTAAAAGGAGCACTGATGCTGTCATCCTGGATATTTTCAGCGTACCTGGGAACCTAGTATAGACATTCCTTTTCCATTAAGACACTTCTGTTTCACCCTTCCATATTGAGTGGCGAAATTCAACGCCACGTTTTGTCTCGTTATGAGGAAATGAAAATTTCAAAAATTTCATTTCTTTGAATGAGGAATGAAATGAAAACAATTAATAAGGAATCTGTTGTTTACAATCAAACTCTTGTGCCCTTGCGCCAAGACGGGCCTCTATTATTCATTGTCAAAAAATATACATAAATAATAATCATAAAGTAAAAAAACTCGATTGTAAAACACTAAAAATATTTTATAAGTATTTTTTATTTCCCACTTTTTGGTAAGGATTTCATTAAATTAACTTTGTTTACTTTGACCTTCGTAATTTTGGCAGGTATACTGCCAAAATATGAAATCAAGTTATAAATATGAAATTAGTCAGGTTTCAGCAAGATTGGTTGTTAAAACTTAATTAAACTGTTATATATCCTAAAGTGTTCCTTAAATTGAAAACAAAATTGTGTCTTAACTATGCTTTATGTATATCAACAGCAGTAAAATTACAGCTATCTAGTTAACTGAAAGACAGTAATGACTTGTCAGCTATACTGTAAAACAAAACAGAAAACATATTATCTTACCCTCTCTTTCTCATACTGTGCTTCTTCTCTCAGTTTCTCTATTTTCGCAGGTTGACTCTTCTTGCTATCAAGGGACACAGGGCCCAGGTCTGCCATATCAACCTCTTCACATGCTTTGTCCTGTAAAATTGTATTTTAATATAATGAAAAAACAATTTTTAAAAGTTTAAGAAAAGGAAATAAAAATATACAATTTTAGGTTTATTAATTATATATTTAAAGCTACTATAACAGTTATTATACATTATTTAAAGGATTATATATTATAAATATATTATTAAAAGAAAATAGAGGAAATTTAAAAATATACACATTTTGACAATATTTTACACACAAAAATAAATAATTTACAGTGGGTCCACAATTTTCTAAATAAAAATTTAACAATCAATTAATAAATGCTTCTTTTCAGCATCAGTACTGGCCTTTCTAGATGCAAATATGCAGTTTTACAGTAGACAATGAAAACTTGTAGTGTTATATTGATTCAATAGACTTATAATCTAATTTAACATTGTAATTCTAGATGCAGGGATACTTTAAGTACTCATTTTAATAAAAAATATAATGTCAAAATATGGTCCTGCACTGATGCCAATAACTTATATATGTATAATACATGCAGATACTTATAATATAATAATATTGATTATAAATCAGAATCTATGCATTGTTTATTTTCTACTTGAAGTAAACTTAACAAAAATAGGATTGACTATTACTATATTTACTGTACCCTGTTTTAAATGCAGCATTTAAAAATGAAGAAAAATTTGTTAATGAAATACAATAATGAAAATTTAAATGTTAGTTTTAACTAAAAAAATATGTTATTTGACATACCACATCAAACTTCTCCCAAGCAGCGTAATCAGACGATGCGATCTTTATGTCTTGTTTTTTCTTGTTTTGAGGTCTTTCTATCCTTTTGCTCCTCACTGGCGGTAGTTCCTATAGTTCCCAAAAGGTCTCAATATTAATATTCCTGATATCCTCAAGCAACGCCCCGATGTAATATAATAATAACAAAAAAAGACCGATACCGGTATGAAACAACATTTGCGATACTGATATTACTAAATACATACTGAATTACGAGTGAAACGACACTAATAGTACACCACCGCTATTTATTAAGACACTAAGTTGAAATGTTATTGAGTTTAAACCTGCTCAAAGTCACCGTTAAGCGCGGCCTCTTTGCGTTTCATCTCAATCTCCCAGTTTTGTAAGTCGGTTAGATAGGTTTGCAAACTCTTAACATTGTCCCGAGCTTGCTTTTGTATATCAAAAGCTTTGTCCATTTTTATTAGCACGCAAAAAAAACGGATTTCTTTACCTAATACCTGCTAAATCGATAGTAAGCAGTTGTCAACCTCAACTGTTTTCACGTTGTCATGGCGCTCGATGCGTTCGGAAATCTTTCAAGATTAAATAAATTTTTGTGTATTATGAAATGTAATTTATGAGAAAAAGCTAAAAATAATAAAATTTATATGCTGTATTATAATGTTTATTTATAGTGTACATAATATTACATATAAAATTTACTTAAATCTATATTAGTGTGATATAATACGCATAGATGCCGCCACTAGTTTGGTAAAAAAAAAAAATTGGTGGCAAAATTCTCAATTTATACAAGTAAAATATACCTACTTAGCGAATAATAAAATATTTAATTAGCCTGTTGCTTTGGTAAGTGCAATAAGTTCTAAATATTTTACAGATATTTTAAAATTATAATCTTTTACAAAATGTTATGTAAAATATAACGAGAAGTTAGAAACCAAGCGCATCATTAATCATTCTTTAAAAAGCAATAACGGACGCATTGGACTTAGCTCTTAAATTTTGTAATCTAGATTTGCTCGACCCACACGAGAGTGATAAATCTATTACGTTTAAATTTTTATTGTACCATTTGTAGAGTATTAATAGTTACGACTAAGAAGTGACTAACATATTGTGATATAACTTACTTATCTTACTTAATATAATACCAAGAGACTTTCAAAACTCATCCATTTGTTGATTGCTTTACGTTTACGTTGTTAAGTCTAGGTACTTAGAAATTCACGCCAGTTCCTACACTTTATACTTATAATATGTTTGTCAAATATATTGCTCAAAAATTATATTTGATGTCTTTAGATATTGTAAGATAATTAACCAACCATAATTTAAAATGTCTATTTTCTATCAGTAGTTGTATTTGCTTAGCAGTATTCCGCCATCAGAATTCTTTAACTTCACTGCAAACCTCTAAGGTAGCGTCTATCACACTCACCTTACAACCTGGTTTACGTGTAATTGTGGCCACTTAAAATAGCCTAGTCTTTTACAAAATAAATACAAATATTTATAGATTTGAAACCTTTAAATATTTGAAAACTATATAATATCATCATGCAAGAGCATCGTTAAATATCAGTTTCTAAACAACACTTATATTTAAGTATGATACAAACGAGTACTTACTACTTACTGGCTACAATTTTAAGTCATACGGTTATAAGTATCTGTTCATATTCATACAAATTATGTTAGGCTTAAGGCGATAATTTTCTACTACTCTTTTAAAAGCGGCGCGGCGTTAAAAACATAATTTCATAATTTATATCTACTGAGCAAAAACATATTGTTTTCACGCGTTTCATTTTAGTGCTAGATAGATCGGAGTGTTATACCCAATCCTTTTGCGTGTTTAGCAAACGTTTTTTTTTTTAAATATTCTATAGTAGGTACCTATATTTTTTCATTAAGTTTAACTAGGTATATTAGCTCCATCTAATAATATTTCATCATGCTCTGAACTTTTAATGGAAATTATTGAGAAATATACTACCTAAATATATGTTTTGAAGGGTTCACTTAAATAAAGTCCTAATTACTTTATGATATTTAAATAGTGTTATTTAGGATCATAAACAAGATTGATCATTTGAGAACATCCTCTCGTTAATAGTTTAAATGCACGCAGGGAATTCTAATTAGTATTTTAACATTTGTTTTTCAGCTTCAAGGAGGGTAGAGAGAGCGTAGTGCCATGACACTCCATTTTCTGCTTTCTGCCCGAATTCGAGACAGAGCGTTGAGTTGCGCAATTCAGCGCCGCAAGTTGTCGACCAAAGAAGAAATTAAAGTTAATATGCGATTGCCCCTGCATATAATAAATTAATAATACCCTGCGGGTAAAATTGCCGAATAGCTTTCCTGTATGATTTTTTCATTTCAAGGCCAGGATTTTTTCATTTAGTCAGGTTCAGGCTCTCAACTCTGAGATTGATCGTGAAATGGCGTTTACTTTTCGCAGCGGAAGTGTTTTAATGGGAAATGGAGATAGAGAACTTAATGAGATGTTTAAACACTAGGTTCTAAGGTACCCTCTACCAACCTTGCTATGTGATATAGCGTAAAGCTAAAGACATAGTAAAATATATTAGTAGATATACCTTCGTACGACTACTCAATCAATGTTGTTTTTTTTTTATTACTCTCGATACAATTGAATGGCGTTGATGAGTTGTTATTTTTTTATTAGCTTTATTTATACTACGCTTGCATTGCGACTTTTCTTGTTCTTGTCTTTTATCATGCAATGCCTCTATTGATATTTTAATCTTTTCTCCAGAAAATCTAGAAAGATCGTCGGCATTTTGTCTATCGTTATATAACTACCTACACTTTATTACAAAAGCAGATTTGAAAAAAGTAGTACTTGTAAAAATCGATACTATCCAGACAAGTTTTAATTATACTACACAACATTTAATTTTCATTTTAATAAACACTCAAAATACTGGTGTTAATTTCCGACACTCAACACGCGATGGGAAAAATGGGAGACGGAGTCTCATCAGACTAGGTTTCCTCTGGCCTACTTCGCTAAATGCAGGATATAGCGTGAACCCATAATAACTCAAATCTCGTATTCAATATTAAAAGAGCAAACAAACAAACAACCAAAAATTTATTAGGTACTTTTTATAATATAACATCTACCGCAAAAAATATACAAACTAATAAAACAAATACTCCATAACGAATCCCAAGGACGGTATATGATATTTATAAACAATAAAACTAAATATATAATAGTTCACTAAAATGTTGATTGTAAGTGAGATGAGATTTATAGTAATAATTGCGGTTATTCTCTATGGCCACTGTAGTCTGTTGTTAAAAAAAATTGAAGTAGATCTTAGAATTGGTTCTTGGAAAAGATAACTATAGAAGATTACTTCAATTTATAACTATAAAAAAGATTTGATTGGAGGAATTTTAAATATATCTAAGCATACATATCTCCAATTATCTTCACATAAATACCTTGAAAGCTAAAAAAACTAATAGCAAGCTTTCATGTAGCGGAATTCTACGCTGTGCTCTGTCTAATCTAATACGATAAGAAATCCGTAATAGATATTTTAAATATAAACCTCTCTTAAGGGAAATCGAACCCACCACTACCTATAAACAATCACTTCTACTGTTCTACTATAGTCTTAACTTCTATACTATATTAGGTATATTTATGTATATTTATAACATCTCGGCCTCGCGATGGCAGATTGTAATCGATCGATTTCTCCAATACATCACGAACTCATCGCTTATTCAATTATAATTGCAGTAATTCGAATAAAAAATATTATATATGATCAATATTGGGAGGAGTTTATTACTGGTGATTGTTTCGACATTTTCTTTTTATTTCTTCATAAAATTTACATGTAGGTATTGACGTATTCAGATACACATTGGTAACGGACTTAGAGAACACCATAATAGAATAA
Organism: Heliconius nattereri; assembly: GCA_013403645.1. NCBI lineage: Eukaryota > Metazoa > Arthropoda > Insecta > Lepidoptera > Nymphalidae > Heliconius > Heliconius nattereri. The sequence continues at coordinate 672,637 of JAAIXI010000246.1, read as the reverse complement.
ATTCAACTCTTAACGTGACAGTTATAGATTAGATCCCAAACGAGGGTGGTTTTTTTTTGTTTTTACGCTGTAGTTTCCATACAGCAGGATAAGAAGAGGGTAGGCCTAGTGTTTAGCTACCAATCGACTAATTTACAAGACATTGCGCGTGGAGGAGGAGGAGGCGCGAGGTTTGTGCCACAAAAGCGAGAATATCAGAATAACTCTTATGATTATCATTCCATTCTTGCAAAATAAGGCGCTGCTGTGACATCCGCCACTCAACACGTTTTAGTTACAAGTTTCAAATTCGGGCGAAATGTGACGAAGTGAGTGTCTTAGCACTAGCTTCCTTTTGCTTCCTACAAACGAGATACAGCTGTGAAGCTAAAAAAAAAGAAAAGTCTGTAATTTGAACCACCTACTCTAATCTAAAACAGAACTCGTAATATTTACATAGAAGTCCCATTCTTTTGTCTGTGAACTCAAGGACGATCATTACTTACCATTTAAATTAGCTCTCATTTAACGTTTATGTTTTTGCTAGGATTTAAATTTACTTGAACAATGTAATAAGAGTGACATTTTGCCTTCTTTGAGAATTTGATTAGTAAAATTATTTGCTGTTTCTAATTTATATAGATACTAGCGACCCGCTCGCGGCTTCGCCCGCCTTAACTACTGTATTATTCATATAATGTATGTTTGCAAAGCACTTAAGATAATGTGAAAATTAATTAAACCCTAATGCAACCTGCATTTTCGTAATTCCAAGAAGGATTTTCCAATTGTTTTAAATTAAACACAAATAAATAACACAAATAACAGAAAACTTAAGCGAAAGAAATTATAAACAACAGACCACCTACTATTCTCTGACTCAAAAATACTTAAACGAAAGATGTATCCAATTATGTCGCGTGGAAATACATTATAATTATTGGATAACTCCAAAATACGTGCAATCACTTCTAAATTTACTTTGCCAGGCGCAAAACATTCTCTCGGCCATCTCCGTACTAGCTCTGAACGACATCAGGGCCTTGGTTCTCTGACCGTGGTCTCAGGCGAAAACCTGCTTTAGAGCAGATACATGGAAGGGGATGCGGAAGGGGATCGGAATTGGGCTCTCGGTTTCCTGAGGGAGGCGTTGATTAAACGACCAAGATGACTGCTCATGAGTGGGATTTGGAGGAGGATAGAAAGTCCCTCGGAAGAAGACGTCTGACCTCGGGCGGCCGGTATGCGGAGTGCTGCTCCTTAGGTGCAGGTGACCCGATACACCGGCGCAACGGAATACGTTGGACGCGAGACGACCAATNTTATCTGTATTATATATAGATAGATAGATAGATAGATATAGGCTATAGAAAAATGTCTTTTTGTATATATTTACTAAGATATTGAATTGTTTTTATTATTGTAAATCTTTTTATAGGTGAAATGTTACAGGCGTGCGACTGTGAACGCGACGGGATGTGGGTTCGATTTCAACTTAAGGAAATGAAATATTTAATATTTTAATTGCTTTTCTCTGTTGACCGAGTGTGGTGGAGTGTCTTAACACTATGTTAGCTACCCTGTTACATGCGAAATACAGCGTGAAGCTGAAAAACACATATTATTATACAATGACTGTCTTTACATTCTGAAAAAAAAAAAAAAATCAGAATTTAATAAAATCTGCAACTATTTAATAAAAGTGTAATATTTTCTTTAAAAAGACTAATTTCAAAGTTACCTAACGTATAAAAGAATAATATAAACGACAACGCATACATTCACATACAATATACACTAACGCTATATGCCAAAATCAATCAGTCTCACATTTTTCACTATTGTCTCTAAAACCCCCGCGTCCGACGCACACGCCGCGACCGAGGGACGACAGGGCCTAGGACCATATTATTGGAGCAACAAAAGAACATATCTGTATATCCACAGTAAATCATTATCTCAGTAAAAACTAATTGAAAAGAGCTGCACCTTTTGTTATCTCACTTATAGCGTTCGGACGTGCCTTTCTCGCCGCGGCCGTGATAACACGCTGGCAAACAAAAGAACGCGTTTCTGGGAACCTTAATGGCCGTCATTTCTAATCCTTAATTAAGTAAGGAGCAACCAGCAGGTAAACATTTGTTAACTAGTTTTAGAATATGTACTGTTGATGATGAAATTGTTGTTATTTTACTTTCTTTTAGTTTAAATAGGACCGGTTAAGCGCGAGTCGGAATTACCAATCGGGGCTTACGTACCAATTTTAGGATTGTAGATCAACGGGAAGTACAACTTATAAAAGTTGACAAAATAAAGTTGGTGAGTAAATGAGATGCACTCATATTGTATGAAATTAACTACAAATATAAGTTTGTAATAGTTTCTTTTTCGTGAAATGTCTATAAATTACTTTACATAAATATCTTATAAATTTCTTTTCCACGGAAAGTACCGTAAAGATAGAGATAAAGGCTTTGATTACGCGGCAAATTTTATATAAGATGCAGCGAAATCGATGCATAAATGCACGTACCTTTTGATAACTTCAAATAGCCATGGACCTGAACACATTTAATATTAATTTCAGCTCGATATCTTCACGCGATCACGAGATGAATGGTCTTGACAGACAGACAGACAGACAGACAGACAGACAGACAGAAAGACAGACAGACAGACAGACAGAGTTACTTTCGAATTTATAATATAGGTATGGATGGATATTGCATTACGCAACATAATAATAGGTATTGGAGTAATTTGGATTAGGACGAAATGCTAGGATGTGGTACTTAGTTGCTTTTTTAGCTTTACGTTGTGTCCTTCGTTTAAAAAGTACCTAAGCAGAGGGAATGTAGAAATATAAGACACTTGAATTCATCCCGTCGGTAATCGAACTCACAGTCGGGAGTACTCCGTACTTTGTATTACATTAAAGGACAATCAAGTACTGTAGTATAATTATTAGTATTCATAAAGAAATAAAAGAAATAAATACTTCTAAGTAAAGTCAATTTCTGAACTAAACTAATTTTAACTAAGAATTTAGTTAGGTACTACAAATACTGATGTCTGATATTATGAAAATACTAAAATATGTTACACATCTACATATATATTATCAGAAGAATCTAGAAAAAAGGATACGTTCATATTTTAATGAAGTTAACAAAACACGTCCTTATTAAAATTTAATTTCATCACAAGACATGTTCACGTTTTAATAGAATCTGGAGGTTTTGCGTGTTGAGTGGCACAACTCATGCTATGGCAAAGCGCGGCGTTGAGTACAGGAAAAGAAAATGGGAAGGGGAATCGAGCCCACAACCACTGAGTCACAAGCTTATGCCTCTACGCCACGTCGACCTCATCTACTTATTTATAATAGCTCATAATAATTAATCAATCTGTAACTAGCCAAGTTCCGTTACGAAATATGTCTCTTGTCATAGTAATTATAAAGTTGTCGCAGAGATAACAATCGTTAGTTCAGAATCCGTTTTAACGGTTTAATGAGTTATCATTCGGGTTCGTTGACCGTTCACAGGCTATATTTTGTATTGACAACTGACACCATTGTGGCACAGTTGTACCGTGACGGGTGCAGATTCGGTTGCAAATATATGAAAAAATGGTTTTAATTTAATGGAAAGATTTTAGGTCCTATCCATCAACTTTTAAAGATCATTTGAATGTTTATGTTATAGTAAAGGCCGTCGTGAAACAGCGGTGTTTGTCGTTTGTGTGTTCGATTCCTAGTCAGGGGAATGAACTTTTTTCATCTCCTCACTTCGGTACCAATAAAAGCGCGGCGTTGAGTTCCACCACTCAAAATCATACTTATCGTTCTGATATTATTAAGGAATAAGTTTGTCAGGCTTTCACGCTAAATTTAAAAAATCAAATAATATAAAAATAAGCTTAAGCGAGCGAAGCCGCGCTTGAGTCTCTGTCTCTAGTAGTATAATTATTTTATTATATCATACGTCAATTAAAAGAGTACTTAAGTGTCAAGTACTCTTGTACTAAATGAATGAATAGACTCATCAAGAGTAGAGAGGTACCCATATTATAATATTCCATCATGAAGACATCAAGTCATGACATACTCGTATTGCTTGTTTAAACTTAGAATTGAATCTGTGACCTCGGTGGTGTGAAATAAATTTTATAATTTTGTGTCTGCAAATTATTGCAAATAATATATGGGGTGGAATTGTCAGCACCACCTTAAATGGGACCACAGTTTTAACTACTCCATAAAAGCCTAATATAATTCAGAAAAAAAAAAATTCCAAAAATGAAAAAAAAATTTTTTCAAACAAAATAAATAATAAAATAATCGTTTTAAAATAAAACGCCATTTGTAAAGTATAACATAAACACGCACACACTTACCTGTCAAAGCAGCAACGTCGCACGCGTATGTGTGCGTCACACGAAATACAGGTATGGATAAAAATCGTGAAATGTAAAAAAAAAATCTACGTTCAAACTATTGAGGTACCTTGATTAATTTCTTTAGTTCTGAGTTTCAAATATTTTACCCTATATGCAGTTTCAGTACAAGGAGCGCTGCCTCTTCCACCTGTATATATCGACATACTCTCCTCTCTCTCTCTTCTTAATAACAAACATAAAATGTTCTAATTGAACAATTCGTTTCTGAGATTAGTGCGTTCAACCAAACAAGCTTTCAGATTTATAGTATTAGTACAGAAACCATTTGAAACACATGATAATTATGTAATTCACTATTAAGCTTGAATTATACAAACCTGGAATTACTGCAAAAAAGAAATCCTTTTCCGACCAAATTTCGACATATTGCGTGCCGAGTGGCGGAACTCAACGCCGCGCGTTGACTTTTCACTTTCGGAATCCTTATAAATATATTAAGGAAAAGAAAGGAAACTTAAATAAATATCATTGACTTGCACGTAATAATTTATAAATAAGTGGCATTGAAATGAATCTGAAAGTGCGTCGGCAAAAGATATGTAAAAACAAAATATTTTTAAATGTCAATTGATTAATCTACGACAATGTATTGGAAAGAATTATTGTTTTACCAAAACATAAAGGCTGAATGCTTCTTAAATATTATCAAAATCCTAAGGCCAGGCCTCGCTTACGCTTCCCTGTCGTGGCTTACAAGTATGTGACTGCAAACGCGACAGAATATGGGTTCGATTTCTTTTAACTAATTACCTTTAGTAACAAGGAAAAGTGCGGCGCTTAGTTCCGCCACTTCACACGCAACGCTTCCAGAATTTGGCGGAAATAGGGAGTGGAAATGTGTTTTACTATTAAATTCTTTCCGCCTACCCTGCTATATGTGGGATACAGCATGTAACAGAATAACAGAGAAAAATATAAGGTTGCCTTCACACTATGGGCAATCGAGGTATGTATCAGATCAAAAATCGATAACTTTTTTATTTGTTAAGTGAACTTCAGATATTATATTTTTATTTGAGCATATATATATTTAAAAAATAATGAAAAGAAAAGTTTTCAGTAAATAATAGTAAAAATTAAAGTAAAAAAATAGTAAAAATGTATTATTAAATTAGTTTATTATTATTCCCGACTGCTAAGGAAGGGTTATGTATATGTACCTTGTATCTCCAGAACCACTGAACGGATTTCCATAATTAAGGTATCGTTACATTCGCTTTAGCAGCCCAAGTGTTCTTAGATAGGTGACGTTAAAAAATTATAAGTGTGGCGGCTGCGGGACGCCATTGGACTGAGTGAAAAAAAAATTTTGGTTTCGAATACCACAATATGGATATCAAATTCAAGAGCTCAACACGAGGATTTCAAAAAGGTATATCATGATTATCATTACCATAATGAATCCTAACAAAAATTTGAAAAATAAAAAAAATATTTACTGAAAAACAAACACCCCGACTGCATGAGACATCAATACATCTGAAAAGAAATAAAGAAGCCCAATAGTTTATTAGGATGGACAGTCGGGACCTATAAGTAATTCTTCAATCAATAATATCTTTGCCAGGAACCTTAAATAATTTAAAGAGGTGCTAATTCTTCTCCTATTGAACGTAAACTCTGAACCATCAATGTATGGGGGTAATAGTTCACGCTTGGAACACTTAATGGTATTTTTAATTTTTAAATTTAGTTAATAAACAGAAAACAGTTAATAATCAAATGTCTGTTAGTAATTTTATTACTATTTTGTAATAGAATTTTGAATTAATTCACTCTTCATATCATTTCATAAATGAGGGTAATATGAATAAATGATTGTGCAAAAAGTGTGCAAAATGAAGATAAAACGTCCTTTTATCAATAAATAACAATAATTTTATGGAAATTTACCGCAATTTAATCAATTAAATAGTAAAACATTAGAAACTACAATAGATAGAGTGTTCGTGTCCCCTGACTTGTATCGTAGTTTTCGTGATAACTTCTCAGTCTGCAGGTCTCTGCAGCTGATTTTTGGTAAATGTTATTTATGAATATCTGGACTATAAAACAACATCAAATATAACGCGTCGGGAGACGTCGGTAGCTGTTAAAAGTCTCGATGAACTTTAAACACGTATCTTTTTTCTCTTCACTTATTGTTAATATTTTTTTTAAAAATATAATCACGATATCCACAATATAATAATTGTTTTAAAATGTACATATTATGGGCTTTTTAAAAATATATAACACTTTATATCTACTTGCACATTTTTTAAGGAAATAATGTTTAAAGTATCAACCTGAAATAGACATTCTCATGAATTACAATTTTTCACAATGAATAAATATATATTCCAAATGTAATTCCCGAAAATATAATTCATAACATTAAAGTTCCACTCTTATACTATTAAAAAAAATAGTGCGTCAAAATTCTTTGTAAAAATGAATTTTGATCTGCCGTTGTTCTACCATTGTCCATAGTGCGTCGTGCCACCTGGCACGAACAGCGTGACAAGATGATAGTGCGTTTGATCTCCACTCGAGAGGATAGTTTAAATTATTTTCATTTCCAGGCTCTTGTACAAAATACATACAAACGGGCCTTGAGTTCTGCATACGCGTTGTTTCGAAAAAAAAAACACCCAAGAAATTGTTTTTTTTTTAAACAGAGTGAGCAGACAGAATCTAACTCACGTTTGAGGGATTTAATTATTATATACTCTGTACTACTCTACTATTATCAAATTATGTTAATGGATGATTTATATTAAAAAATAATAAGACATTTACATTTTGTTTATTATAAAAAAAAAACAACTATTACAAAGGAAATGACTAAATAAATGCAATTTTAATACTTTCCACTATTCTATAACGCATACAGAGAATAAATAAAATTAAAAAGTCATACAATTGACTCGTACGCGTAAAAACACGTTATAAAGACCGGGAACACCGAGTTCCGCCTGGTGCACGAATAAAAATAATTTTAGTAAACCATTTAAATTCAATATATTATCTTATGTTACTATTAGTAATTGATGCATTAAAGCTGGTTATACACTAGGAATTTTTATTGTTGTTGAGGCCATGGGTGGCACAGGGACATAAGAGTGCGAGAGAGAAATATTTAATACCTACATTTCCTCGAACTGGTAACGAGGCAAACAGCGGCTTTTAGTACTGCTACTCAACACGCAATACCTACAGAATTCGGCGGAGAGTGGATGACGGAAGTGAACAAATGGGAAGCTGTAAAAAAAATTACAAAATAATGGCCAATATATTTTTTATTATGGACATATACTGTTCTAATACATAAAAAATTGCGAGGAAAATAAAAAGAATTCAGTCCCCCGAGCGGGAATCAAACCCTCAACGGTTAGTTAGACACTTTGCAGCTGCGCCAACGATCTTCAATTTGAACTCATATTCATGACAATGTTTATCAAAATTTCTGGCCTTTTGTCGATCATCTTGAATATTTTATAAATAACCACTTGTAAACATTATTTAAAATATCGAAGTTATTTTAAATGAAGACAAAAATATTTCTATTTTTGTATGTGGTATCTGATATTGTTATTTCGTTTTACGGTCATGCGATGATCATTAAATAAAGATTTTAACAATAGTGTTTTAAAACAGGCGTGGGTATGTTGATATATTTAATACTTTGGTAGTATTTAGGCTTTTTTTTATTATCAAGCTGTCCCATATATAGCTGAGTATGCTGAGGGAACGTACTGCTAAAACACTCCTCCTTTTCTCACCTTCCATTAGCATGAGAACTGGAAACTCAACGCTGATGCGAAAATAATTAATATTATTTATGCAGTTATAAGCAGCTACTAGTATAAATATATACTTAAAGTAGGGACAAGAAGTATTGTACTACAAAATTATTTATTTTCTGATATGAATTATTTTTGTGATATTATAACATTATGATTTTAAGGATAATATCCATACATTGTAAACTGAATTTCCTGCTAATATATTTTGTAGCAATATTATCGCTTTTAGTAAGTACTATATTTTTTAAATGTTGAATTTTGCACACTGCATTTAAATCGGTTAAGCGATTCCTGAGATTAGTGTGCACGAATGTACAAGCAGACGAAAAAAAATAAAAATTGTTTTGGATTCTATTACATTCATGAATGCCCCCTATTAAACTATAATATTTCTTCAACGTACAGACAACGACGAACAGTTTTATTATATGAATATGTGTCACAAAGTCACAGGTTATAAAGAAACAAGTAAACTTTACATCTATATAAAATTAGTAAAAATTTTAGAGATCCGGTTAGCGCATACGATAGCCATATTTTGTAAATGCTACCGACAACTGAATAAATACTTAATCGATAATACATTTATGTCTTTAATCTTGTATTTTATAGTTTTATGATGTAGAACTATAAAATGAAAGGATTTTATAATCGTGAGGATTATAGCAAAATGTGGTGCAGTTTAATAATGACTATAGGCGATCTACGTGGGCTCGATTTCAAAGCGTTAATCTATATATATAAAAGGACTTGTCCTCACCGACTGAGGTAAGACGCACGCACAGCCGTAACCGCTGATGGTAAAAACGTGAAACTTGGACAGATGCTTACTTTCGTAATCTGGACATCCACTAAGAAGGGATTTTGAAAAATTTTAACCCTAAATGGGTGAAATAGGGGTTGAAAGTTTGTATGGAAAAAAAACTAAATCGGCACCGATTTTTATAAAATTTGAAATTTAGATTTTTGAAAGTATTTAATTGAACACGTGTTTCATCGTTTTCTAGAATTCTCCCCCTAAGGGTGCAAATAAAAGGGTTGAAAGTTTGTATAGAAAAATCTTTAAATCGCCACCTATTTTTATACAATTTGAAATTTAGACTCTTAAAAATATTTCATTGAACACATGTTTCGTGGTTTATTAGAATTCACCCCTAAATAAGCAAGCGCGTCAATCTGCGCGCGTCCGCTAGTATTTATATATTTGGCACAAAGTAAGGACATATGAAAAGTGATAATTTATAGGTATTTCATAAATAAAATAATTACAAGCTTGTACTTGTACTTCCATTCATTTAAAATGAATGCATACGCCCGCTAACTTAAATTTATCAAGTTTTCAAAGTTCTATTATAATTTAGAAATTGGTACGGAACCCTCAGGGAAAGTCCTAATCGCTCTTGATCGGTTCCTTTTTTGAGCGTCGCCTGTATCCCGCAAATGGTAGATATTTTCACTCATTTCGCGGCGTTGGGTTCTGCCAATCAACACGCAATGTCTCGAGAATGAGCGGAATGTCGGAAAACAACTTATTAACTTAACAATAATTTTCTTCTGCTTACCCCGTTATACGCAAGATACAACAAACAATTATTAACAGGAAGTTCATATTATATACCTAAAACTAAAAATAGACACCCAAATAAATCAATCCAAAACCTGTATCCATCTTTATTTTGTTTACTTTTTTAATATTGATAAACAGATAAAAGATTAACCTTAGGCCAAAAGCTAATGACAGGAATAAATAACAATTTAATCGTATTCAATAGAATATCGATTTTGACCCCGACTCGAGTCGACATCGGCTATTGACCTAAGATTTGAGATATACAATTAATTTAGTCAATCGATTACCAATTATATATTATCTATCACAGTAAGTGGAGGCCTGTCGTAGCATAGAGGTACAAGCGTGTTACTGTAAAAGCGACACATTGTGGGTTCGATTTCTACTCGAGGAAATGAAATATTTAATATTTTCATTTCGTTTCGTTCGCTACGTTTCGTTCTGGTAACGAGGCAAAGCGCAGCGCTAATTTCCGCCATTCAACACGAGCTAAGCTTACAGAATTCAGGAACTGTCGTAATAAGGACGGGGTGTCTTAATACTAGGTTCCCAGGTTCCTTTTGCTTACCTTGCTATGTTTAGCATACAGAGTCTGTATAGTGTACAGTGGCACAATGGCAGTGCCAGTAAGCTTAATTTTACTCTTGTCAAGCCTTCGCATTAGTATCTATTTATTGTAATTAGCGATGATAGACTCCCTTGATAGAAGAAAATAGAAGTTATATTATTTTTTCCATAAATTAAGAACTGAACTTCTAAACTTCAAATTATATTTTTACGAGACACGAACTAATATTTCATATACATATAATTCAATTGTAGCGTTTTAATACGTTCCTCTAAGTGGATATTGAACCTGCAACCATCACGACAGGCGTCAGACGACTTGCATTCTGTCAACTTGAAATTAATGGAACTCAAACATCATTAAAGTGCCTACATTTAGTCCAATATATCTTTGTCGTTATATATTTAAAAAAAATATCTAGTCTTCATGGCTACCTTACCTTGATGGTTATATAGAAATGTGATAATTGTAGAGGAATGTTGTTGGCGTTTAAAATATAGGGGATTCCCCGGTCTTTTAAGATGCCAGTGTCACTATATTTAACATTCCACTACATTTAACATTCCACTTTTTTTGTGTGGGTAAAATGCTGAGTAGAGTAAATTGTCACTATTCCTAAAATATACGTACGAGTACAAGCTTATATTTGTATTTCATTTCATACAAAATGAGTGCAAAGGAACGGACAAACTTAAGTTTGTCTACTATTATAATGCCTATAAATCCCGTGGACTACAATCCTAAAATAAGTACAAATAGTGTCAAACACAATTCTTAATTAATTTTACATAATAAATTATTATATATCCATTTGACCAAGCGAACGAAGCCACAGAAAAAAACCTAGTTTCTTTATAAATATTAAAAATAAACCGGAATTTGGTCCAACAATAACTATTGAATATCATAAAGGCAACTAGAAAGTCCTCCTTTATGACAGTGGAAGCATATAAATTATGTCGTACGATCACTCACTGGACTTTCAAAGGAAGAGCTTTCCAAGACGATACATATTTGTCAAGATTGTGCGTGTGAATTGGTTTTAACTGTATATTTTGGATTATATAAGTTGTATTGATGATTCCATACTATACGAGAATTCTAGAAATGTATATAATTGTTTGGATAGCCGCGCTAATCTCAGGAACTATCGTGGCTTCGATTCCCACTCGAGGAAATGAAATATATAATATTGGCTTCTTTATTATGAGACGTCTAAAAAAGAATACGAAATGATAATCGATATCTTCATATAATATTTCTCATTTTTCAGCTTCACACTGTATTAATAACTCGCAACTCTCGTAATTAGCTAGCGTTAAGAGACTATTCCACTACGTCCTTACATAATATTATGTTAAATATGTTTCTGAACGATAAATCATAACGCTACATGAATGCAGTGCCTTGTCACTGTATTTAATGTTTCATTTGCTTTACATAAAGTTGGGTCATCAAGCATTTTGTGGTTCCTTCCTTCCAAAGACCTTTCGAAGTCTTTCAGGCCTAAAAACGTCCAAATTATTAAGACTATGTGTAGTATCTTTATACACATGTAGGCCACCAAATAAAGAGTGTGGGTTCAAATCCTTGGGAAACTTGGAAGATATATGTCGCTAACGTAATAACTCCTAAAAATACGATTATCGATTGAAAATTAATACCATAGAAGTCGTTGTAGCGCAGTAGCACACCGTCTGATGACAGGATCGATTCCCACTCGAAGCATAAATTGTTAATTCCATTATTATCGCTCTGGTAACAGGTTCACTCTCCTTACCTTGCTAGGTGCGTTATAGAACAAAACGCAGAAATACGGAAAAATCCTACTGGAAAGGAAAAATACAGGATTTTACGTTTTATAGTCCACGCATACGAAATTATGGACTACAATTTGTTTTAATATACACTGATCAAAAAAAACCCAAATTCCTTGACAGTAACTGCCTTATTAAATTAACACTGAAGCTCACGAACCAATAAACTTTGACGATCTTTAACTAGCGCGTTTAATTAAAATATTCATAGACATGTACATAAATAATATACTATATCCATATATATTTGGAGGCTAACGTGGCGCAGTGTCACCACGGTGCAACTGTCAGCACAAAAGTTGTGGGTCGATTCCCACTCGAGGGGAAATATTTAATATTTTCATTTCCTCGCTCTGGTAACGAGAAATGAAACTGTTTTAATGGGATAGCATCCAACTAAAAAAAATAATAATAAAATGATATAAGTCAGCTTCACGCTGTATCCCGTACACAGCGGGGTAGGCAGAGGGTACGTAGTGTTAAGACACTCCGTTCCTCACTTTCTGCCGAATTCTGAAGGCATTGCGTGTCGAGTTTTGAAATTCAACGCCGCGCTTTTGCCTCGACATATTATAGTAAAAAAAAAAAACATAATATTATAGTATATCCATTATATATATATTTATTACCAACTTTTGTGACTTGAACTTGAGTGCATCACAACATCTCTTTAACATCTCTAAAATAGGAAAACTCAACTAATTTCGATCTTATCACCTCGTGATAAGAAAACGCAGTGCCCATTTTAAATTATTTCAAAGTAATTCATACCTTGTTTTGGATGTCCTGAGCACGTTTTTTGGGTGAGTATTGTATGAGTATAAAAAGCAAAAGTAGAATCTTGATGTGTCAGTGCGAGTCGTTCCACCAGAGTAGCAGCGTAGACCTATTCCGATAATGTTTCTGGTAAATTTTTCTTTTTTTTTCTTTCTTGTTTTATATAGGAAGTCAGTACGCAGTTCTTGGGCTGGTTTGTAAAATATTAAATGTCAATCTCGTAAGCTTTTAAATTTATTTATAATATAATTTTGTTTATATTTTTATAGCTTCGCACTGTATCCCGTACAAAACTGGGTAGGCACAGGGAACTTGTGAACCTAGTATTAAAACACTCGGTTGAGTACCAGAACTCAACACCGCGCTTCTCCTCGTTACCAGCGACGAAATGAAAATATAAAATATTTTATTTTTAAGTGAGAATCGAACCCACAACCAGTCGCATTGTCAGTTGGTATATTATAGTTGAAGTTCATATTTATTCATTATAAATAAATATTTTAATTTTAAAATGATTGATTAAATCAATTTACTATTTTAGTTATTATTTTTCTCATTTTCAGATTATTTTCGCCGCTTTTATAGCGGCGGGAGAGACCGCTAAGTTAGATCGCACATACTTACCTCCAATATCGGCTGCTACCGCTGGAGGCGGTCCAGGAAGTCTTCAACTACCGTTTTCAAGGTCAAATGAAGGTGCTCCAGAAAACCAAGATATACCAACTGGAGGCTTTGTTAACAACCACCAAGGAGTCGTAGTCGAAGCTGCTTTAGCAGGAACTAGAGCATCAGGGCCACAAAGTGCATTAGGTGGTCCGAGAATTTCATATGGATCATCAGATTCCAAAGTAGGTGATGCCGCATTCAGAGTGACTAATAACCGATTTCCTCAAGGTCCTGCAAGTGGATTTGGATCTAATGAAGAACCAGATTTATCTGCCTTCCATAGACCTCCGTCTTTCAAGCCTGGAAACATCCAAATTGTAAGAGACTATGTGTCTAACACTGTCAAATACCAAAACAATATTGGTCATGACAAATTTAACTATGCCTTCGAAACGGATAATGGAATAAAGATGTCAGAAAACGGGATTTCCAGGAACGGAATCCAGGCTCAGGGAGGTTACTCTTATACTGGAGACGATGGTAAAATGTATAGTGTTGTTTATACTGCTGATAAGAACGGATACAGGCCAACTGGTAACCATTTGCCAACTCCTCCCCCTATTCCAGCGGAAATATTGGAATCTTTGAAGCAAAACGCTAGGGATGAAGCAGCTGGCTTGGTTGATGATGGTAAGTGATCACCCTTATATTTATTATTTAACTTTTTTATGTGGTTTTCTAATAAATTTAAATTGTTATACCTTACAAATAGCGTAATCGTGTTTTATGTCATAATTAAGAAAAATATTTTTTATTTTTGATCACTATGACCTTGATTATGAGCTTGATTTTTTTCTAATTAATATATGAATGCATAGTAATTTACTTAATCGATGTTTTAATATTCGTTATAAATACGATTTTTCTTTAACTTTTATATTTTTCAAACCAGCCCTTCTATTTCTTCCTAGTACCTAATAATAATACCTTATTTAATAACTACCAATAAAAAAATGTTTAATTATCGATTCGAGCTTTATACGGTACCGTAAAGATATAATATGGAAATATTTGTTTTCACAACGACTTTGCGTTTATTAAGTTAAATTAAAAGCTTGACGCTGTATCCCGCACACAGTAGGGTAGGCAGAACAAACCTAGTGTTAAGACACTCCGTTCACCACTTTTTGCCAAATTCTGCAGTCATTGCGTGTTAAGTAAAGGAACTCAACGCTGCACTTTTACCTCGATACCAGAGCAAAGAAATGAAAATATAAAGTTAAATAAATATTTCATTTTCTCGAGTGAGGATCGAACCTACGACCAGTCGTGTTTACAGGCACTCTTTGTGCCCCTTTGCCACGACTGGCCTCTATTTATATAATATATTAAATTATTTTTACATAGATTTACAAACTGTTTTATCAATAATTTTTCTATTATGCCTATTTATAAAAAAATACATTTGAAACAAAGTTATATATATATATACATCACCAATTTTATTACACTATATGAACAAAAGTCAACACAAAAATGCTTTAGGTTGTTAACCTTTACATAACGATTTAATAACGGCTACTCGAAGTCGTAAAATGTATTGTGATGATCGTAGGTTCGATAACGAGTTGGTGGCCTCGCGTTTGTTTTGCAAATTAAAAAAAAATACTCGCACTTAGAGATATCATTTAGCATTTAATTAACATTAAATGATGTTAACATTAATAAAACTATCATAAGTTATTTTCTATAGCGTCACGCTGTATACTGGATAAAGAAGGGTATGCAGAGGAACCTAGTGTTAAGACACTCCGTTTCCTATTTTCTGCTCAAAAAGAGAGATGAAAATGAAAATATTGAGTTTGCTCGAGTACGAATCGTCATGTCTATAGTCACATGCATTGCGCTATTCGCGCCACGACGCCTTCTTTCTAACATTTGTTTTTAAAATTAAAAATAGGTCACCCACTATTAGAGATATTAATTAGCGTTTAATTATCATTAGATTTTGTGGCACATTTGTGGCAGTGGCACAGCATCTAACTGTAAATACGACAGTTATTTATACGATTCCCACTCTAAGAGATGAATAATAATAATATCCTGGCTCTCGTAATTAGAGAAAGCTCGCAGCTTAGTAGCCTATCAACATACAATGTCTCGAATATTGGGCGGAAAATGGGGAACGGAATATTCAACTCTGGGTTACCTCTGCCTACTTGAGTAATAAAACTGGTTTAGGTTCGATTACCTCCTAGATAAAAGCGGGCATGGCGTTAGGTTGGTTATCACTCAACAAGAAATGAGTGGAATGGAGAGTCTTGACACTGACTTAACTCTGGACTGATCTTGACAGATTGATTCTGGACATAAAAACGTTGCATGCAGAGTTGTGAAATTAGGAAATTACTTCCCACTCAGAATCATTCATTAACGTCTTATTGTCATAAAGTCAGGTTTAAACTTATAAAAAATAATGATTTGACATATTACAATCTCTGTTAAATGTTAAATAAAAACTGATAATAAACATATATTTTAATCGTCAACAAAATTTTATGACTCTCAAACTAGTTTTGTTTTATTTCAATTAAGTTTTCAATTCATAGTTTAAAAACTAGCTTTAAGCTTTTTCCTGCTACAGTATTCAGAATGAACCTAGTGTCATGACACTCTCCAAAAGTGGTGTTCCAATTTAAAAACGTAATATTAAGTGGAATTTTTTTTCAAAATATCCAATTGTTTTCCATATTAAATACTTTCCAATAATCATTTACTAAACGGATTTAAGTGTCATTAAATTACTATCGTAAATTTTCTTGTTAGTGCCTAAACCGTGTCCATTCATCAAGTTTTCACATATTGCTATAATTAAATTTACATACATTTATATATGATGTAGAATATTAATGGAACTTCTTATTACTTAGCTGACATGTTTCGATTAACTTTAACTATCTAGATATGTTCATCTATAGTAACATTATAAAGTGTAAACGTTTGTTTGTTTAAATGCGCTAAGCTTAGGAACTAATGCTGAGGCCTGCACAGTTCAAATATTTCCTTCATAATATAAAACACTTTTATTCAAATGTCTATAAAATTGTCTACGTTTAATTTCATAAATTATAAACCTATTTGCCTAAGTATATTAATCACCATACTCTAGTTAAAAAGCTATGCCGAAAAAAATCTTTTTGAAATATGTTGTGATGTCAAATTTTATGAATTCGATTCCTTCTCATATATATATTTTGGATACAACGTGCAAAAAATACATATTTAAGTGATGTAAATGACTAAAAACAAAAACAGCTAAGTAAAAGTAAATACTACACACACATTGTTGATGACAAGTTAGCCTTGTTTAACATGAACGAGTAATTTTAGACATTTAAAAAGTTAATTAATATCAAAAGTTATTCAGACAGGTATATGTAGAGATATGTATGTATTTCCGTGTTTTTATTGACTGCATCGCGCCCACATCTTTTTTAACTATTTAAATTATACTTATATATATATTATGGTCTGTGTGATTGTAAATGATTGCGAGTTCGATTCTCATTTGAAAAATGTTTTTTTTTTCTTCGCATTGATAACAAGACAGCGCGGCGTTGATTTACGCCACTCTACTCGCAATGGCTTGAAAAGTGGTAAACGGAGTGCCTTAGCACTAGTTCCCGTCCGCCTACTCTGTTATATACGGGACACAGCGAGGAATCATTTTATTCTCTTTATTTTCTCATTTAAGAAACACGTTAACCTTATGGTATTTTGAAAAACAACGTAAAATAATTTGTTAAATATTTGAAAATGTCGAAGTAGATATGGACAACCTACAACCATTGAGTAGAGCCCATTATTTGTCATCTACATCACATTGGACACATACTCATTGATTACACGCTCGCGTATTATTAATTTTAAATATCACATTGTACACGCACGCAACGGTTGCTCGCAACGATATTTTGCTTATTGATCCCGCATATAGCAAGTTAGGCATAGGGAACCTGGTATTCTAGTGTATTGTTGTTGTTGTTCTTTAATTATGGCGATCCGAGCGTGCCAGTTCAGCACTAATCACTTCGCCAATGTCACGTTGAATGGGAAACACACAAAGGAGAGTGTACGGTAAAGAGACAATATTACGCAATAGTAGATTCTAGTGTAATCTACTACGTTCCCATTATGACATTTCCATTAGCTACTTTCCGCAGAATTCTGGGGACATTGCGTATAAAGTGGCGGAACCGAATGCCTCGCTCTGTCTTGTAACCAGCGAAGACATGTAAATAACTAATATATCAATTCCTTGAGTGAGAATCGCACCCACTACCTGTCGCGTTTACAGTCGTACACGTTCGCCCCTACGCCAGGACTAGACCAGTCGTTACGCCAATAAATATACCTTAAAAACTAATTTTCTTCTACTTTTGTGATACTATATATTAAAAACGAATAAAATCAACAATTTAAATTATTTTATTGTAATTATTATACGAACAATCAATATACTAAGTATTGGTGTTCAATTTCAAATTTTGTTGAAAATTTGTACATATTTATAACTACTAAAAACAAAGACAAAAATACAATTTATTAAAATCATAACGTCAATATAAGAAATAATTAATATAATAACGCCTTCAAACGCTTAAAGGTTTTTGTTTTTGCTTGAACACATCCCATTCACATTGTAGGTACATTAGAATAACTAAATGCCTATTGTGTACATTGACAGACATATTGCCGACTGACAAATTGTTTGGAGTTTGACAAATGAATGACAACTTTCATTTTTTATTTACAGGCTCATACGATGCAAAGAAATACAATACAGAAGACAATTACGCAGAAAATGAAGCTAATGATAAATATAATGACAGACAATCGAATAAATTTGGCGATCGACCTGTATTTGCTGGCGGATTCATCAATCAAAACCAACAAGCCTTTGTAGCACCGAGCTTTAATGGGCAATTTGGAGTTAATGACGCTTCCAAGGATACGGCGTTTCCTAAACCTGATTCTTCAAAATTTGGCAGTTTAGTGCAAAGTGATAATAGATTCGGTTCTATAAGAGAACCTTCTAAGAACAACGCAAATAATTTGCTTAGCAACAAGCAAACAGAAAATCAATTTCCATCTACTGCAATCAGCGCAGCTAATCCAGATATTGAAGCTAAGCCACTGTCGCAGCAAAAGTTACAGCAACAAAAGCTCTTTGTGAAACCTTCATTTAATAGGCCAAGTTCATATGACACGTCTAACCTTGGTATACTTTCTTCAAGTGTTGGTTCATCGCAGCCAATTTCTGTCAGTTCATTCGGTCAATCGAATCAAGGACCAGCAAATAACTTTGGAAGTGGAAACAATATGCTCAGTGGCCAAGCTTTTCAGTATCAACCCACTCAAGGATCATTTAACTTAAATGCCAATCAAGGGTTGCCTATTGAACAAAGTTCTAACCATAATGAGCCCTTTTCGTTCCAAAGTACTTTAACATCTAGTCAACCCTCAACTGGTTATTTCACAAGTCAGCCCACACAACAATTTCCTTCTTCTAACATACAATCAAGTCAAAACGGCCGCTTACCTGGATCTCAATTCTCGTCGTCCCCAACGAAATCAAGTCAACCTGTATTTACCACTCCTCTGAAACCTTCGTTCCCAACTAAACAGCCTTTAACTACTCTAACAACGCCTTTAGAATCGTTTGGTGTAACTAATGAAGGTGAATTGTTTTCACAAAGTGATTTAAACAAAAAAGAAGAATTAGATAATAAAAAAATATTAACAACATCTCAAGAATTTACAGCATCTTTAAGTCAATCCAGTCAATCCACTCCAAATGTGCAAGAAGATTCTTCTACGAGTTACACTGGATCTGACAAACTTTCATTTATTTCACTAGATAATAGATTTTCGGGCACTCAAACAACACAACCAGCAGACTCTACCCAATTTATTCAACCACAAGCCCCTGATCACTCTTACATCTACAATAGACCTAATAAGCCGTTTAATACGCCATTTATTGGAACAGGGTCTATTTCTTCTACTAGTCCAAATAGTCATGTGACGTCCTTATTACCTCAAACGTCTTTCTTCACAAACGCACCTCAGACATTGATATCTTCTATGAAAAACGGAGCTGTAATAGGGCCTCAATCAGCTAATTTAAGTAGAGTTACTCAAGGTTCATTATCATTTCCGTCTCGAGTTTCTGGAGTTTCAACTCATATAAATACTAAGCCATCCTTTAATACGCCAAGTGCGTCTAGTTTTTCCCAAATTATTCCAACAGCAGTGACTGCCACAGCACAAGTATTTTCAATTCCAAGCAGTGAAACAATAAGTTCTCAAGGCATCCAAGAAATACAATATCAAGATGGAAATACAAGCTTTCCATCACAACAAAATACAGAAGAAGTATATCAATATCCTAAGCCCACTACGATTCTCCCTTCTCAAGTTGAAAAGCAAAATCTTCAATCTGGTCAAGAAAATAGCGCTAGCAAAGATTCTGCTTTCCCACAATTTAATGTGTTTGGCACTCGAAAGCCGACAACACAACAAAGTTCATTTAACGTAAAACCTCATTCACAATTTTTCCTAGGTGCGTTTAATAATAAAGGACCTAATGTACCCCTATTCCCAAAACTTGACCAACAAAATGCACCACAACTGGATTCCGATAAAACACAAAATCAAGCTTCTGGTTTTAACTCGCAACCTCTATTTGGACAGCAAAATTTCCCAACTTTACCGAAAAATCCTGGTCAATCTTTTGGATCCCAATCTAGACCACAACTACAAGAAATTGGACTTTTTGGTGATAAAGGACAATTAAATCTAAGCTCTTCTCAAGGTTCTTCTAGTGGTTTTAATACTCCAAGTATACTTTTATCAACTAAACAAGAGACTTCTTTCACTATACCTACTCAGGAACCTACCTCTCAAAATACACAATCTGTTTTCAATAACAAAGAAACAACATCTTCGCAATCACAAGATTCAGTCCAACCTTCTTTTCCTGCATTTAACAAGCCCTTTGGATTTAATACTCAGAAACCTTTAAGTCAATTTGGACAACAACATTCATTTTCTTCTGGGCATCCAGCAACAGATCTTACTTCACCAGTTATTTCGCAATTCCCATCTCTTACATCTAAATTTGGGAATAAACCTATCTCAGTAGGTACTGACTTTGGCACATTTAATACGCAAAATAAATTATCTGACTTTAGTGCACAAAACTCATTTACTTCTAAGAAACCGTTCAGTCAAACATCTCCCATTAATTCACAGGAGAGTACACAGTTTAATCAAAATACCTTAAGTAGTGAACAGACAACCATGTTTGAACAAGCTGGTGATTCAGCGGATGATAAACATTCCACGCTACCTCCTTCATCGACACAATTCCAAACTGGTTCCTTTGACGAACAACGTCCTACCACACAATTTGGTCAGTCCAGTTTCTCTATTACTTCACTAAAACCGTCTAGTCAATCCCAATTTGGAAGTCAGCAAGGCATTTCATCATTTGGACAAGGAAGTTTTAATGATAAAGAATCTACGCCTTCGCAATTTGATCAATCTCCTCAACAATTTGGAACAGATTTAAAAAATAAACTGTCGACACAAATGCCAATTTCATCTCAAGTAGAATATAATGACTATAATAAAGAAACAAGTAATACTCAATTTACCGTACCATCTAGCTTTGATCAGTTTCTTTCAACAAATCAACCTTCACAACATAGTACGCTGTTCACCGGACAACTTGGACAAGATAATGAATCGAAAACCACGACAAGTACTCAATTAGATAAGAAGCAACAAACTGTAAGTTCTAATGAGCCGTCAACTTTAATCTCGAATACATTTGAAATTCAAGCCCCCACTCAAAGTTCTGAATTTGGTCAAATATATGATTATAAGAAACCCGTTCAAGGGCTTTTAACCCCATCTCAAAATCAAGATAGGCCACAATTCCAAGCCAATATACAATTTGGTCAACAAGGCTTATTAAATATCCAAAAAGGGAAACCTGCACAATTTAAACAGCCATTATTTAACTCCCCTAACTCACAATTTAGCGCTGCAAATGAAGACAAAGTAGAATCTGTAACACAGCAAAATAGTCTAGGTACCTTCCCAAGTACACAAGACGGAGAATTTTCAACTTCTCAAAATTCTGATCAAAGTAGCGCAGAGATTTATGAATATAACAAGCCTACCACACAATTTGGGCAGCAAGGTATATTCAGTGTCCAAAAAGAAAAGCCTGCGCAGTTTATAAATCCTATATTTAACTCTGAATTTACAACAAATGAAGATAAAACAGAAACTGGCACTCAGAAAAATATTCTGACAGGCTTCCCAAGTACTCTGGAAGTTTCATCTTCCACGTTACAAAATGCTGGCCAAAATAATGGCGAAATTTATGAATATAAACCGAATAAGCAATTTGGTCAGCAACAGTCAACAACTCTCCAAAAAGAGAATCCTGCACAATTTTCCCAGACTTCATTCAATTTCGCAAGTTCACAATTCTCCACAATTGATGATAAATCAGAATCTGTTACCCAGGAAAATATTTTGACAGGCATGCCAAGCACCCAAGATTTTTCTTCTACATCAGACAAATCTGATCAAAGTAGTGGAGAAGTTTACGAATATAACAAGCCCGAACAGAGTTTATCTACTTCATCAGAAAATGACAGAACTACACCATTTGGACAAAAAATACAAAGTACATCTAACGTAAATAGAGTGTTCTTTACAAACCAACACACTGATGATATCCAGAACAAAAATACCGATGAACAAATATCTACTACATCCGGAGAAGTAAATGAACAGCCTCGTCCTCAATTAGCTTTCCACAGCGCATGCTGTGGAGGCTTATTCAAAAGACCTTTAGGCTCAAACAACTTGAATCCCTCTTTCAACATATTTAATCAGAATAAGGATTCTATTTCTAATCAAAAACCAAGCGAAGTTGATCAATCGATAGATAAACAGAATATAGAACCGGAAAAAGCCAGTTCCTTTACAGGAGTAGGTGAAAAATTCCCTAGTTCACGAAAACCTCCGAGTTTCGATGTAAATGGATATCACTACTGAGTGTCATTAGACATTTCCTAATATCGTTTTTTGGTGACACAATGACCAAATTGTACTTACAAAAACTTAATTAGGTTAATTTATGCAGTAATACTATAACAAACTTCGATTATGTCTACTGTAATATTTCAAAAAGTGCAAATACGTCCTTGTTGCACCAAATGAGAGATATATAACGTGAATAGTGCTTAGTATTCGTATATAAGTTTCAAGTGATAAAACTAATGTAAGATATAAAGTATGTAATGGTAAATTATTTTGTAAATAAAATGGGATTGATGTAATTTTTACAATAAAAATGGTGAATTTAAAAAGGGGTGTTTTATTTTAACTTAAATTAATCAAGATCAAGTGTTCTTTCTGTTTCATGTTGTATCCCGCAAATAATCAGATAGATAGAGGGAACATTATGTTTTAAGGCACTCCAATCCCCACTTTACATCCCTAAGAACTCATATACAATATTTTTTAATAATTTAAACTTAACGCCGCATTCTGCTTCTTCTGCTCCGCAGTGTTTTAGTCACCTACTTTAGTGCCTATACTATCCTAAATAAATAAATAAATATTAAGCAAATGTAATTAATATTTATTTAAACATATAAAACCAAGCATGTAATTACATTATTCAAACACGAATGACACTACTATTTTGTTTATACCAATTGATACAGTCCTCATTAGAGGCTCTCGTGATATCCTGTACGATTTCGTTCTAACACGACAGCTGGCAATGGCGTAATTTCAACGCTTACTTAGTAATATATTAAACAAATATATATAACTATTGGTAGCCCGCAATTTCGCTTGCTTGATATTTAAAACATTTCCGAAGGAATTTAAGTAAATCCTTATCCAATGGTTCTCTATACTCCCTAATCTTCCTCCATGCCAAATTTGAACATTCTAAGTTTAGTAGTTTTGTCTGTGCGTTGTCTGTCAGTCGCTTAGTTATGAGTTTATTTTTTTTTAACTTCATGCTGCCTCCCGCACACAGTAGGATAATCAAAGGGGATTTTGGCATTTAAAGGGGAGTTAAGGCACTCTGTTCCCATTATGATTATTCCGTTCACCACTTTCCGCCGCTTTTGTGTAGGCATACCCTGTTTAATGGCAAACCAAACGGTATTCGCCTTGTTGCGAAGAAAATATTAAATATTTTATTTCCTCGAACGGGATTCGAATTCACAACTTGTGTGCTTACAGTCGTACTGTACCACGACAAGCCTACCTAATAATACCTATTATATTCCCTTAAATTGAATATAGGTAGATTTTAAAAAAATACCCTAGAGTTCTCTCTGCCTCAGTTTTGAAGTAACATAATAACTCCATCACCATCCACCATCCACCATATCACCATCGATAAAATTTAATACAAAAATTTACTACTAAATGCTTCTCTTTAGGGAAAATTACCCATGGCTAAACTCCAGGAGTAATATTAAATATCCCGTGGATAATAAAACTTATATTTGTAACACGGATTCAACGTTAGGAGCAGATATAATGTATTTAAATTATTGTAAATTGTTCATATCAATTTAAATCTTTACTTACTCGTACTTCGAAAAGTGTGGGAATCGCGTAAAAAAATGTATTAAAAAGTTGGGTAATTAAGATTTCACACATGATTAATTTAATTTTTTAAAGTTAATCCACAATTATGCAAAAATAATATAAGAACACGCAATTTCAAGATTTTGATATAAAAATATATATTTAATTTAATATTACTTTAAAAGCTTGAGAATAAAAAAAAGATAATGTTAATACAAGCTGTGTATTGTAATAATTTTCACATTATTTTGTGGTTTTTAATTTGTTAATCGATATTTTACTTTTTTTATTGAAATTCTTATGTCTGGAACTACGAGTACGAATTTAAGAAATATGTTAGTATCACAAAATCCATATATCACGTTAATAGTTTTGATGTAACCCACTGTAACTACCGCCAGGACTATCATGGATACTTAGAAAGTACTTATATTGAATACTTGGAAATTATTTGATATATGGATACTTGGAAAGCTTTTTCGTACTCAAAGTAAAACCCGCAGGAAAAAACTAGTGTAATGTAAATAAGAGATTTTTTAATAAGAGTTATATTTTCTGTCTCTCTATGAACGTTATACATCAGTCTTGCTTACCTCATGCAACTTCTTATATATAGCAGGGTAGGCATTAGGAACAAAGCGTCAAAACACTCTGTTCCCTAGGCATCACCCAATTTTCGAGATATTGTACGTTGAGCGGCGGGGTTCAGCGAAAGCTAGGATATCCTACTTCGTGATGGCGTCGTCGGCGTAAATAGATTCATACTCTATTATTTATTAGCACACTGTATGGCATTCCTGATATCATTTTAATATCATCATTATCGTCAAAATAGCATTAGTAATGCGCTTGTTTATCTTAACCTTGAATTTCAATTTAATTCTTTACAATAAAAATTTATAATAAATAGTAGACTATATTTTTTAAAAATTGTAGTCTACGTGGCCCTCCTCTATTGATGGACGACCGAAGTATCCCTCTGCCACTCTTACCTCTCACTCTTGCTTCATAAATCTTATTTGCCATTTTTTCTTCACTTGTATTCTCAACGTCTCCAAACCACCTTTCCACATTCTTCTTTCTAACAGTACCCTTCTCATCCTTTAATTAAAATACATTCAAAATATTATGTATGTACATATCAAATTATATTTCATAATTCATATCATCCTTATAAGTCACCCTTTCAGTTCAGTGCAAAGGTCATCATAGAAATTACATTAACATATTGACACGTGGTCACGAGTTCGTGTTCCGCTTGACCTAACGAATTTTGAAACGTCACGAAACAAAAACAAATATCAATATTACGTTACAATTGTAGCAAATTGGTAGAGATACCGAAAAATTAAAATATATTTTACTGGAGAATCCGTCGTGGCCAGCGTGCAACCTGATTAGGAGAGTCTTGGAATCACTCTCTTTCTCTACTTTTTGACGAATTCTGGATGAACTCAACGCCACGTTTTGCCTTGTTTTGAATATATTAAATATTTCCTTT
The DNA here is from genome assembly GCA_013403645.1 of Heliconius nattereri. NCBI lineage: Eukaryota > Metazoa > Arthropoda > Insecta > Lepidoptera > Nymphalidae > Heliconius > Heliconius nattereri. Next base: position 646,869 of record JAAIXI010000246.1, on the reverse strand, counting down.
CTTCGAGTGCGAGTCGAGCCCACAATCTACGCCACGCCACGCCACGACTGGCCTCAAAAATTTTTATATGCATATTTATTGTATTCTCAAATTATTCATACACTATAATTTTCTTTTATAATACAGTTTTACGTTGTTATAAATCTTTTTATAGGTGTTGCTAAGTTTTTATATGGTATCTGTTATAATTCTTGCTTATGATTTTTATTTGCAATTCCTTTGGGTAGGAATAGAGCTAAAAAAAAGTTAACAATTTACAGTTGGAAAGATTTTAAGCTTCGCGTTGTATCACTCATTTATAGCAGAATAGACAGAGGGAACTTACTGTATAATATACAGAGAGTGGCGGGACTATAAGAAATTAAATATTTAAATTTCTCTATTTTGGTAAGAAGAAAAAGCGCGGCGTTGAGATCCACCATCCACGCAATATATCCAAATTTGGGTGGAAACTGGGAGTGTCTTAATACTAGTTTCCCGCGAAATAGTTTAAAGCTACATACAATTTATAAAATCATACGCAACAAAAACATGATCACAGAATATTACGAAATAAAAACCAATATACGAATATTGTAGGTACATTGTTTACGGTAAATAACTATTAGTTGTAAAGCCTAAGCAATTTCGCTGTCATGATATAGTAATAAAATAATTGGGGAACGAGTTCAATGTTAAGAGCAAGGCTTTTGCATCGAGAGCACTATCGATGATAGTGGAGGAAGGTCACGTAAAAAGAATGAGGACCCCCCAGTCGATATGTATGAAGAGGTTGATGACAATGTACGAGGCAGAGACGCATGTAGAGACCGTAGCGTCACTCCGTTCTCGCTGATATCCCCTAGGGAGGGTAGGAATAAAGCGTGAAGTTAAGTTAATGGAATGGCGGAACTTAACGCTGTGCTTTATCTTATCATAGTGAGAAATCAAGAATACTTATTTATAAAATGGACATTGAAAAGTAACGTACTTCATTGCGTGTATAAATTTCGTAACGATGGTGTTTGCCAATTGTTTTAAAATAATAACCGGACGTGGTATGATGGGTCAAACTCCATATGTCACAATAAATAAAATGTCATATTATTTAATAAATTAACGACTACGTTTCAACTGTAGAATTTAAGTAGGATTTACTTTAGTTTAAGATTCGTTATTTTAATTTTGATAATATAGTATAAAATTTTATAAATCAGCTTCACGCTGTATCCCTTCACTAGAGGAATAACGTTAAGATACTCACAGTTTTCTACTTTACACCCAAATTCCGAGACATTTTGATTCGAACTCAACGTCGCGCTTTTACCAACGCTACAAAATTAAAAAACAATTCGTTCCTGTGAGTGGGAATCGAACTCACAAAGATTGCCTAAAAACCTTATATCATCAGCCTATCGCCGTCCACTGCTGAACGTAAGCCTCCCTCCCTCATCAAGCGCCAACCAAAAAACCTTATATTATATATATAATATAGAATTATAAAAATATATCTACTCGATTTAAAATTATATGTTATTTTAAGAACAAGCAAGGCCGTACATTAGAATCACAACATAAAAATTCCTTAACTTAACTAACTATAAGTATGTCTGTAAGTGCGTTTATTTGCATAAAAATTACAAAACTTTAAATTAAATTTAAATACAATGTAAAAAAATATATTTCAACGATACTTTTTTTATAAAGATACTTTTGTTTTGTATTATTCTAAAATAAGCATCTTCAATTTGTGCGTGTGAACATTAAGACGCCATTTCCAACCCACCTTCCGCCCAATATATGAAACGTTGATTCAACGCCGCACTTGACCTACCAGAGCTGGGTAATAAAATAAGTGGATTTGAACCCATAACCATTATGATTACAGTCCTATTACAGCATTATCTTAGATTTTATATTACATTAAAATTTTACCAGCATGTATGTGAACATTGACACTTAAAACTATTCTTTGAAAGTCAAAGGAATAAAATTTATTACCTCATACAAAATACGCGAACAGAAGAGACTGAAACATTCTATTGTACTCCGGTCGTTTACATTCTAGTGCCAAATGGTAAAATATATGCCAAAATATTTATTATTTCATAAAGTTTTTAGAGCTAAATCATATATCTAGGTAAAAGCGTTCTTGCTGAATTATAATGAAAATATATTTTTGTAGGTCGAGGAATGTTTTATTATAATAATTTCACTCATTTTGTACATCATTGAGGCCAGTGGGACAACTGTGTGTAAAGTGGTTAGTGTAGGAAACGTGTAGTAAACGTGGTTAGTTATGGGTTCGATTCCCATTAGAGGAAATTAAATATTAAATATTTTCATTTTCCTTGCTCTGGCAAAGAGGCAAAGCGCGGCGTTGAGTTTCGTCACTTACGCAATGTCTCGAAAATTATGTGGTGCATGAGAATTTGAGTGTCTTAACATTAAGTACTCTGCCTACCCTTATGTGGGATACAGCGTAAAGCTAAAATGTATTTCTGAAATCAAAAGAGCAAGTTAAAGATTTCACTCTCATATCTTAAAATGATATGTTCCATTACCTATAACTTCAACATTTTATGCAAAGTACAATGTTCTTTAAAAAGAAATTTGTTATTATATAAGTATACATTCAGCGGAAAGTGAGAAACGGAAATATCTTCACATCAGGTTCGAAGATTCTAGGTTCCTTCTGCTTACCCTGCAATGTACATTATACAGCGTGAAGCTAAAATATATAAACATTCCTCAGAGCGGGGATTGAATCCGCAACTATCGTGTGTACACATTACAATAAGACATTGTATAACTGCGTCAACGGTGACTCTATGTATGCAAAATTAATATGCAAATAAAAATAAAATAGTCATAGTTATAATAATTTTCATTATTATTGTTAATTTGTAAATTCTTTATTTAATAATTATTAAAAGTGTTACAATCGCTCGTTTAAGTTTAAAAGATATTTTTTTTATTTTATGTGAAATACACGTCGATGTGACGCAGCTGACAGCGACCGTCGTAGGTTTGATTCCCTCTCTGGGCATTTAATTATATCTATTTCGTGGTTCTGGTAACTAGTTGAATTTGCATTTACTCATTTATATATTTACTGTATTCTAGTTTTACTAGATCGAATATATATTTTGTAACTTTTTTTTTCTCAAAAGATATGAACCCTTTACTAAAATAACCATACAATTACAAACTCGCCATAAGATTCGTAATCTTCTTACAAAGTTCTAAAACAAGGCTAATGAATGGTTATTATCAAATTGTTTAACGCAATACTTTTTTTTTTATAATATACTTACAGCAAATAATTAGAACCTTTAGGCACCTTGAGATATTGATATGTTATTTAACTAGTGGTTATTTGGGAGTTTGCTCACGATTTTTGAGTTAATATATTTTTTTATTATGTTTAGAATTTTTTAATTTTTTTTTTTTACCTTATGTGTTGTTTTCCGCACATAGCAGAGTAGGTAGAGGGAACTTGAGAACCTAGTGTTGATATACTCCGTTCCTATTAAGACACTTCCGTTCCCCACTTAATTCCGAATTCTGGTAGCAGTGTGCATTGAGTGGCTTGTTATTATAATATTAATAAAAAAATTAACTTCACGCTGTATCCTGCACACAGCAGGGTAGGGAGAGGGAACCTAGTGTTAAGGTTTTCAATTGTAATGGTTATATTCTCTTAAAGAAATAAAAACACAATTTGAACCAAAAAAATAAAGATTGAAATATAATTTGTTGTTGTTTTTGAAGATATATATTATATAAATGTTACTAGGTATTTCATTAGGCAGAGATACCTTTAATCTCATAAATAGCTAAGTTTTTCAGATTTTTCCATAAGAAAAAGATATGTTAACAAAGCGGAAATGAGCGCTGTAACTTGTCTAGTCGGCCTGAAGAATGGACTTAATAATTAAAAAAAGAGTTTCCAAAATAGATTTGAACTTGCAACTATACCGTAAAACCTATTTCCATGGAACTATGGGGGTGTTAAGCATGATAGAGTAATAAATATATCGCTCGAGGGACTTTTGTTATAAAACAAAAGATTACACTGTTAAATTGACACTAGTATTGCGCAATTGACACGCAATCATTCTTAAGTACTGCTTAATGTAATATCATTATTATTATTATTTTATAACTTTACGTTGTATTCCGCACATCACAGAGGGAACCTGGGAACCTAGTTAGGAAACTTTGTTCCCATTACGACGCTTCCGTTTTCCACTTTCCGCCAAATTTTGTAGGTATATTGCATTTCATCGACTGGGGATTGAACCTGGCATCATTGTTAGGCTGAAAGAATCTAGTGTTAAATCACTCTTGTTACGAGAGAAGAGTGATATTGTAATTAATTTCGTCTGAATTAGCGGAGAATATGCAACTAAGTGGCGTATCACTGTATTCTTTACTTAAAATTTAAAGAAAAAAATGAAGGTAAAATAAAATAATTATAAATAAACGAAAGTGTAGTGAAACGTCAATCAAAACAGTTACGTACTGTACTGTATTTAAATGTTGTAAAATATAATATCTCAATTTAAGATGCCTAATTAAATCGTGATTCAATGTAATGTGAAGTTTTGAAAACTTTAAAAGAAAAATATTATTATTTATTGTACATTAATTTGATTAGAATGTTATTATTGATTGAAAACTCACTTATTCGTATTATGAGACTTTTTTTTATTGCGAAATGGGTATACTCGTATATAGCTCACCTAGTTATTTTTTCCCCGTTTAAAAGGATTTCAGCGTGAAAAATAATGAACAACGTACTCTTCTTCATGCAGGATATATCCCGAATATAAGCAGGAAGAATATATCCGGGCATAAGGGAAGACAGGATCTTTGCCTCTTTACCAGAGCGAAGAAACGAAAATATTAAATATTTCATTGTCCCAAGTGGAAATTGAATTCACGACTTGTAGTGCTTACAGCCCCTGCGCCACTATAGCCTTGGCCTTGTTATATATAAAAAAATATAAAAAGAAATACTACATTTTTCAAAAAAATATATAAAAATGATAATCGAACGGATCACAATAATTAGTGTATCGACAAAATCGATCAAATGTTAAGCAATAAGCACACAAGCGCATCTTCTCCACTCACGAGTCAAAGGTTACCAAGTGCCAATGTGAGGTGAACGAATTCTATATAAATATAGGATGAAACTTCTCAAGCACATTCAGTTTTCATACTTTGGAACAAATACAGCTTTGAAATGAAGCTGGTAATATATTATCATATATATTTTTATTATATATTTGCACTTTTTTTATTTAATATGTGTACTTAGGTTTTTGATAAAATTATTACATGTCATAATTGTTCCACTTTTCGTGATACCTTATTTTAATAATAAGCATATAAATATAGTTTAAGCTAATTAATTTTATTGTTTTTTTTTTCAGCTCATAGTCCTATCAATTGTAGCCTGCACTTATGCAGATAAGTTAGATAGGACGTACCTTCCACCGCCTAGTGCTGGAACCGCCGGTGGAAGTCCTGGCTCCTTAATCGCTCCAGGCTTACAACCAGCCTCATCTCCCGGCTCATCTGGATCTGCTAACTTTGGGGCACGAGCACCTACGAATTTCAATCAAGGAAGCTCTAATGGGCCAGCCCAGAATGGACAAGGATTCGGGTCAACAGGATTTGGTAGGCCTTCTGGACCTAGCAAGTTTGATTCTTCAAATGTAGGCCAGGATCGTGCACCTTCGGGTCCACAACCTGGATTTTCATCCAATTCAGCTAATCAAGGTCTTCAGGGTATATCTGAGCAAGGTCAGCAATTGAACTTTGGTCAATCTGGTGTGGGCTCGCAAGGAATCGGATTTGATTTTTCTAAAAGTGTGCCGTCATTTGGGCCAGTAGCTGGACCTGCATCAAGTGTAATTGGATCGTCTCAAGGCTCTAGACAACCTAGTGGCAGTCAACCTAGTTCTTTCAACCAAGGACTTGGCTCTGGGCAGTCTAATGCTTATGCAGTGCCACAATCTGAACGTCCTCAAGCAAATGCTGATAGAAATGCTGAAATTTTGAAATATGACAGTGAGAATGATGGTGAATCTTATAACTACAGCTATGAAACTTCTAATGGTATATCTGCTGAAGAGTCCGGTGTAGCTACTAATGGTGTAAGAGCACAAGGTGGATATGCTTACACTGGTGATGACGGTTATCAATATTCCGTAACTTATACAGCTGACGAAAATGGCTATCAACCCCAGGGAGAGCACTTACCCACTCCTCATCCTATCCCAGAGGAAATTTTAAAGTCTATTGAAGAGAATGCAAAGGCAGCAGCCGCTGGAACCCAAGAAGGTTAGTGCATTACTTAAAACTTGATTTAATATGTGCATAGCTTTGAAAAAAATAAAGTTCTTAATTTTCTTTTAACAATTTCAGGCGCTTACACACCAGAAGAGTATGAATCTGAAGATTCTTTACAACAATATAAAGCTGGACAATCAGCTTACAATCGCCCGCAAGGCCAAGGTCAAGGTATTGGATTCAATCAACCTCAGGGTAATAACATTTTAGGAAGTCAAGGTATATCTGCGCAAGGCTATGGACAGGTGCAATCAAGCCAAGCACCTAACCAATTTTCTTCCGGCCAAAATGGTTTTAAAGGACAAGGCAACCAGTTCCAACAAAATTTCGACAATCAAAATCAAGTACAGCAAAATCAACGCCAAGACTTATCTGGACAAAACCGCGGACAAAATGCTCAAGGTGTTCAAAAAAATGGATACCAGTACAATCAACCACAAAATGGATTTGGTTCTTCGTCACCAGCAAGACAACGTCCATCAATACAAAACCGTCCCCAAATAGCTCCTCAAGCGCCATCAAGCTTTCTTCCGAGTTCGTCTCAAGATTCTGGATTAAATGGACAAGGTAATTTCGGGTTATCATCTAATGGTCTTTTTGATGGATCAAACATCCTGGGCAATCAAAATCAACCAGGTTTTGATAAGTCTCGGCCTTCATACCAACAGCCAGGCAATCAAGGCAGCGTGTCAGCTCAAGGACAGCAGCCATCATTTGCTTCTAACCAAGCTGTGTCCGCTGAAGTTTCTAAGCCTGGACAACAATCTTCATTTGGATCAAGCCAATCATTTGGAGCAGGTGGATTTGCTAATCAAGGACAACAAGTTCCATTTAGATCCACGCAATCTTCTCTTGGATCCTCCCAGCCTTCATTTGGACCTCAAAAACAATCATTTAGCTCAAATGGTGCCTCTGACCAAGGATATCAATATGGATTAAAAGCTAATCAGCCTGCGTTTGGTAGTGGCAATCAAGTTAGACCAGGCTCTCAACCATTTGGCAATAAGCCAAGCGTAAATGGAGGATCTAGTCTTAGTCCTTCCCCAGTTCCTGGAGCTCAAAATGGTTTTTCCGACGCAGGTGCCCGCCCACAATACCAACAAAGTGGAAATCAGCCATCTTTTGGCTCTAACAACCTTAGTCAAGGATCACAACCTGGCGTAAATGATTTTCGGCCTAGCGGTGTTCAGTCTGGATCAAGAGGACCTCAAGCTGGTCAGCAACCGCAATACCAAACTGGTCAACAGCCTTCATTTGGTCAATCATCATCACCAAATGGAAAACCAAGCCAAGCTGGACCTGCAGCCGGATCTCAATTTGGAGGTCCTCGTCAGCCACCGAGCTTCAGTCCACAGGAAGGTTACAAATACTAGACCAAAGTTAGCTAAATCAAATTCCTAGGCATATAAATCGGCATAATTTTTCTAGCCATAAAAAATCAGCATAAGAAAAAATACATAAAAATATAATTTTGTACATATAGACGATATTGTATAAAAACGATGAACTAAATCACTGTGTGATTAAAGCGAAGTTAATAAATGTTAGCAAAATGTATACTTTTTTTTATTTCTTCATATAAATCATTCCCACGGTTAAATAACATTATGGCAATAATAGTTCTAGAGTTAGAACAAAATTGAGTAATTACCCAATTATTAGCTACTAAGAGGTTTAACCTAACAACCTAACCTTTATTAATATAAAGTAGAATAAGTGGCACAAAGTGTGCCTGTAAACGCAACTGGTCGTGGATTCGATCTCCACTCAAAGAAATGAAATATTTATTGAAATTTATATTTTCATTTCTCTGGTCTCGAGGCAAAGCGCGGCGTTGAGTTCCGCCACTCAACACGGAAGCCGTACAGTATTCGGTGGAAAGTGGTAAACGAAGTGTCTTAATATTAAGTAATGGAAATATAAATTTATGTAAATATTTTATTGCCTCGAGTAGCAATCGAACTAAATACATGCAGGTCCATATCTGCAGGACGAGCATTTATGTAAATACAAAGGAAAAATCTATAATATACATAAAGAAGAATTGTACAAATAAACTACTACTGAAAACCGGCTCACCAATGAAAATAACTTACAATTTTTATTTACATAATTTTATTTGAACAGTTTCTGAAATGATTGAATTTTAAATTAAATATGTCTTACACTTAAACAGTTAAGTTAAACAACTTACACTGCGTGACTACGTGAGACCTAGCTTTGTCTCCTTACCAACCTGAAGAAATGAAAAGAAGTCTCTGCCCCAGCTGGAAATTGAACCCATAACTATCGCGTACACTGCCAGACGGTGTTAGCTTAGAATGTACTTACAAAATTCTCGACCTATCGTAGGTACAAAAACAAAGAAATCATCAAAATATTATCGAAGATTATATCTAAATTATAGACCAATTACCTAATCTGTATCTCATGTCTAAAATCTAGACCCAGTTTCTATTTAGGCAAAGTCATCCTTCACATTAAGGATCTGTAAACTGAGACGTGGATGACGTACTCGTTACCGCTCGTAGAAAATAACATTACATAGATTTGTTGAGTTAAATTTTGTTTTAATTTCGTTTTTTTTTATAGAAATTTATTTGTGTATTAATGGGTATAGGAGACTGATGTAACGCAAGGGTAGCTGGTTCGATTCTCATTCGAGGGGATGAATTATATTTATATTCGTCGAATTATAGTATAATAACACTGGGTTTCTTCTAATATATCTTGCTATGCCAAAAAAAATCGTGAAGCTGCTTTTTGTTGTTAATATATGGTCGCAATGAGAGTAGAATGTTTAATGGGAACTGGGTTCGATCCCCACTCTTGATAATAATATTATATTAATACATACACACGTGACTTTTCAATTGATAAAGTATTTGTTTATTGCTTTATCCACAAAAAGTCTACGTCTAGTCTACTAAAGTCCAAATAAATGGGATATAGAAAGTTATATTGAGTTTTCTAAGAATATATGTAATGAAAACACTTTGTATGTATACCATCCATTCAAAATAAATATTTCCTTTATTGAAAATTGAACCCACAACTGCCGTGTTCACATTCAAAGGCAGCGCTACGACGGCTAAAATATTATTTAACTATACATTTCTAAGAACCATATTAAAATATCATTTTCGAGTGGATATATTAGTTTCAAGTTAGAATTATTGACGTTAGCTCACTCGTTGCCTGTCAAGCGGATGCAACCGATCTAAAGAGGTCATAGCAGCTAGAATACTAAAGTGAATTGTACACAATTGAAATTATTTATGAAGAAATTGATTTTGGAAATGTATAAAAAGTAAATCAAAAGTATTTTTTTTTCTTATTGAATTTCATGTTGTTTTTATGTTGAAATAACGTATACCAAAAACAATTAACGATAATTTTGCACCTAATTTAGATTGTTTTCTGTTAGCATGTCTGGAAGAAGATTTAAGCAAAAAACGCTAACCCTATTGTCGTATTTTAAAAAAAAATCCAGTTTGTAGGTTCGAATCCCACTATGGAGATGAAATAAAAACAAATACATAATTAATTGAAAAATCCTCGTGGCGCAGCGGCACAGCGTATGATTGCAAATGGGGTGGTTGTGAGTTCAATTACCGCTTCGGCGAATTAATTATTTAATACTTTAATTTTTCCCTCTGGCTTAGTGAATTCAAAATTGGGTGAAAAATAGGGAATGCTCAACTCTACCCCTGCCTATCCCGCCATACGAGAGAAAACGTAAAATTCTTTATTCTTATATGTTATTCAAATTTTATACAACCTCGTATGTGTACCTTACATGTTTAAAAGACCAATTAAAAATATCTTATCAATAGTACTTACTGCTATACAATTAAAGTTTATTATCGTTTAACGAAATTCACTACTGTAGCCAGGAAAGGTGGTCACGATTCACCAAAGCGTGGAAATTGTAAAGTTTTCAAATGTCGCGTGTCGCTTTGTTAGCTTGCAGTTTAGGAGGTATTGTTTAAATAGGATGAATATTTTATATTATTTTTTTACCGTCACGCTGTATACCACACAAAACAGGGCGTGGATTCGATTCCCACTCGATGAAATGAAATATTTAATATATAAAATTTTCTCGCTCTGGTAACGAGGGAAAAGTCTGGAAAATCGCGACGTCGAGTTCCGCCATACAATAAGCAAAACATTCAGAATTCAGCGGGAATTGGAAAACGGAAATATCTTAATGGAAACAGAGTGTTAACGCTGCGAGATACTGCGTGAAGCCCCAAAGTCTTAACAACATGATAATATAAAATATATATATATCTATATATATAAAATCGAAAGGTCACTCACTCATCACGAAATCTCAGAAACTACAAGTGCTAGGAATCTAAAATTTTGCGTAGGAGTTATTTATAGGACGTAGGTGCACGCTAAGACAGGAATTTGCAATATTCGACTTCTAAGGGGTTGTTTTTGGGGTTGAAATTTTGTATGAAACTTCGTTACTACAAATGCTAGGAGTCTTAAATTTTGCATAGACGTCACTTAAGTATAGGACGTAAGTACTCATGGAGACAGAAATTAATAATAAGGTTTACGCAGGCGAAGCCGCGGGCGGGCCGCTAGTATATATATATATAAAAAAATGTAACGTCCTCGTACAATTTCGATTCGCGAGGCCAATTAACTCTAACATAAAAGACATCACGTAGATCAAAGCAAGTGGACCATTTATTTAACGAACACTCATTTCGTTAGTTACCTCCGAGTTACCTCCGAGTCACCTACTACATGTATGTGTTAAGTATAATATTTTGAAACGGTTATCTTAAATTACTCTGTCGAAATATCATTAGAGTAAGGTGCATCGTGCGAAACTGTCATAATGGCGTAGTTTTAGAGATCTGTCTTAATTTAGAATACAGACATACATACATTTACATGGTTTTAAGCGTTGGTCGTGGGTTTGAATCTTTTTTTCTTTCTTTTGTTTTAGCTTCACGCTGTTAACGTAGGAACCTAGTGTTAAGACACTCTTACGTTTCCCATTTCTGGAGCTATTGCGTTATTGACGTGCGGAACACAACACCGCGCTTTGTCTCGTTACCAGAGCGACAATATAAAAATATTAAGTATTTCATTTCCCCGAGGGGGAATCGAACCCCCGCGTTTACAATCGCACGCTTTTGCCACTGAGTCGACTGGCTTCTATTTTGAATTGTATTTGAAAAATTATGGTGAAAATTTATACATATTAAGTAATATTTGAATTTATAACTATGACGCCACCCAGGCTTACGGAACAGCGTCTGATTGTAGATTGCGATGAAAGAATTGAATAGGTAACTGTAGTATTACTTTAGAAGCCCCGCATCGTTTTCAATAGCCAAATATGTATATGGCACAAAACCAATAAAATATTCTAGGCGCTTTAGTTTCGCCAATAACTTATTTTGAACAGTTGAGAAAATTATTAGAATTGAATCAGGAATATTATTAACGTGGCGTGCGACGGTATTAGGTTCGAATCTTACCCTCCAATTCTCACCCAGCTCAGCTTTTTTTTAGTTACTTGCTGCAATTCATACATATCAAGGTAGGTATGTTAATCCTAGTGATCGAACACTCCGTACCCCCCGCTTCGTCTTTTTACGAAAGTGAATACGTAAATAGCTCATTTCCCCGAGCGCGAATCGAACCCGCAATAGTCCCTTATAGATGCTTTGCCTTTATGTAATCTCAAATATTTATTCTAATATTTTTATTACAAGTAATATTTTAATGTTTTTGCAACACCTATAAATTATTTAGTATGCTCTTGTAACCTTGTTAAAGTCACTTATTATCTAACATTAAGGTTACGATATTTTCGTTCCAAAAAATTAGTTTTTTTTCAGCTTCAAGTTGTATCCCGCACACAGCAGGTTATGCAGAGGGAAGCTTGTGTTAAGACACTCCGTTCCCCACTTTCTGCCGAATTCTGGAGGTATTGAGTGTTGATTCATTGGTCAATGATTGATTAACTTCACGTTGCTACCTATGAAATGATAGTATTAAGACATTCTGTTTCCGTTAAGACATTTCTGTCCCCCACCTTCGGCCTATTTCTGGACGAATTGCGTATAGAGTGGAACTCAACGCCGCGCTATGCTTGACGCCAAATAGAAATTAAAATATTATACATTTCATTTTAAAACCTTTTGATTTCTAAAAAGTTTTTTTTTATTTTAAAATAATAAAAATACCTAAATATTGTTTTAAAAAAATAATTTGACTAACTTTACTATCCTGTTAAGTCAGTTTTTAATATAGTTACCGACTTACCGTTATAATATTTGCATATTAAGATACATTTAGCATTCCGTGGCGACGTCAGAAGTGTTAAAAAACTCGTTATAAGAATTTGTATATATTTAAATTTTTCTTATAATATACTTAAATTGTTTTTTTATTTATAAAAAAAATCAATATTTATTTATCATAACGTATAAATGTAATTATAATTTTGTTATCATTATTCCTTATAGGTGTTACTTACATTTTTTTAACTTCACACTGCATGTCGCACATAGCAGGGTAGGCGGAAGAACCTAGTGTTAATACACTCCGTTCCCATTAAGACACTTCTATTTCTCAACTTGCGCGCTTAGTCTAGTAACTTATCGCCCCGCTCTGCCTCTTTGCCAAGGCGAATAAATAAAAAAATAAATAATTCGTTTTCTCGAGCGCTACGACTGGCCTATTTTGGGGGAAATTTAATTTTTTTTTAAATATTTTTCACCATATTAATCTTACGACAAGAAGGTAGTAAGTAGCACATTAACACAAATTAATTATAATTTGCGAAATAATTATGTACTTTCGTTTTCTAAACGAATACTCGTATTTACATTCTTGTCTCTATTGGGAATATGAGGAAGTTGAATGACTAACACTTCCGGTTTTCATACTATGCTATTTTAATCTATATTGACAGGTTTAAATATATAAATAGATTAGCATTTGAAAATAAAAGAAATGCGACAAAACGATGGCTGTAGATACGATTTCTACTTATTTATTTTTATTTTACGGTCCTGACAACGCAAAGTAAGAGATTAAATTCTGTCACTTAATCGTAGAGTAGAGAGTAGGAGAAGAGCGGGCCGACTGTGGTTGAGAGTGTCCAACAAATAATAAAAGAGGGAAAACCAGAGAGAGATATATCTTTGTGTCACACGCGCAGAAAAATATTTATGGCGTGTTTTAAATTTCTATAATTTGAGCATTTTTAAGTACACATTCAAAATGTTTAGTTGTAATACAGGGAACTTGAAACTAGTGTTATATAATTCGTTCCCATTAGACATTCTCGTTCTCCACTTTCTGCTGAATTTCCAAGGCATTGCGTGTTCAGTGGCGAAATTCAATGCTGGCGCGGTGCACCAGAGCGAAGAAATGAAAAGATCAGATATTTCATCCCCCAAGTGGGAATAGAACTCACAACCATGGCACGCTTGTTTTTTGACACTACGGTCAAACTAAATCAACACTTTCTTTATCTTACGATATTCTTATATTCACATTTGCATAATGTATATTGTTACTACATTTATTAACATTGCTTAATAATTACAATATTATTTTCTATATCGAGAACAAACGTAGGAAGAGCTAGTTCTATTTTAGGCGACACTAATAATGGACAAGGATTGCTTAATTTTTTTTCATTTGCATAATTTTTTTATAGCAAAATTTATTTATTTGTTAAATTGTGAATATAATAAATGACTATTTGGAAATTTTATTTATTTTTCGCTTCACTCTGCATCCCGCACATAGCACGGTAGGTAGAGGGAACCTAGAAACCTACTGTTAAGATATAACGTCCCCATTCTCTCTGTTCCACTGAATTCTGGACTTTCACTTTCATCCATTTTCCCGCATAGAGAAAGCCGAATGCAGAAGACACTCCGTTTCCCAAATTTCTATATTTTACACAATTTTCGTTAAAATAATCGAATCTAATTAACTAATATTAATAATTAACATCGTCTTTATGGGAAAGTAGATCGCATTACGTATTCATTATAGATTGTGTAGGTGTTTGTCACTTGTAAGTATGACCTGTCAGTTGACACCACCGGTTATGAACTTGCCACTACCGCCCTGTATTCGAGAGCCGCGGGCAAAAAAATTGAATAATCCATTCTAATTATAATTCACGTAATATTATTTCTTGTGGCATAGCTGGAAACTTGTTAAGTAAATAATTAAACGATGATTGCAAATTTGAATTTTGTTTATAGAAAGTAATGTCACATATGGGTTAGTGGGGAACGAAAGTGTCTTAATGGGAACGGAGCGTTCTGACACTAGGTTTCTAGGTTCTCTCTACCTTACCTGCTATATACAGCGTGAAGTTATGAAAATGGCACATGTTACAAGTTAAAGTATCTATATTAAATAAATGGCTATAAAAACAGACAATTTATTAAACTTTAGAGGAATACCCTACTTACCTGTTTAAGATAATATTTTGATTATTAGTATTAGATATAGTATGAAAATAAATAAAAAATGTATACGGCGTGAACGTAAATAAGACATATTAAACTTGACTTCAAATATAAGCATTATATCCAAAGAGTAAGTTCAAAATACTATACGATAAGAAAATTATCAATTTCTATTAAAAAAAAACGCCATGTCTCGAAAATTAAGCAGAAAGTGTGGAACGGAGTGTCTTAACACTCAGTTCCTTTTGCCTAAGTGAAGTTTAAAAAAACTCCAAAACAAAGACTCTCTTAAGAGCTTAACTTAATCGTAACTTGAAATATGCAATTTTCAATACACTTAATTAATAATTGTTTTACAATAAGTATGACGAAAAGGTTAGGAATTGAAAACTGTGCGGCCTCAGTACCATCACGTATTATTTTAAATAACCGATATTTTAATTATCTATAACTTATATTCAATTGAGGTCGGTTACTTTTGGGATGCAACAAGGCCGAAGTATTAGTATGAAGTTCACTTCTGTGCTATGTACATTGAATCATCTCCGCATTGGAGAGACTTATGTAATAAAGAGCCAATAATATTTATTATATATACAAATATATCCTTATAACGAGGCTTGCTGTATCAATTTACATAAAACTTTTTATGAACTCGTCTCATATGTATCTAGTTTACATGGCAATACATTGTTTTACCTAATTTTTGCTTAAGATTTATTTTTTCAGTATAAATTAGAAATATTCTTATCAGTAATTGAACTTAATTGCGGTGTTGAGCTCGGCCGTGTGTGGCGGACGGAGTGTCCTATATTTCTGTACACTAAAACTACTTCTATCCTATACAATAAGATAAATAGCTTAATTAAGAGCAATTATATATATTTAAAAAATATATATAACATTTTCATAAATATTATTACTACAGGATCAGACAATACCAAATATAGAATAAAATTGCAATATATATTTGCATAAAACTGTCCAAGACAATTAGATGCGTCCATCTCCGTATAGCTTCGATTAGGCAATAGAAGCCACGACTTTTTATATAAAGAGCACAATATTAATGTAGATCAATAAGTGCAGGATTTTGTATAAATAAGAAACACGATTATAAAATTACATCATTCAATCAGTAGCGTTTGTGTGGTGTATAAGAAAAAGTCAACATGAAATTGGTAAATTTTGCTTAATTAAAATTAGATTCGCAAATAAAAACTTTTCGTAGGGCATTTGGTCTGGTGTTTGTGCATACGAATCCTATTCCGGGATATTTTAAATTATTTTTGTTTTCCGGGATATATAAGTGTTTTTTTTAAATAAAAGTAGGGACTTAGAGTTATATAATGCACGAGATAAATGCTTGGAGGATAATAAAATAAGCAGATGTACTCAAAGTAAAGCTTTGTAAAAGTAGGACAAATATGTCCTTTTATATAATACTTACATAGTTTGAATAATAAATGATCAAAAATACTTTTCTAACATTCATTATCATAAATATCTCTTATTAAACTAATATAACTTTCCGAATGTATTAACATATGTATATTCTCATTACAGATTGCCTTATTAACTATTATAGCTGCTTCCAACGCAGCTAAGTTGGGCAGGGGTTATCTTCCTCCTAATCATGCTCAGTCCTCTGGCGGTTCAGAATTCTTAGAGGCTCCAGTATCCAGACCCATAATTGTAGGAGATTTGCCAGTTTCACAAAAAGCAGTTATAAACAACTTAAATGCAGACCATCAGGAATCTATTAATGAATTTGTACAGTTTAGAAACCAAGCTCATATTGCTGGTCAAAGTGATTCTGAACATAGAGTGAACTACCAAGTGAGATACGTAGAGAGACCTGAGCGTCCTCAGGCAGCTCTTGAACGACATGCTGCAATATTGCGTCAGGATTATCAAAATAATGGCGAATCTTACGCATATGCTTATGAAACTGAAAATGGTATTTTCGGAGAAGAAAAAGGCGTAGCGGTCGATGGTGTGAGGGCTCATGGTGGATTCTCCTACACTGGTGACGATGGCAAGCAGTACAGCATCAGGTAAATTTCATCAGTTCTTTGTTCTTTTGATTTCACATTTAGTAGCAGTAAAAATTAAAATAATTTCCTCGAATACTCACATACAGATATTATATTTATTATTCTCTATCTTACATAATATTGATCTCTATTATCAGATATACAGCTGATGAAAACGGCTTCCGTCCTGAAGGTGATCACTTGCCCACTCCTCCCCCTATCCCAGCAGAAATCTTGCAATCTTTGGAACAAAACGCTCGTGATGAAGCCGCTGGAATTTATGACGATGGTAAGGTTTTAGGGGCATTAAATCAAAAAAATACTTTTTTTACCTTTGTTTTCAAATGTGACTGATGTAATTGACGAAAATAATAGCGGACTCGAATGTCATATTAATGTTTATGACAACTCATATTTTTTCACTCACTTGGATAAAAAACAACAGACTTATCTACTATAATTTATTAAATGATACTAATTAAAATTTTATATTTTTTACAGGATCCTACGACCAAAGAAAGTACGGTGAAGTAGACAGCCAAAAGCACTATATATCCAGCTCCAATGTCATCAATACAAATATTGCCAAACAAGCTAACTACGTTCTGGTCAACGAAGAACAGGCTGTAAGCGATGAAGACTCCATTGTTACCCACTCAGCGTCAGCAATCAGCCAGGGTTTCAGAAATATCGGTGAAAGTGCTCAAGACGTAGACCATGTTCTCAGTAACGCCCATCAAGAAGTTTCAATTGGGGTTAATAACGCATATTTGCCACCTATCGCCTATAAAAACGTGGAGGATAGATCTTCTCATAATGGACAATTTGGAATCAGAAATCGTAAACCAAGCTTCAGTGCGAAAAGCGGATACCAGTATTAATTCGACGACATAGCTATGTACATCTCCTAATATAGTATTTTATTTATTGTAATTAATATCGATTTTTATTTTTCCCCATTTCCTATTTGACAAATATTTAAAGGTTGTTTACGAAAAAAAATATTGCCTAAAAAAATGATACATATTTCTTCCATTTTGAATTACAAATTGCCATACAGATGTTATTTTTATGTAGTGTTTTATTTTTTTATTTTTTAAGCTTCTGAGATTTAAATAACGACTATAGAGTATCTTCTTTTAGTCACTCTCTTCGAAATAACACATAATAGCTAGTATTGTCGTCCCTTCTCAGCAGCACTGTATTCTAAACTGGTAGTAGATTCATATTCATTCGATAGTTTAAAAATGCTTACGATAGCCTATTTAAAAATAATAATGATTTGGATTCAATGTTTTTAAGACAATGTCTACAGTAGAGTAGCGTAGTTGAACATTAAGTTTAAGAGTCGGGGTGCAAAGGCACAATCGTACGTCTGTAAACGCGACAGATTGTGGATTCGATTCCCTTGAAGAAATTAAATATTTGTTATTTTCATTTGCTCGCACTGGTAAAGGCGCGACGTTGAGTTCCACTCACTCAACACGCAATGCCTGTAGAATTCGGGAAAGTAGGACACGGAATTGTCTTAATGGGACCGGAGTGCCTAAACACTTAACTAGGCTCGCAGGTACACTGTTATATATGGATACAACGTGAAAAAATGTTCTAGGTACCTAATACACATAATGTCCTATACTATATATCCAAGTGGAGTGGAGATCTATAGAAAGAAAAACTTTTTTTTAAATATAATATATTTTTGTTATATCTTTTACATATGTAAGTGCAAATATCCTGGACTGGTATGTCCGTATTGCATTATATTGGAGAAAAAAAAATTAGGTAGCATAAATACACCATAACAATCGGTCAAGTATGTACTATATAAAGGATACATACGTCATGCGAGGTTATTTTTTAATTTCAATCGATTTTATACAAGCAATCATTGTTAATTACTAATAGCGTTTAAAAAAAAAAGGATTTAATATTATTAGACCAACAGATGTTCAAAATGAGTGTGATCAATTCATTCGGTTTCAGGGATTTTTTTATATAACATATTACCATTATGATTCATTAGCTACGATTCCCCTCGAAAGAAACTATATTTCTTTTAATTCATGGAATATTTTTAATAAGCTTTACGCTGTACTCCGTACATTGCAGGGTAGGTGAGGGAATTTTTTGTTAAGATACTCTGTTCCCGTTAAGATATTTCATCCCTCACTTTCCACCGAATTCTAAAAACATTGAGTGTGGCGGAAGTGGCGGAAATGGAAATTTTAAATATTTTATTCCCCCGAGTGTCAACCACACCCTGTCGCGTTTAGATTCGCATTCTTCTTCCTTGCGCTACGACTGGCCTCGATTCTCTCTCCACATTCCATAATTTGCACGACCAAAAAAATCTAATAAGCTTTTTCTAGTATACAATTATATAACTTCAGAACGAGGTTGATTACACCACGACAAATCGTCATGAATTGCCGTGAGCTTTGAACCTGTAATTATTGTAAGTTTTGACAATGATACCTTGCACTAGTGATGACTTTTGACGGACACTCTTTTATATAACTAGCTTCTACACACGGCTTCGATCGCGTGGTCAATTGAAATCAGCTAAAAGTTCTGTTTGACACATTCTAAGTGCTCGAGTCAGCTCTAACTCTAACAATTAGAGTAATATAATTGTAGCCCTTCCCTTTTTCTATAGATTATTTTATTCACAATACAAAAAATATATTTTCAATTTAACTAGTTTCTTAGATTAGAGCTTTCAATGAAACAATCTCTTCAGCTCTTAATATTAGTATAGATATAATATTTCGCAGGTTGTGTTCATTATTGTATGGGCCATGGGTTCATTTACTTTCATAATTTTCAGTTGTTTGTCTGGTACTAAACAAGTGTCAGTACAACTGAAAATATATTTTTTTAAAGAGCCTATCAAAATCTTCGTTATTTATATTAGTAATTGTTTCTTCATACTTTTCACCTTTTTGATTTCTTTTTATATTCACGCTTCAAATTTCGTTTATTATTATTAATAATATCTCAGTAAATAAAAAAGATGATAGGAGGATCGATTTCTATAAGTTCCATAATCACTTTCAGTTTCAATAGGCATCAAGCGTCATTTGGTTCGTCCTCAAAGAATGTGAAGGTACCAAAGAGATCAACTTTGAACGCTATGGCGTGACTGAATAAAAAATAACACCTATTAATGGCACCTATGAATTCGACAGCATCGATTACGTTTTTGTCACGTTGTATGTCCGTCTGTCACGTAGTGTAAATTAAAAACTTTTTAAGTGTTTTAAAGCATAGTATATATAGACATATTTGATGGGATCAGCCACATAGTGTGTTTGGTTTTGATCTCTGAAACATTAGTAAAGATGTTTTGGGTAAGTCCACATTTAGTTATATATGTATGCTAGTAATTGTCTCCTACAACTTTGCTGTCATGGACCATAAGACATATAATGGGAAATGGCGTTCTTTAGGTTTCCAGTGGAATTTCGGGAAATTATTTCTAAAATGATATATTTATTTAAATTCAATTCCATTTCTTCGCTCTGATGTCGAGGCAAAGCGCGGCGTGGAGTTCCGCCACTCAATACTCAATACCTCCAGAATTCAGCGAAGCTCCGTCTCAGACGGAGCACTAGATTCCGACTCAAGGGTAGGCACCCTACGTGCAGCTGATCTCTCTAAAATCACTAAGCTGTCTAGATAAGCTTAAGATACTTATGTAGATAATTGTTTACATGTTAAATAAATCTTTTCTTTATTTTTTTAATTTCAATTATTATTAATTACTAATAAATTTAATTTCAGGTTTTACTCACTCTCAGCCTTGCAAGTGCTGATAAATTGGACAGGACCTATCTACCACCACCTGGATCACAATATTCTGGAGGCAGACCTGAAGACATTCAAGTGCCGTTTGAATATTCTGAAGCCAATTACCCTGCTAAACCTGATTATATTCTTAATAGAGAAATTGCTATAGGAATAGACAGAAAAGGTCCAAAAGACATTCAAGAAAGTATTAATTTTTCTGATAGAACTTCTCAGCCATCTAAAGATTTTGTTAATGCACCAGTAATATTTCCAAATAATGAATATTTTACAAAAAGCTCTATTATTTCTGATAATAAACCCAAATATCCGTCAAGTGAAAGACCCGATATTGGTAAATTTCAGAGTGGTCAAAATGGAGACGAATATCTAATTTCAAATGTGCCTGAAAAATATTTATCTAATAATCAAATTTACCCTCAGCAGACACCAAATGGAAATTTTTATACTAATACCATTAAACCCACAATGAATAACAAGTATGTGTCTCACTCCCCGCTTAGTGGCGAAAATGCAGTCAATGGTGACCTGAATGACTTAATTAGTCTACCATGCAATAAGTCCTTAATAAATAGTTTTAACAACGACCCTTGTATAGTAAACTCCAATAGCAAGCAATATTTATCAACATTAAAACCTACGTCAATTGTTATGTCTACTACAATAACACCTGCAACTAAAATCCCAAATTTCTCTGAACGTAGCACAATAAAGCCACAGAATAACGGAGACATATCATTATCTACTTCTAATTACTCTACAATTAATGATTCACTGATATCTTTTAATATCAAACGTCCTGAAAGAATACAAGCCAAATCTGACACAGAAGCAGTTATTCTTAACTATGAAAATGTATTAACTCCTGAAGGATATGCATACAGTTTTGACACGTCAAATGGAATTCACGGTGATGAAAATGGAGTTACATTAAATGGTGTTAGAGCTAAAGGATCTTATTCATACATTGGAGATGATGGAAAACTTTATCGTGTTATTTATACGGCTGATGAAAATGGATTTAGACCTGAAGGTGATCATTTGCCGACGCCACCCCCTATACCAGATGCTATTCTGAAAGTAATAGAGAAAGCTTATGAAGATAAAAAGGCTGGAATTATTGATGATGGTAAGTGAAATCTACACTTTTTGTTGGACTAATATTTAAGAAAGCTTCAAATTAATTACTTTTATGATTGTGTAATATTTTTTTATAATTTTAGGTTCCTACGATGAAAATAAATACGGTCACAAAAAATATCAGAAAGATTTTAATAATTTAAATCCATATATGTCAACACAAAAACCAATGAAATTAAATGAATATTTAAATTCAGACAATATGTCTCTTGAGCCAAATCAACATAATGCATATTTGAAAAACCCAGAGAATAAGCAAAATGATGATATTTCTAATAAACGATTGTCGGATCCAGCATACAATACTAATTTAAATAATTTTAAGAATCCGTCAATACCAGTACCTGATGATTCTGAAGAAATAGACAATGATGATGCTGGACAAAAAGAATATAAGAAATTGGACAATATGAAACCAATATCTAAAAATGTTGATAATAAATATAATCAAAATACATCTTTAACTAATAAAGACGTAAAAAATTCACCAATTATTGACTTGAAACTATATAACCAATCGAGCTATCGCTATTATTCTTCCCAAAATGAAAAGGAATTCCCTACACGTTTTTCTGAAATACGTAATGATGAAAATGAAGAAAAATTTCATAAAGATGCTCAAATATCACCAAAGCCATTTATGACACCTTACGTATCGAGAAACGAAGATAACGAACTACAAAATTATGACAGCAAGGAAAAGTTGTATGATGAACCCACATATCACTCTAATGATAAAATTCATGAAGACTATAACAACGAGAATTATCTGGTCGATAGATTTAATACAAGAGACAGTACTACAAGTTTAGTAGAAGATGATAAGTTCAAATCTACACATAATGGATATTTTTATCCAAAAGCTATAAATCATGCGACATATAAACCTTTTGAATTTTCTACACGGTCATCAATTATTCCCGACGAGGGCAAATATTATTCAAGCACAACAGAAAAAGATTTTAGGTTAAAAACTACTGCCACACAAACTGAGACATCAATGGAATATCAAACTTCTACCATTGCCTCATATTCTCCTAAAACTTATGAAAATGCATATGAAGAAACGAACGAACCCACTTATTTTAATAAAGGTGTTTTATCTACGGAGAAGAACATTGAAATTAGCATTCCAAAATTTGGACCATCTTATTCCCCAAATATTAATATAATGACTTCAGATACATTTGATGTTCCTTCAAGTACCGAAAAAGTATTAGGCGAAGACTTTTCTGGACCGAAACGGCCGCAAAGCTTCGACCCACTCACTGGCTATCAGTATTGACATTCTTCTTTTTTATTGTTTTGTTATAATAGCTATCATATTATTAAGTTTTGAAATAAATTTTGCTTTAAAATAAAAAAAATATATGTATATTTAATTGTTCCCCTCTTTTGCAAAATAATAAACAGAGTGTAACGTGATCGACGGTAGAGATCATTAGTACCTATCTATTTCACCCCCTATGCCTATCCAGTATAGCCAGTATGGTTTTTGTTTTATAATGTAACATTTGAAAACAATCAACTTAATTATATTATATAAAATTTATATTTCTATTTCTTCGCTTTGGTAGCTTTCACTACCTGGGAAAAGATATATATATATATACGTAAATAGATATATATACGTAAATCTTTTCCCAGGTGTATATTTTCAAACCATTTCTATCGTTTTCATTCAGGCACGCGTCAACCGCCGTTATGCATGTGAGTAACATTGAAATATGTAAATATTGATTAGATAACTTAGAAACATATTTAAACCCGTTTAGAAATTATTCATGAATAATAAATATAAGGAATATTTATTATATAAATTTATCTGTATTATTATAATAAATTGTTCATTGATTGATTTATAGATGTAAATCTCTTATGACTGAACTTGTATATATAAGTGACTCTTTTTTATAGTTTAATAAGTGCTGCTGCCTTTTTGCTTATCTTAATCTAGCTTTTTATTTCCCTACATTGCAATAGGCAAGATAAAGTGTAAAGCTAAAAAAATGGAAGACAATTGTGGGTTCGATTCCCACTCAAGGAATTAATATTATATATTATGTATACGAATACTTCCAGAATTTGCTTACAATTGTGCAACTGCAAATAGGACACTTTGTGGGTTCAATTCTAATTGAGGGAAATTTAAATCGAAGAACGAGGCAAAACAGGGCGTTAAGCTCCGCAGCTTACAATGCAATGCCTCTAGAATTTGGTGGAAAATTGGGCATGGAAACGGAGAGTTTTTTCACTAGGAGACCAGGTTCTCTCCTCTGCTATGGAAGGGATACAAAGTGAAGTTAAATAAAATATAAATGTACCTGTATGTATATAAGTTCGAAGCTCCATCTAATTAATATTCACGACAACTTCTAATAAATCGATACAACTTAGCAACTTGTTTTGTTTAGAACATTAGGAGAAGTGCTTAACGCCGCTAGATGGCGTACTAATAAAATTTAAATGTATCTATACTTCTAACTTTTATAGTAATATTATAAAGCTGAGGTCACTCGTAGTGCAAAGCAAACGCGACGTGTCGTGGGTTCGATTCCCACTCAAGGAATTATTGAGGAGTGAAACATTCAATATTTTAATTTTCTTGCTCTCGTAATGAGGCAAAGCGCGTCGTTGAGTTCCGCCACTCAACTCGCAATGACTGCAGAATTCGGCAGAACGTGGGAAACTGAAGTTAAGAAATAAAACTGAAGAGTAAACGGGCAACGTCTCAGGAACTACTGGTGCAAATTAATAATATATTTTATACTTTTTGATTTCTGTCCAAGTTTGTATTAATAAAGTCATTTCCGCAGTGTCAGGCTTAAAAGTTAGGCGTTAGGTTCCGCAAAATACATTTCAAGACTAAAATTGACGAAATGTCAGAAATCTCAATGTTTAACTATAGACGTGCTTTATAAGGTAAAATTGAGTAAGCTTTGAGCACTGCAATCTTATAAGTCATTATTCTACAAAGTAAATGTCCCTCATATACATTTTATGACATAATGAAATAAATTTTATAAGTCCACATTCTAATTAAGCAAGAAAATATGTTCACATGCATTCCATAGAATATTTGCATATATTTTTTTACCTTTGTCTATCCCGCATATAGAATACTAGGGGACGCGCGCAGCTTCGCCTGCTTATTTGTACCCTTAGGGGTGAATTATAATAAACCATAAAACACATGTTCATTTAAATATTTTTAAGAGACTAAATTTCAAATTTTATAAAAATCGGTGGCGATTTAAAGATTTTCCATACAAACTTTCAACCCCTTACTTGCACCTTTAAGGGAAGAATTCTAGAAAACCATGAAACACATGTTCAAATAAATACTTTTAAGAATCTTAATTTTAAATTTCATAAAAATCAGTGCCTATTTAATTTTTTTTTCCATACAAACTTTCAACCCCTATTTCACCCCTTTAGGGTTAACATTTTTCAAAATCCCTTCTTAGTGGATGTTCAGATTACGAAAGTAAACATCTGTCCAATTTTCACATTTCTACGCACAGCGGTCCTTTTATATACGAGTATATAGATAGATAGCAGGATAGACAAAGGGAACCTTGTTTTAAGACACTCCGCCAAATTTTTTGAGACATTGCATATTAAGTAGTGGAACTCAACGCCATGCTTGTGATGGTGAT
Source organism: Heliconius nattereri (assembly GCA_013403645.1). Taxonomy (NCBI): domain Eukaryota; kingdom Metazoa; phylum Arthropoda; class Insecta; order Lepidoptera; family Nymphalidae; genus Heliconius; species Heliconius nattereri. The sequence continues at coordinate 621,405 of JAAIXI010000246.1, read as the reverse complement.
ATTTTTATTATATTTTATTTCGGATTATTGAAAATCTAGATGACCTTCTAAGTTTTTATACGTATCTATGTACGTTCTTATTTTAGCAAGCTGTGAACATATTAATGTTAAGATATTGTTTTTTTCCTCTCATTTTTTTCCTTTTTGGTATATGCCACATTAGTAACAATTGTAGGACAGGCAAAGAGACTTTAGTGTCATAATATTCCATTCCCCACTTTCATTTGAGTTGCGAGTTGTGAGACAAGTTATCTTATCAGAGCCAGAAAATGACAATGATTTTAAAGTTTTCAGTTAGTCAGTGTACCACTACGAGGGAAATGCATAAAGAAAAAAATCTCCGCTAGCGTCAGCATGTTACCAGGTGCTCCTCAAAGGCAATGACTTGCCAAATATTTTTTTTGACTAAAAAAAAAACAAAAACTTTATTGCTCTAAATAAAAAAGTTATATTACGTCAAATTACGTTGATTCATTAAGACAGATTGTTAAAAAAAAATGCACGTTATAAAACTATTCGAGTTCCGTGTAGCGGCCAATTAAGCTACTGATGGGCTATCAGTTGAGAAAAAAATGACAGGATGATTTCTTTTTCTATAATAAATTATGGAAATTAATGTAATATAGGTACAGTTGGACGATGGCATATATAACCGGGTGGATGGAACCTAGTGTTAAGAAACTCCGTTTCCCACTGTCTGGCTAATATTAGACACATTGTGGGTTGAGTGGCGAAACTTAACGCCGCAATAGCCCCCTTTTGTGTCTAGAGCGAGGGAAATGAAAATATACCAATATTTTTAATAGTTGGTTTTAAAAGCAAACGGCCCTCCGAATATAAGGATATTCGTGAGTTACACAAGCAAAGCCGTACGGCGTAGCTAGTTTGCTAATTAAAGTATCATCAAAGATACCTCCATACAAAAGCAATTTAAACCAATTTAAAGGTATATCATTTTCTCTACGCAAGTTAAGATTTATACGTACTTTGTATACTAAGTATTTATTTATGAGGAATTTCCACGATTCATTCGATACGATGCATTAATACATCGTATTTCGCAATAATACAATCTTTGTATATTCGTAGACAGGATTCGATTAAATTAAATCCGTTCGTAACAGAAGGATGTACTCGTATATAAATTGTTTATTATTGGTAATAAAAAAAATAGAGGCAGGGAAGCCAGTGGATAATTGTAAGCGTGACAGGTGGTGGGTTCTATTCTCATTCGAGGCAAATAATATTTTCATTTTATGGCTCTGGGCAATTCAAAAAAACAAAATAGCTTTTTACAACAAGTACTAAAAATTATTTTTTTATTTGATTGAAGCTAAAATATATATATACAGAAGTTCGAGGAGCTTACTAGTAACCTATAAACAGCTCAGCTCGATGATAACATTTTATTGTAAAAACAAAGAACGGCGTTGAGTGCCGCCACTTAAACTCAACACGCAATTCAAACACGACTCGGCAGAATGTGGGGAATTAAAGTGTCTTATTGGAAAAGGAGTGGCTTTACACTACGTTCTCATGTTTCATCTGCCTTCCATTCTATGTCCAAGATACAGCGTGAAGCTAAGAAAAAAGAAGAATTGTACTTAATAATAATATTGTAAGTTTTTTTATTCTGAAGTTGCCAATTCTTCTCATCACCCTGGCTGTTTTATAATAATTCTACTGTACCACAGCGGTCATTCAGATTAAATATAATACTTTTCTAGTCTCCTGTTAAAGTAAGGCCGTACTTAGATGAAGACATTGTGTCGTAATATGTTCTATTGTAAAAAATACAAAGAAGATCTGAGATCCTGACCTTACGACCTGAACACAATTTTAAAATTAAAGTAACTGATGAAAAGGTTATCTTTGTTAACTAATACACTTACATTTTTTTTTTTTCGCAGTGGAAATCTTTAATTCAATTCAATTCAAAATATTCTTTATTCAAATAGGCAATTATTACAAGCACTTTTGAATCGTCGAATGAACATATGAATAAAAAGCTACCACCGGTTCGGAAGGCAGTTCTGCTGAGAAGAGCCGGCAAGAAACTCAACAGTTGCTCTTTTCAAAATCAATGGTACAATCTATTACATTAGCTGGCAGCTATCCTGCATGACATTCAATAGACATTAATTCCATACATGTTTATCCTCTAAATATTCTTGAACAGTGTAATACGCTTTACTTGTTAGAATTTTTTTTACAGATATTTTAAATTTTTGTAGTGGCAAACTAAGAATACACTGCGGAATTTTATTATATACACGTATACTCAGACCCATAAAGGATTTACTAACTTTTTGGAGGCGGAAACTTGGTGTAACAAGCTTATCTTTATTTCTCGTTCCTATCGTATGACTGTCGCTATTTTTGCTATGACAATGTATATTTTGTCGGACAAAGAGAATGTTATAATATAGAAATTGGGAAGCAACTGTAATAATACCTGCATCTTTGAAAACATCTCGCAGAGAATCTCGAGCTCTTAGATTATAAATATATCTCACGGCTCTTTTTTGGAGAACAAATATTGAATTGATATCTGCAGCACTGCCCCATAGCAGCATTCCATAAGATAAAATACTATGAAAATAGCTATAGTAGACTAGTCGGGCAGTTTCAACGTCCGTCATTTGTCTTACTTTTTTAATTGCGAACGCGGCAGAGCTGAGTTTATCTGCAAGTGCTTCCAGATGAGCGTTCCACTGGAGTTTGGAATCTATAGTTACACCTAGGAAAATAGCTGATTCCGACAAATTAAGAGCTTCTCCTTTAATTAGTAGACTAAAGTTATGTTTTTTAACATTTTGTAAAGTAAACTCAATACATTTAGTTTTTTTAGCATTTAACATTAGATTATTAACATCAAACCAACGAAGAATATGCGACAATGCACTATTCACTTCGTCATAGTTTATTTTATTTCGGTCAACCTTAAATATTAAAGAGGTGTCATCCGCGAAAAGAACAATATCACATAGGTTCTTCACATAAAAAGGCAGATCGTTAATATAAATAAGAAATAAAAGAGGACCGAGAATAGATCCTTGTGGAACGCCCATCTTTATAGGAGATCCAGATGATTTTACATTATTTATACTAACCTTCTGGATTCTTCGGTTTAGATATGAGGCAATAAGATCAAGGGCGGTACCCTGTATACCATAATGATATAGTTTTAATAACAGAGTTTCATGGTCTACACAATCAAAGGCTTTGGATAAATCACAAAATACTCCAATAGCATTTTGTGACTTCTCCCATGCGTCATAAATGTGCTTTAGGAGTGCAGCACCCGCATCCGTAGTGGACTTGCCTTTGGTGAAACCATATTGCTCACTATGGAAACAATTGTTAATATTTAAGAAAATTGTGAGCTGGTTAAATATTATTTTTTCAAATATTTTACTTAGAGACGGCAAAACAGAGATCGGTCTGTAATTTCCAGGGTCAGTTCTATCTCCACTTTTGTAAAGCGGCACTATTTTACTATATTTCATTAAATCAGGAAAAGTACCGGATTCTACACAATTGTTAAAAATTAAAGCTAGATAAGGAGCAATGTTAGGTATAATTGTTTTAAGAACCTTAACAGACATGCCCCATAGGTCACCAGTTTTCTTTAAATTAAGGCTTTTAAAAGTTTTGACTATTTCATCCGGTGACACATTCTTAAACACAAAATTTTGTCTACAACTATTTACATGAGTTTTTAGTATTAATTCTGCTTCCGAAGGAGATGATGGCAGTGAACGTGTTACTTCAGTAGATATATCAGAAAAAAATTTTTGAAAAGTATTTGCCACTTCTAAATCTGAATTTAAGATTATATTATTAACTTTTAATTTAATAGGTTCACTGACAGCTCTAAATCTCCCAGTTACAGTAGTAATAGCATCCCATGTAGCTTTAATTTTATTATTAGAGTTCAAAATTTTTGCTCTTATATGCATAGACTTAGCCTGGACACATACCTTTTTAAATATTTTTGAATAATTTCTAACTTTTAACAAGAACGCCGGATGTTGATTCCATTGCCTCATATTATATAATTCGTATAGTTTGTTTCTGCTTCGGTATATACCAACAGTTGCCCAGTCGCTAAAAGTTAACTTCGAGTTTTTATATATTTGTTTAACTTTAAAAATGTTATCAAACTCTCTAGAGAGTAAATTAAAAACTTTACAATATACCTGATTCGGATTTAATCCGGTTATTTCTAAGGTTGCTATTTTTTCACTCACTTTATTATTAAAAATATTAATTTTATTTTCAGTAATTGGTCTTATTGATATTTGTTTACGTTCTGCGACTGTTTTATCTATAACCGAAAACATTTGACCACAATGATCCGAGCTTAGATTAGTAATAATTTGTTTTTCTACAGTCTCACAATGACAAAAAACATTATCTATACAAGTAGCGGACGTATTCGTTATACGAGTTGGCTCAGAGAAAATATTTAACAAATTAAAAGATTTAAATAAATTTAGAAGACGAAGGCTTAGTGATGTCACCTGTAGTATATCTATATTAAAATCTCCGCATACTATTAAAGATTTACTATTCGAACTCAAATTGTTAAGAACATCCTCCATTTTCTCTTCAAATACTTCAAAACTACCTGAGGGGGGTCGATACACGCATACTATAATATGTCTATTAAATTCAACGCAGGACAGTTCAATAGAGCGTTCGTCAGAGAGGGCTACTATATCTGGTCGCGATTTACAACGTATATCATTTCTTATTAATATAAGCGAGCCGCCGCGGATGGCCTTCTCTCTAACGAACGAACTTGACAATTTATAATTTTCAATATTTACTATATTACATTTCGAGATCCAGTGCTCTGTTATGCACATTATATGAATATTGAATTTTTTTAGAAATAATTCTAGTTCCAGTTCTTTGCCTCCTAGGCCTTGCATATTCTGATGTACTATGTTAAATTTAAATTTAAATGACCTAGGCGTTGTCTTATTGTCTAGTTTAAATTGGAACTTACATCATTATACTTTACAGAAGTATTATTAGTACTTTTTATTTCTATCGTTATACCATGTACAACGGGGTTTTGTATATTATATGCTACTAAAGTAGCAATTTGTTTTTTAAAATATAAAGGTAGATACAATGTATCTTCTGTCAACTTACAACTATTATAAATAAACTTATTTAAATCTAAATAAAAAAACGCGTCACTATGACGTTGAGTCGCATTATACAAGGTCATATTTAAATTATAAATATACCTATTTTGTCTATCTGTAAGGCAAGAAGAATATGGAAAAGAGCATATAACAAATTTACATTTACTTTTACTATGTAATTTAAGCAAGTTTTCTATACTCTTCACCACATCTTGTCTCCTCACTGACAAACTATTTCCATGTAATAGTACAATAGTACTATGCTCATTTACATTCATAGTCATAATTTTCTGAATATTAAACTGGTAACTGGCTCCAGGCGAACATGCATTAAATACTGAATTTGAGAAGTGGTGACTAAGTAGGGACCCAAAGCCTTGACCTAATTTATCAGATATAACAAAAATATTTCTTGATGAGGAGCGGGAGGAATTGACAATATGTAAATTATTGTTATTATTTTTATTGAGTAAATTATGCATGGCCGAGTCACCCACAGCCTCTTGCGAGGGAATTGATTCAGTGGAACCTACAACTGAACAACCACAGCTATGTTTATTTGTTAGTGATTCAAATCTCTCCATGTTGTAATTGCAAAGGTCAACCAAATCACCTGCAGCTAAAATATGTTCTTTAATTTGATTTTGTGAGGATTCATATTTCTCACTTAGTGCTCTGAGGGAGCTATTTAAATTGTTTATTTCATCATGCAGCTGGAATGTGTCTCGGTCATACATAAACCTGCTTTGAATCAATCTATTATTATAACATTTAAGTTTATTTATTAATTTTAATTTACTATTATTTAATATGTTTATTTGTCTAGCTGGAGATTTTAATTTCAGAAGTTTATTAGTTTTTTTAATAAATTTATTTAATTTAATATATTTCTTTAATTTATTTTTTGATGAAAACTTAATATTTTGCTCAACATGTGAATCATCCTTTGTTAAATCTATCAAAACTGGTTTTAAGCAGGAACTCAATTGTGGGTTACATCCCACCAGCTCATCATATAAACATGAGGTATTTTCAAAATCTTTTTTTGCCTCATGACTTTTAAATTTAAGAATTGAGTCATTGGCCTCCCCTAATTGAATTTCAAGCTCTGTAATTCTGTCCAGAGCCCTCTCATGTTCACTACTGCACTGGTCAAATGTACCCAAGATACTGTGTAGTTTATCTCGCTGTGCCACTACTTCTAAATTTTTTGCATGCAATTCAGCGAGTTCATTTTTCAAGTCTTTATTTCTTTTTATAATAATGGCAATTTCCTCCTCACTGTCCTCACGTTCCTGAAGAAGCTGCTTACAGAGGTCTTGGGAAGATTTAAGTTCTTGTAAGGCTTGCTTCAGTTTGCCTTCTAGGTCCTTTGCAGAGGCTTTGCGGGTCATGATTTGCTTATCCATTATTAATATGCTGAAAAATGGAAAGCAATAGGCTGTGAGGAATTAAAGAAGAGGAAATTTATTATTATATATATAAGAAGTAAAAAGAAAATAAATAAATTGAAATAAATAAAATACTTTAAAAAAAGAAAAAAAAAATATATATATAGTTAGAAAAAAAATAAAAGTAGTAAATATTAACAATGGGAGCAATTATTAGCCAACTTTAGAAATTATTGATAAATTATATTACTGGTAGGTAGGCAAATAAAAAAATTAATATAGTAAAATTTTGATGCCAATTTACATTTACAGAAAGTTAATTATAATTTAATATAATTTAAAATTGATATAAGCTTATAGAAGTGTGCATATATATAATTGACTACTGTATAGTTTTTTGTATTGGTGTATTTGTCTGAGGCAAATATGTATGTCTGCAGCTAAGCTTCCAACTTGTCAAGCAAAGTGAGACAATAACGGTGCCAAATTGTGAGAAGGGACGTAGCTCACTATAAAAATGAGTTTTGTGTAGTAAGATATGTGTGGGAATATAAAAAATTAAGAAATAAATACTCCCCGGGTTTTAGAAATTTTGAAAATCATTCCGTTAGCACACTGACAGACGATAGCTCACGGCGATTACACTGTTTAACGTTAGTATTCTTCTTCGTTCGTTTGTTCTTCTTCTTATTTTATACACAAATGATACTTAATTAGTTTATTTCACAAAATATACAGTAAATTATATATTTTAATACTATTAAATACACATTTTATAATTAAAATTGAGGAGCTATTCATTTGACATGTTGCCTAGGCCAGTGTTGCCATATCAGTGATAAGACTTCAAAAGATATCCAATCCTTGGGGAGGACCAGATTATGTAGGATGTTTACCCACTAAAACCCCTGCGGCTGCCGACTTCGACACTATGGGAGGACCCGGGAAATTGGTAGAATCGCGTCCGTAGCCCTCCTCAGATGACGTGCTCCTCTACGGAGCTCTCTTATATTTTAAAAATTTTGATCACTAATTTAACCTATCCCGCACAAAGCAGGGTAGACAGAGGGAACTTGGGAACCTAATGTTAATATGCTCTCAGCCCATTAAGACACTTCCATTGCCTACTTTGGGCCGAGATCGGCAGGCGTTGCGCGTTGAGTGGCAAAAGCAATTGTTTTTTGAAGCCAGTCCTGGCACAAGGGCACAAACTTGAGACTGAAAACGCAATTGGTTTTGGAGTCTATTCCCATTGGGAGGAATGAACTATTTTCATTTCCTTGTTCTGATAAGATGATAAAACTCGGCGCGTTTTAACACTAAGTTCCTGCTATTTACGGAATATGGTATTTCTATTATTATTTTTGCATAGAACCGTAATTACAGGGATTTATTTCGACCTTGACCAGATTTTCGTATTACTTAAGTATTTAGAGTGATCATCTGTGACCTCGGCGCATCTCCAGTTGTACTCGTACTATTAAATGAGTTATAAAGTCAAACTTATTAGATATTTTTCGCCGGAGGTAGAGCGCGTGCTTAGCGCGTCGGAGTAGACCGGCGACGTTTTTGTGATTTTTTTTAAATTTATATATATTTCTTTGCTTTTGTTGTATGCAGAGAGTTATGTAATAATTTGTTAATTATCTGTTATTTTACAAATTTGATATTATAAAAAACAGTAAAAACACTTTTCCTTACATGATTATGCTTATTTTTTGTATCTATAATGATATTGTTTTTTTTTGTACGTAAAATGTTTTCATTACGAATTTGCCTTATTTACTACTCCGTGTGTTCAAAATGAAATAACTAAGACTTGAGTATGGCATATGTGATATGTCACAAGACGCTCTAGAGAACTCTGATGACAGGCACAGTTTAACAAAATAAAACTTTAAATTAACACCTATGTAAAATATTATTTATAACTCATCTAATGTATTGTGTATATATTGTAAATATGTGTTTGTTTTGTTTTAGGTGAAGGTTGTAACTTACACAGGATCTCTTTTTTTACATGTATTCTATAATTGTGTATATTTATCTTTTTTATAACCGGTCAATTTCCTTCGCGTGTTTTCCATACAACGTGACATTGGCGAAATGAATTGTGCTCAACTGGCACGCTCGAAACGCCATATATCAAGAATTCAATTCAATAATGTGATATTAGTAGGGATTATTACGACAGTAATAACTTCTTGCTTTTTGCGGATAGCACAGCAAGCAAAGAAAGCCTATCTCGTGCCTCTTCACCACAACTGGCTTCAAAGCCATTAATTGGTTCTTGATTGAGAAGAGAAAGAAGACTTGAACGACAAAACAATCGCAAGTCTACACCGCCTCACAAACAACCTGCCGTCAATCTAGCGTTACACAATGTAGATCATCAGGGCTGGGGATAATTCACACAAAATACTGTTTGGCTTGCGTTACATTAATATTATGTTGGTATCGACCGCCATTTATTCTCACGATTCGCCTTTCTGTTGAAAATGTTTCAAACTGTGTCATACGGTCTTGGTTCACTTTGTGAAATTTACTGGTTTTGTAATTTTTTTGTTAAAAGAAATTGGAGTTATTTATTTGGAATATTTGAAATTGAAAATTGAAATTTAGTTTCAAGCAGCATCATGAGTATAGTAGGGGAGGCAGAGGGAATCTATTGTTAAGACACTCGGTACCCTGCTTTCCCCCTTATCCTTGAAAAACTGCTTGTTGGATGGGGGGGACCTAACGTCATACATTGCCTTATTACAAGAGCAAGAAAATGTTAATAACCATCCCCACCATCCCTGTTGAGAGGACGACAAAACACCGTTGAATTCTGTCACTTAACATGCATTGTCTTGAAAATTGAGCGTTGTATAGGGTGAACAGATTGTAAAAAATGTACCAAAATTCCATATATTACCGATAAAAGTCAATAGCTACTCATATATAACCACTATATAAAGGCAATAACATAATAAAACTAAGTAAGCTACCAACAAAGTAGACAGATGCAGGTCAAATCACTGTGTGGGTAATTTCTTAATTCTATTTCATTATTAATTTAGATATCGACATGTTCTCACGACGACCGTTCTGTCTGTCTGTATGGGATGATGTTCAATATTGCAAAATATTATTTTAATATTTCTAACATTATTTTATTAAATTTAATACAAAAATCTTATTGTTTATGCATATAATTATTTAAAAATCTTTTTATTAAGGAGTGTCTTTGACCTTGTTTTTCTTAGTCTATTCTGTTATATGATAATTCTGTTATAGCGCAGCGGAATAGTCTTTGTTAGTGCGACGGTCGTAGGCTCGATTTCCAATCGGAATAAATTATTTTTATTTCTTTGACTCTTTCCGAGACTCTCGTTTTATTTCTATTTCTCTTTCTCGACATCCCTTTGCCTACAGGGGTCATATAGACGAGATATATAATATGATAATAAAACTGTATAAACTTTTTGAAATTTTATTTCATCCTTAACTTACGTCAATTTTGCGTTTTTTGTTGCGTGCTTACGTACAGTTCATAATTAAGTTGATTATATTTTTTCACGCATTTCCTGCTGTTTGCGTGTTAGGCCTAGATAATCGAGTTTTGCGACATTTCTTTCAACATTTGCATTGCACTCCAAAGCTTCTATTAAATTGTTTCTTAAGCACACGGTCTATCCCATGTTTAACGAGATCTCTTGAGAAGTCTTGAGACCGTCGTGACCCGGTGGCACAAAGAGTGTGACTGTAAAGGTGATGATTATTAGTTCAATTTCTACTCGGGGGAATAAAATATTTAATATTTTTATTTCCTAGCTCTGGTAACGAGGCAAAGCGCGGGCATTAGTGCAAATATTAATTGCCAATACTAATCAATGATGTTTAAAAAAACCCCAGATCCTATTTTGTTTTTTTACAAAATTTTAATCAAATTACAGCGTAAGCCTAGGGGGCGGCGTTGAGTTCCGCTACATAACACAAAATACACAAAGTGATAAAATATTCCTAGTTTCACTCCGTCTTCAATTCGCAAGAGACATGTATGTAGGTATGTAGATTAGGAAGGCACGTCAGCTTCGTGCTTTTTGGTCACGGTTTTTGTTTTCCCATAGATATATCGAGCATAAGTCAAGTGTCTTTAGAACTATATGCATAAAATCAATTGACGAGGATTTCTTAGGATAGTGGTACATTGGTGTAGGCAAAAGTTCCTATAGATATTATCTAGACCTGATTATATACATATTTATGTAATTATATAATTAAATTCGAGGCTAGTCGTAGCGCAAAAGCAGAAAGTATGACTGTAAATACAACAGGTTGTGGACTCGATTCCCACTTGAAAATTAAATCGGCAATTGCCTCGAGGCAAAGGGCGGCGTTGAGTTGCGCCATTCAACACGCAATACCTCCAGAATTCGGCGAAAATGGAAAACGAAAGTGTCTTAACACTAGGTTCCCTTGCCTACCACGCTATATGCTACAAGCTGAAAAAAATACATTTAGGCTTAGCTGTATATCTACTAGCAACTAAAATCGAACCAATGACCACCTTTACGTTCAGATGCTGACCCAATTCCTCATGATGGGTCACAACTTAGTTGTATTAGTACTATTTCATATAATGAAGATTAAAAAATAGTTTATTTAATATTTAAGTTTCGCAATATTTAACATCAGTTCAAATGATGATATAATTATCTGACAGAATTTGCACCAGTATAAAGGTCATACAAATGTAGAACAAGTTATTGCAAATAGTTTGTAATTATTAATTGCCTCTAATAAGATATCGAGATGTAATGTAATGCCTTAGGGATGTTCTACTGTCTATTAATAATATATTTAATTTGTAGTTTCATGCTGTATTCCTCATATAGCCGGGAAGTCAAAGGGAACGTAGAGTTAAAACACTCTATCTCCATTAGGACACTATCCTCTCATACTCTCCGCCGAATACATGCATTGCGTGTTGTTGGAACTAATAACTTAATCAAACCTAAAATTCAATAATTTATTTCCTCGAACGAGAATCGAATTTATGGCAAGCTTACAATCAGACACTGAACTAAATAGAAAAAAAATAGATTAATTAGGTTTTACTTTTTTACTGCCTTTAGTTTTTACTGCCTCAGGCGTCACACCTAACCTCAAAACATACCTTGGACCTGCCAATCCAAATGAAATACCATTTGGGACTGATACAATTAATCATGAATAAAGAAGAAGACCTGTCAGTTGATACCTGTGTATGATATGCGAGGGATCGTGGGTTCTAATTAGGCTATGTAATCTTAAGAAGGTACTAAAATATGGAAAGAAGGTTAGGCGTCGATTTTTTCTTTTTAGCTTCAAGCTATTGAATGTTACAAGGTAGGTTCAGCTGAGAATTTAAAAAATAGTATTAGAAGCGGGCGAAGCCGTAAACGGGTCACTGGCTTAAAATATTTTCCCTGTAGCCCGTATGTAGGTAGGGACCTAGTGTTAAAACACTCCGTTATACACTTTCCACACATTGACGGAAACATTGTGTGTTGAGTGGCGGAGCTTAACGCCGCGTTGTCTACCAGGGCAAGGTTATTGAAGGCAAGGCAAGACCTTTATAATATGTTATTATACTCATGTATTGTATAATTTCAACAAGTTAAATTAGATTTCGATACTTAAGATAAAAATCAGTTCGTGTATTGTTAGATTGACAGACGTTGAAACGATATACAAATTTCAATATGATTACAATTTGAACGTACGTATCTATAGTAATCTCTTGAGTGGATGTCGGTTAATGTTGCCTAATCTATAGAATTGGTTGTTTTTAGCATTTATAATACATTGCTTGTTATTACATAAAAATAAAATACTTTTTTTTTCAAATTTTACGTATTATTGAATTTGACTTGGTCGCAAAGAGAACTGAGTGCAAAGACACTCTGTTTTCTATTTTCTGCCTAAATTCGAAATATTGTTACATATACACAACCAAACAAACAAATGCGACGGTTCACGGTTCGATTCCTATTTGGGAACATAAAATATTTAATATTTTCATTTCCTCGCTCTGGGGACGAGCCAAAACGCGGGGTTAAGTTCCCTCAAGTGCCTGGAAGGCAGAAAGTGAGGAATTGGAGTTTTAATGGAGTCCCCTCTACACCTGCTATGTGCGGGATACAGCTTGAAACTGAAAAAAAAACAATAAACAAAAATAAGTATATACATAGTACTTATATAAATAAGTACTAAATAGTTATATAAATAATTAAATGTCAGTATAGAAGGCTTCTTGAAACTAGTTATCTATCATTTTTTACTTAACTCATCATCTTGTATTAAAAAATGATAGCTTTGCTGTCCGACGTACGATTTACTTATATATTATTATGAAGGTCATTTCTTAATATTATATGCTCTATTTCAAAGTAATATAGGTTTGTAGTGAAGGTTTTAAATATATGGGTGGCCGATTCAAATACGTTTTGGATGCGTTTATAAGAATAATTCAATATTAATTCGTTTTTATGCAGAAATAAAACTGATAATTCTTATAACCCCTGACGTCTAAAGTCTGTCTGTTTATCTGTGTTTTCAATATGTGTGTCTGTGTGTGGCACCATAGCTCCTGAATAATTATACTTAATTCAGAAGCTTTTTAGTTAACTCTCCCGAGTGGGGAACGTACCTACTAATTAAGCCGCTGCCGCTGCGTCATGACGTTGGCTGAGGTATCTACTTTATGAAGATATTTAAAATTTGAACTTTAATATAATATTTATATTAAAAGAACAATCACAAGTCACGCCGAACAATTGTACAAAATCAGTTCGTGGATTTTTTCACGAACATGTATAACATTTTATTAGGCATCATTATTTTCTTAAGGTAACCGGATACTTTAAATATTTCATTTATATTGAATTATTTTGTTGTTTTTGATAGAGATTTTGTGGGTATATCGAAATTAAATTAATGGACTGCCCTTGAAAAAATTGTAAATACAAAAAAAGCCGTCGCGACGCAGTGGGTAGCGCCTGACTGAAATAACAACTATGAACAGAATAGTTGTGGGTTCAATTCATACTCGAGAAGATGGTTATTTGCATTTTCCTGTTCTTTATTATCTTTCTTTTNGTGGTAGGTATAGTATGACTTTGATGGTTTTGTAAATTTTTATATATTTTTATTTAATATTGTTCGCAAAAATTATTAATTATTTAATATAGAAAAATGTTTAGTACGCGCGCACAGCAAGCTTTAGGTACTTTTTCTAATATTAAGAATTTCCTTTAGTTACTTTTACTTCTTTTGTTTGTTCATTTCGATTACTCAAATATTTTATCTAATAATAAATCTGCACTTATTATTGTTTTTTAACTTATTTTAATTATTTAGGCTTATATTTTCTTACAAATTCTATTGAAAACCGAAAATATTTTCATAAATATATTTAATACATAATCGTATAGTTCAAGCGGGCGTAGCCGCGTCCGGGCCCACTAGTAGTTATATAAATAACTAAATGTCAGTATAGAAGGCATCTTGAAACTAGTTATCTATCATTTTTTACTTAACTCATCATCTTGTATTAAGAAATGATAGCTTTGATGACCGACGTACGATTTACTTATATATTATTACGAAGGTCATATCTTAATATTATATGCTCTATTTCAAAGTAATATAGCTTAGTAGTCAAGGTTTTAAATATATCGGTTGCCGAATCAAATACGTTTTGGATGCGTTTATAAGAATAATTCAATATTAATTCGTTTTTATGCAAAAATAAAACGGATAATTCTTATAACCCCTGACGTCTACAGTCTGTCTGTTTATCTGTGTTTTCAATATGTGTGTCTGTGTGTGGCACCGTAGCTCCTGAAATAATATACTCAATTCAGAAGCTTTTTAGTTAACTCTCCCGAGTGGGGAACGTACCTACTAATTAAGCCGCTGCGTCATGACGTTGGCTGAGGTATCTACTTTATGTAGATATTTAAAATTTGAACTTTAATATAATATTTATATTAAAAGAACAATCACAAGTCACGCCGAACAATTGTACAAAATCAGTTCGTGGATTTTTTCACGAACAATAATGTATAACATTTTATTAGTTATCATTATTTTCTTAAGGTAACCGGATACTTTAAATATTTCATTCATATTGAATTAATTTGTTGTGTTTAATAGAGATTTTGTGGGTATATCGAAATGAAATTAATGGACTGCCCTTGAAAAAATTGTAAATACAAAAAAAGCCGTCGCGACGCAGTGGGTAGCGCCTGATTGAAAACAGAATAGTTGTGGGTTCAATTCATACTCGAGAAGATGGTTATTTACATTTTCCTGTTCTTTATTATCTTTCTTTTGAAATTTCGCCACTAAACAAACAATTTCTCGATAATAATTGGTCTCAAAGAAACTGGGGGTCATCAATAGAGGGAGACGGTACTTCATGCCAAAACACCGATTGGCCCTATATAGGGCCCAGGTTCGGCCACACATGGAGTACTGTTCTCATCTCTGAGCTGGTGCACCCCAGTATCAGCTTGACCCATTTGACCGCATACAATGTAGAGCTGTTCGAATCATTAAGAACCCAGTAAGCTGTGAAAGTTTTGACACTTTGGCTCTGCGTAGAGACGTCTCCTCGCTATGCGTTCTCTATCGCATTTATCATGGTAAGTGTTCTGAAGAACTGTTTGACCTGTTACCTGCCGCCGAATTTTCTAACCACGCAGCACGTCACAAACTTAACTACCACCTGGATACGTGGCATCACGTACCACCTGGATACGTGGCACTCCACTATTGTGCGATTTCGTAGAAATTTCCTTCCACGCGCCACCGAACTGTGGAATAGTCTACCCGCGGCAGTGTTTCCAGGTCGTTACGATATGGGTACCTTCAAAAAGCGCGTCTATCTCCACCTCAAAGGCCGGCAACGCACCTGTAGCTCCTCTGGTGTTGCATGGGGTCGTTGGGCGGCGGTGATCACCATCTGGTGACCCGAACGCTCGTTTGCCTTGTCCTTTTTCCATAAAAAAAAAATTAACGGAAAATAAGGAACCTAGTGTCTAGTTGTCATGTTCACTCAACACGTCCATTAAAACCCACAACCAATTCCCAATCAAAATTAATTTTATGTTATACTAAATCTATTTTACGTTAAGCTCAAACTGTCATAATAAAATTAGCTAGAATCTAGAATTCTTAAACATATAGCGAAATACCTGTTGGATGATGATGCCCCTCGCTCTCGTTTTACTAGGCAAAGGTTATCCGATGAGTGGATGCAATTAAAATAATTGAAGATCGAAGAATGTCGTGTGAAGTGTTCTTCTATGCCCTATTATGCTCTATAAGTACTGTTTGTGTCTTCATTATTACTTTTTTTCCTTTAAATACCTTACGTATTAGAATTTTAATTTAGTTTATTTGAATAGTTAGAATGGGAACCGACAGGTTTTGGGTTCGACTCCCATAGAGAAAGTGAATTGTTTAATATTTTCACGCAAGGGAATTAATTATTATTTAATTAAAAAATATATATATTCACATGCAATAGCACGAAAACTCAGCAGTGTGTGAACGGGGTGATGTAGCACCAGGTTCCCTCTGTCTACCCTCCTGTAGGTGTGATATTGCGTGAGTCTGAAAAATAATTAATACATAGGCTGAATTTTGAAGCACTCTCCTATAAAATTTCGTTTGAAGCCCTTAGTAGATTTTGAAATTTGGACAGGCAACTTAACCTATTTGTACTTTATAAGTAATACTTATTAATTAACAACCACATCGTTACTATAAAATAAACCTTAAAATAAATATTGATATTGATTGAAATAAAAGCATAACAATTTAATGGACAAATAATATTTTACTATTATGTATTGAATGATCGTTTCAATATGCAGTGTCCGAAGCTAGACGACAGAGTGTCTAAACATACCGTACCATATGACCATTCTGCCATATAGAAGAAATAGGATTTGTAAAGATCGTTCGCATATTTGGATTAAATGTCTTTTGTAGGCTAAATATGAACATACAGATAGTACCTATATAAAGATATTGAGTCTATATTTTTGGAGCTTCTTCTAAAAATAATGTTTTAAGAGATTTTTTTTAGCAATGAACGCACTTTCCGCAGTCTTTTGTACTTTTAAAATATGTAAAATCTTTAATTTTACATATTTTAAAAGGAAGAAATTCGTGTTTCTCTGCAGCAAACTTTTTAATAAGTACCTATATTAGTCTAACCGTAATGGAACGTCTGGTTTACAAAAATAGAGAATAACAAAGTAAATGCAATAGGTTGTTAGTTCGATTCTTACTGGAGGACATTAAATATTAATTATTTTCACTCTCTGTTACCATGGCAAAGCGCGGCATTAAACTCCCATAATCAACACGCAATGCCTTCAGAATTCGTTAGAAAGTGTGGATCGGAAGTTTCTTAGTGGAAACGGAGTGTCTTATCACTAGTTTAAGCTTAAAAACATTCGATGAATTTAACTTAAGACGTCACATTCCGTGTCTCTAAATATATTTTGTTATCCAAATAAATAAGAAAATTATTGTATAATTAACACTAAAACGACGCCTCCTTCATAAATTAGGTTGTGTTTATTTACTTAAGAAACGAATTTCTCATTTATAATACCTACATGGAATGCAAGAATTATAGCATTGATATATAGATGCATTAGCGCTAGCCGAACGCTTGGGAAATGTGCAATTCTTGTAACCCCGTGACCTTTTATACAACTTTCCATCACCATACTGAGAGTGGACTTGACTGTAAGTGGCACATATCTGTTTTCTTCTTTGTAGTTTCGAATAATAAGAATGATTTTTTTTTTAGCTTTATGCCGTATATTCCACATAGAAGAGAAGGCAGAAGGAACTTAGTTTTAAAACACTCTGTTCTCCACTTCCGCTGAATTGTAGAATCTATGCGTCTTGAGTGGCAGAACTAGACAACGTACTCTTCTAGCGTTTTAAAAAACTGAAGAAACAAAATATTTAATTCCCCTGAAAGTAAAATTGAAGACACTTCCATTCCTTTACAGTCTTCGAGTTCCAGATAATCGATTTAATTAAGGTTGCCGAGTTGGAGTCGTAAAGATACATTATTAGTTTGAGATGCGGTAATTACTGAATATTGATACACATCCTTGAATGTCCACTTGTGTTAGGATGAGTATAGACGGGCTGATTTCTAGTTAATTAAAAAATAAAGAAAAGAGCCGGTCAAGTGCGAGTCGAGTTCGCTTTCCGTAGACACATCACAGCGAGTCATCCGATTTCAGGATTGTATGGTATGAACTATAACCAATATTTTTTTGCCTTTCATTACGTGGAAACAAAATCACACAAAATGAAAAATACTAAGAAGGGGCTATAAACCAAGATATTTCAGCTTAACGTGATCTTAAAAAAATGGTATTGACAGATGGTAGGTAAATCCGAAATAATTGTTCATTTTAAATTATAATTTTTCGTCATATTTGTTTTCGAAGGCTAATGGATGATGTAGAAAAATACTATTTTTAAAATCAACTCTACACTCATCGATAATTTGAAAAAAAAAATAAAAATTTAAAACGTTCACAACTTCAATTACCAATAAATACGCAGAAATAAAATAAAGTCTCGATATTTCAAATTCGAGGCGGTCGTAGCGTTGATCCACAGCGTTTGACTGTAAAAACACTATTATAAAAAGACAAAGCAAAGACTTGAGTTCCATCAATTAACAAACATCTCGTAAATTAGGGTATGGGAACGGACTCTCAAAACTAAGTTCCCACTGCCTACTCTCATATATGCAGTATACAGATTCAATCTGTACAACGCATATAGCAAAAAACCCTCAAAAGCCGGCAACGCACATAGCTCCTCTGGTGTTGCACGGGGTCGTGGGCAGCGGTGATCACCATCAGGTGACCCGAACGCTCGTTTGCCTTGTCCTTTTTCTATAAATCCAAAATATATAGCATATAGCAGGTAGTTCCTCATACAAAAGAAGATATCATATTAAATGCTTACAACTTTAATTACCAATACAGCAAAGATGAAAGGAAGGCCTCATTAAAATAGATAACAATATTTAACGATCACGAATATAATTAAAATTGTTTGCATTTTATGTTATTGCGTCGCGGTAATTGCTCTCATTTGAATATTGGATTTACTTAACGTATGGTAATATGTTCGTACATTCCGTTTATTGAGACCTGTACTGGCTGTAAATGAGGGTCGTGGGGAGAATGGAATTAATAATATTTTAATTTCTTCCTTCTGATAAGAAGACAAAACGCGGCGTTTAGTTAAGTCATTTAATATGTATATCTAAAAAGTACGTTTATTGAGACCATCGTGGCGGTGCGGTACAACTTCTGATTATAAAGGCAATGGTTCTAAGTTCGATAAGGGTTCCCTCTTTTCCTTTTGAGATACGAAACTTGAAAGCGTACAAATAAAAAAAAATGTTCTCTAAATCCCCAATGACGTCATATTTCATGTATCTCTTATAGATCATCCTAGTTCATTTTAAGCGGATACAATAAAGGATACAAGCGAACAAACTAATTTCTTCGTATTATTAACAACTGTTGACCTTTTACGTTTTCTCAGGTCACTATTGCACAGTCATGAATGAACTAGTCAAAGAACTTAACTAACTATATATTGGTTGTAGCAAAAAGCACTATTATATTTGTACCTAATGAAGTAATAAGAAAAAGTTTGTTTTGGTTTCCAAATAGCGAAGTACCAATTCTAATTCTTTGTTTGAATTTGGTGCTTATAAAATAATTTGAGACCTTCGTGGTGCAGGCGCATAAGCATACATAGCGTGGTGAGTTGCGGAACTTAGCGCTGCGCTTCATTACCAGAGCCAGAAAAAAATACCGGAATCGAATCCGCAACTGTCGCGTTTGCTTGAAGTATGTGCGTTGTTTTAAATATAATATTGTAATATGAGTATAGGCAAAGTATAAATTCCTTTCTCTTGTTATTTTCTGCTTGTTTGTTTCAAAAGTTGCGCACGCGCACATATAATAATAATAATAAAAGCCTTTATTAACAATCTTACATGTTACATTTCAACTTATAACTACTAATATACATGGTTGTTCATAAAAGCAATGTAATTTTTTATTTATTTATTTCTCTTTTTATTAGACACCGGTTTCGTGATTGTATTGCTCTTTGGCATAGGCCTCCCCAAGTGTTTTCCACACCGATCTATCCTTTGCTATCCTCGTCCAACATGATCCTGCCACTTCCTTGATATCATCCTCCCATCTTCGATATTGCCTGCCTTTGCTTCTCTTTCTATATCTTGGGCACCATTCCACCACTTCGTTCGTCCATTTTTCCGTCTTATATCTTGCTAGGTGTCCTGCCCATTTCCATTTCAGTTGTCTAGTTTGGTATGTAATATCTACAATCTTGGTTCGTTTCCTAATTGTTTTTAATCTATCTTTATCCTTTAATTTTATGTTGAGTATGCTTCTTTCCATTCGGTGCTGTCAAGTTTCTAAAGATTTTATGTTTCTCTTTGTACTCCATGTTTGACACCATGGTCATGCTTGGTAGAGTGCATGTTTTAAATATTCTCTTCTTTCCTTCAATTGGTATATCTGAGTTTTTTATTACGTCTTTTAGAGCCCGGTCCCTCTTCCATCCTAAGTTTATTCTATTTTGAACTTCCTTTGTTGTAATGTCTGTTGGAGATATTATTTGGCCTAATCTTTTAATATTCTAAGAAAAGTTTGATTGAACGCACATATTTAGATAACATACCTACGCTGTGTGGCGTTGAGTTCCGCCAAAAATATCTAAAATATTGGGCAGTGCGTGGAAAAAGAAATACAGCGTGATGCTGAAATAAAATGTAGAAATAAGAATTGTATGTTGAATCATCGTGGTTACAGTTAGTTTACTTTGTAAGTTGTCATTATATTGTGAGATATGCATAGAGATGTAAAAATGTCGGCCGGATATTTATAGCAACTAATAAATAATTCATAGTATGACATAAGATTTTTTTAAAATTTTACTACCTAAGATATCTTTTAAATAAATCAAATCATTTCAGCTTCACCTTGTATTCCGCACACAGCAGAGTAGGCAGAGGGAATCTAGTGTTAAGGCACTAGGTTTCCTTCCTCACTTTCCCTCAAATTCTGCAGACATTGCGTGTTGAATGGCGGAACTCAACACCACGCTTTGCTTCGACACCAAAGCGAAGAAATGGAAATATAAATTTAAATAAACATTTCATCTTCTCAAGTGGGGAACCTCCAACAACATACGGCGTTCGGTTCCGTAAGTGTAATTTTTACAACTGGTTGGTCAGTTTTACAGTCGCTATTTGTGCCCCTACCCCATGACTGGCCTCTAATATTTTTAATTTTGAATATATATATCAAAACAATGTTTTCATTTTGTAAAAATTACACTTAGGGAACCTAACGCCGCATGTTGTATAACAAAATTTTTAATGACAGTTAAGACCGAGAGTGTGAGTAAGAGAGTTAAGTTTAAGATTTACAGCGTGGATATCCACTAATAATTAGAATTCTACGTAAGTTCTAAGTAATTTCCACAAGATGTCAGAAACTTGGACAAAAGCCAGCGCTGCTATTGTAAAGCCTTATGAGGTATAATTAAGTTAAATATATTGCTTACATTTCTTAATTTATATTTTCTTTGTATGTTTGTATTCGTATATTATGTTTCTTGCAACACTTAATTAACTAAATAAATTAGTTACTGAAATAACTTTTTTTTTCAGGATCATGCTGTATCCCGCACACAGCAGAGTAGGCAAACGGAACCTAGTGTTAAGACACTCAGTACCTCATTTTCCATTGAATTTTGGAGGCATTGCATGTTAAGTGGCGGAATTTTACACAGAGTGAAAGAAAGAGAGAAGACAAAAAGAAAGAAAAAATGATAATACGAAATATTTAATTTTCTCTAGTGGGACCCATAGCCTGTCGAGGTTTGCGCCACTCAATTGGAATGGCTTGAATTTGGGCAGAACGGTGTTGGGAACAGAGTGTCTTGACACTAAGTCCTGTCTGTCTACCCTGCTATACGGTAAAAAGTACTTATATATAGCCTTATGTATATACCCTTATATTTAAGAATGTGATGAGAACTATCCAAACAAAGGAAAACACACTTAAATCCTAATTTATGATACTAACAAAATTTTATGCTTTCATTAATCATTCAAGATCGTGAATCACGTTCGAAAACAATGAACAAATTAATTACAAATGACAAACACATTTAAATTTAAATGATTATTTATATTTTTATTTATATATCAATAAATGAAGGAAAATGTTTTAAACATTTTGTTACCTGACTCCAAAAAAAACCCTCATTGGAAATCGGACCAATTATCTAAAACTACCAACTAAGTCACCAGAGCATCTATAATAAATGAAAATTATATAAATAATAAATCAGCTTCAGCACAGAAGGAAAAAAGTGTTAAAATCCTCCGTTCCCCACTTTCTTCCACATTTTGATCTTGCCTTGGCGGCACAGCGAAGAAATGAAAACATTAATAAATAATAACTAATTGCCCCGAGTGGGAATGGAACCCACAGCCGTCGCGTTACAGTCGCTGCCTCCAAATATAATAATAAATGATAAAAATATATTAGGATTACACAGAGAAAGGCTTACCACGAACGCACTAACCTTTTCAAAGCGATTCTCATAATATAACAATCGTGATGATCATTCCAAAATAAATGAATGTCAAATGTAATTTTTTTTCAGTATAAAGAGCAAGGTCGTTTCGATACTATAAGATATTGCTAAAAAATGATACTATTTATTACCATTATTATTTTTTAAAAACAGTATCCCGCGTGTCATGATAGACAGAGACATCGTACACTCTGTTTCCTACTTTCCACTTCATTTTAGTGATATTTTGTGTTTCTATTTTCCAGTGAGTGGAAATTGAACCTACAACCGTCGCGCTTACATTAAGTACTGGGCCGCGGCGGCTCCATGATGGCTTTTAGAAAGTTAATACTATATAGGCGATGACAGTAGATTCAATCTGTAGTCAAAGTTGTATAAAAAAATCAAATTAGATAAGACATATCGGGACATTGGGTTTTTCCTGTTACCAGAACAAGGAAATTATAATAATTAATTTCCACCGAATAGCGAACGCCGAATCGAACTCACAACCATTGAATTTACAGAGTTAATACAAATATTTTAAGTTTTATAGCCATAGATAGGATAGATATTATGGATTATAATTTTCATAAAAAAAAGCTTAATAAATATATAATCTATTTCAAACATGACTCATCTATAGTGTCATAAATTGTGACATTTAATCCCACTTCATGTAAGTGTTCCAACTAAAAGTACCGTAACACTAATAAGCGATTATGTAAAACTGATTAAATTTATGAATATTATAATGAGGCCAGTATTGGCGCAAGGGTACGAAGTGTGGCTGTAGACGCAACAGGATGTGGGTTCGACTCCCACTTGAGGAAAAGACATTTTTAATATCTTTTCTTTTCCCCAGCCGTGGCTGGGGGTTTCGATCTCACTCGAGGGAATTAATTTTCTTTATCTTACAAGCTAAAGAACGGTGTTAAGCTCCGCTACAGACACGCAATTGATAATTGGACGGAGAACGGGCATATAACATTTTTGTGAATTCGACACAATAATTCTTGAGATTTGCGCGTACAAACGAACAAACACTTTAGCTTTACAATATTAAATATAGATAACCTCGACCACATTTCTTCACGTACAAAGAATTCGATCGATTGACCCGCCCTTGTTACGAGAGCGGTATTACCTTCGACTCGTCTTTAACCGTAATTAGGTGTACTATATTATTATAATTATCATTATCATTAAACGAGCGTCTGGTTGTAATTGGGGCGGTTGCCGGTTCAAATCCCATTAAGTCGAATAAATTATTTCGTCACTCTGACTACCAGACATACCGCGGCGTTGACTTCCACCAGTCCTCGCGAAATGTGTTGAAAATTGCCGAGAATAGAGTGGCAGCAGTAGTAACCCAGTGTTAAGACACTCCAATATATCCGTTACCCACTTTCCGCCGAATCCAGAAGGTATTCCAATTTGAGTGGTGGAAATCGAACCCACGACCCGTTGTGTGACCCGCTTGTGCCTCCATCCTTTAAATCACAATTTCTAAGTACTTGTCTCGTAAAATATTTAAACGCTGGGTAAAAAAATCCTTTTTTAATTAACATATAATTATATAATTTTTGTTTATTTTTAAATTACTATTATTTATTTAAATGCATATAATGGTTTGTTGTATATATGTAGCTTACTTTTTTATATATAGTGTACATATATCTATAATATTTTATTAGTTTGTACATATTATATTGTATTTATTATAGATACGTGTATGTATTTTGAAAATTGATAGTTTATTTTTAATTTTTTTTTCTTTGCACACAAACTACACATTTTGTTCTCCCACATGACAGGTTGGCTGGTAGAAAATGCTTCTTAGCGTTAAGCCCGTCTATTGTACATTTTTTTTCTTATTTTTTGCAATAAAGAATATAAAATAAATAAATATATGTTTACATTAACTTTGTAGTTTGAACTTTAAATTCGCTTGCGGCAACCAATGTGATTTTATTGAGGTACGGAGGCGTGATGCCCGCTATTACTGAAGTGTTGCAACTATTTATTATACTATAGAATAGAATTGATGGTTTTAGACGGTTTTGTCTATTTTAAAGTGAAAATATTAAATGGGGTGGAACGGAGTGTCTTACCACTAAGCTCCCCTTGCGTATCCTGTTATATGCAGGATATGTCGTATAATTAAATTGAAAACAAAAAATATTTCAAATATCTTTTTAGTATGACTTTAAGTTCATAAATAACATAAAAGGATTCAAAAATACATAAAAATGTATGTAAAAATAAAAAATGATCGCATTGTACTATGAAAAATACTAATTTACCCTCTGACATTTATATAATCGTTCGAAACCATTTCAAAGAGATTAAGCTTGTAATAATACCAAGGTTTATATATATCGGTGCTTTGCAAAAACAATTTTATTTATCGAAAAATATATATCTTAAGGTTCCGTACCTAACAACGTAAAAACGAAATGCTTATAGGTTCACCTTCTTGTCCGTCTGTTTTGACGCGTCTCAAGTTCGCGTCTTCGCGTGGAAGTATCAAGCTTCCTTGTAGGTTACTTCCCGTGGTCCTATATTTTTGAAATTTGGCGTGAAGTGAGAACTTACAATACAAATAAAAAATCTGAGTAGTGAAAACTTATAGGCATTGCATATCATTGCATAGAAAAATAAAGCAATTTGTTCGTAAATGAAGTAGAACGAAACGGAGGGAACGAAAGTGTATTTATGAAACGGAGTGTCTTAATGGTAGGTTCCCAGGTTCTGTTCTACCTATCCCACTATGTGCGGGATAGAGCGTGAAATCAAAAATATATATGATTTTTAAAAGTTATTTTAATACAATTGTACATGTAATCTGTGGTATGTTAATGATAACTAAGAGTCAAGTACAGCCAAGTTATATAAAATTATACAATTTTTAATTAACTTTGCAGAAATAAAGACGGTTACACATATTATTGTTTTAGTATTATACATTTGAATGGCATTTACGCGTATATACAATATTGTATGGTAAATAAATATCAGAATAGTTTAGTGTTTCTTAGTTTGAACTCACTCTATATGAATGTGATTTTTACACTCGACGATCAATCTTCATAATTGATTAATAGGTACTCAAGTTCCTTTACTGGGTTGAGAACCGCCACTCAACAAATAATGTCTCTAAAATTCGGCAGAAATTGGAGAATGGAGTGTCTTAAAACAAGGTTACCTCTACTTACAATGCGTGATGCTGCTTGACCACTAACAAAAAATGATTGTAGATTATTTAAGACATATCGTGATAGTCATATATATATATATATATATATATAAATTTGCTTTTATTTGCATATTTACACCTGCCTCATCATATAGAAATAATTAAAAGTTTATATATGACACATTCCAAGGTAACTCAGAACACACGTTCACGTTGGATTACAGCAAAACTATTAAAAAAAAAATATTTATATCAGCTTCACGCTGTACTCGCACACATCAGGATAGCAGAAGGAACCTAGTGTTAAAACACTCCATTTATTAATATAGATACAAATCGTATAGCAGTCGTATCGTACTGTCTAAAGTAAACTGCTCTTCGCTGTCTATCTCTGGGAAATCTCTTTTAGGAAAATTACGACAGCTTTGTAAGAGGAAGACTTATTTGGTGTTAAAATATAATGCTTTAGGTAAATTGTAATACCGTACACGTTCTTAGTTGAAACTTAAGTAATAAGGAATATAATGATTTTCTAAATAGGTATCGTTGCGAGGCGGTTCAGCATTCGACAGTAGTAAATTCGATTCCCACTCCAAAATAAGAATTAATACTTACAATAAAATCGTGAGGACCTCTTGAAGCAGTGGCCCAACATTGGACAAAGTGTAAACAATAAAGTCGTGGGTTTAATTCCCAATTGGGGAAATTATTTATTTTGCTTTTTTTTTTGTCTAGAAAG
This sequence comes from Heliconius nattereri, assembly GCA_013403645.1. Taxonomy (NCBI): domain Eukaryota; kingdom Metazoa; phylum Arthropoda; class Insecta; order Lepidoptera; family Nymphalidae; genus Heliconius; species Heliconius nattereri. The sequence continues at coordinate 595,197 of JAAIXI010000246.1, read as the reverse complement.
TTAAGTAAAAAAGTGGGAAATAGACATGCTCTGCCTACTCTGCTATTTGTGGATACAGCGTACAGCTACAAAAAAAAATCGATCAACTTCTTAGTAACAAAATCTGAAGAAAGAATATATTGTGAACCTTTCCTTCTCACCTTCTCTAGAATGAGATTTGAACTCACGACCACGTGTCGCAAATAAACGCGTCCGGATTATAAAATGATTTATAACTTCATAAGTGATAATAAAGTATTTAATTAAAACATTTTTTACATAATTTACTGCACTTAAAGAGCTTGAGAATTTTTTTTAATAAGCGCACAGATGAGTGAGTGAATTAGTTAGTCATGACTAACAGAAAAATATTTTGATTATTTTCTTTACTCAATAACGTAGTGTAGTGCAGTGGCGTATTAGTGAAAATGTGAGTGTGGGTTTAATTCGATCGGTGGGTTCGTTTTCTCGCTTAGAACCAGCCAGCCATTGCCACTTAATGCGTATAAGCCATGGAAAATATGGAAACCTATACTTGGGGTCCCAAATTGGATGGTCGACAGACGGTAGCTCGCCTCTCACTAGATCGATCCCCAGAAGGCAGAGTAATTATTATATTTTATGGCCTCTTTCCCAGAGCGATAGAATAAAAATATTAAATATTTCATTTTCTCGACTGAGAATCGAAGCCACAATCCGTCACATTTACAGTCGCAAGCTTTTTCTCTGTATTTTCTATTTTTTATGGGTTAGACGCTCCATTATATTATATTATATGTAGTCCACAGGCGAAGCGGAATGCCAATAAAATTATGAATATAGTACAATTATTTATAGATAGTTATGAAACAGTGACTTAGAAACAAGGAGTGGATGTAAATGTATGTAAATGTATGATCGCTTCGGCACGTGTTATGTCATCATCACCTTAGATTACTCATAATTTCTTATTATTTTGATATACGATGTAATCTTATTGTAAAATCTATTTATTTAAAATAATATAAAAAAAAATTAAAAATATTCTATAGAAAGCGGGATACCGTTAGAAGCTGGAAGCGCTGGATCGTCGTGAAGACCCTTGAGAATATCTTATTTCCAGAAGTAGGCATCTTAAAATTTGTTCAAATAGAGAATTGCAAGAAGCTTAGCTTAATCAGAAAGAGGAGACATACTCCATTTTAAGATTATCACATTAAGCCGAGGTTTATATTTTAGCTTACATTTGATTTATCTTACTAGAATCGGGATATGTAAATAATTCAAACCATCTCGTGTACCCCATCGGAACTTGAACCCACAACGAATTTGATAGCAATATGCTATCCTACTGCACCAGGCCTTAAAAGTTAAATATATTTATGATAAAAAATCCTAGGAGAGTAATTTTCATCCACGAAATCTGAAATATATATTTCAATTATTTCCCGGTGTGACAGGGCGAAATGAAGCGTTAAGTTCCGTCAATTTTCCATGCAATTTTCTAATTCGCCCATTCGCTATGTACCTACAGTAGGAACTAAAATCATCAAAATTTAAATTGAGTAGTTACAAGAAGTGTTATCAAAATAATCACATCGCTAAATTAACTTTAAAATTATACGTTTTTAAATTAACGAAATGAAATCATTCACGAATTACTACTATATAAGATGATGTATAAAATTTCAAAACTACTTGAGATTCTCACGTTAAGTGTGGAATATACTGTTTGAAAATTTGTCGAGCTTGATGATTTTTTTTTGTATATAATATATATTTTTCCAAAATTAAAAAAAACAAATTAAAATTTTTTAATGTATTATTTTTTTTGTAGGTATGTTCAACCTAATACTATATTTATAGCAATGTTTCATTCTTCCACTCATCAGTGTTACGATTTTTCGAAAAGCTAATAACGGAGTGTTTTCACTGCTCTTTTATGTTGGAAAGATATGAAAGTGTACAAACAACATTGCAACAAAAATATATCTTAAATTTTGTAGTATATATATATATATATATATATATATATATATATATATATAGGGTGGATTACTATATATATATGTATATATATATGTAAATTATTATTTTTTTGATTCACGCTGTATATTTCTTATATAGCCGGGTAGGCAGGAAATATCTTGTTACGTCAATCCATTCCCTACTTCCCGACCGTTTTTAGTGATTTTGCATGTTGCATGGGGTAACTAGACGATGCTTAGTCTTGTTGCCTGAATAAGAAAATTAAATTAATTCATTCCCCCGAGTGGAAATCGAACTCATAATCTTCGAATTTACAGTCAGATACTGTGCTGCTGCGCCATCTTTACGTCAAATCCGCAATCATGACAAATATTTTGAAAAGCCTAACAACTAAAATAAAAAAATAAATAAATCGATAACATAAAAATTAAAAAAATCATCTAGAAAAACTCATTTGCAACATATTCCTTCCCGTGTGTTTTCAATAGTTCAACAGTAAGAATGTAAGTAATTATTGTCATCGCAGTAACATAATAGATGCTATAAAGTCGCATCTCCGCTCTTTCTTAACGTGAACTATTGCTTATTATATGATAAAATAACTAAAGATACGTTACTGCTAACAATATTGAATGGAGAACGGAGAAATTCGTCACAAGATATAGCTTATTATTTCATATGAATATATTTAAATGAAATAAAAAGTAAATCAGCTTCAAACGGTATCCCGTACAAAGCAGAGTAGGCAGAGGGAAGTTCCCCACTTTCTGCGGCATTCCGGAGTTATTGCGTGTTGAGTGGCGGAACTCATCACAACTTCTTTATAATCTTCATGCTCCAGATAGGGCTCATAAAAATCTTAATTTTATGCATTATTTGTAACTAAATAATTCCATGTATTGTAGCGCAGGTGCATAAAGTGTGACTGTAAACGCGACTGGGTGTGGGGGTCGATCCCCACAAGAAGTGAAATATTTATATTTTCATTTCTTCGTTCTAGTGTCGAGGCAAAACAAGGCGTAGAATTTCGCCACTCCACACGCAGTCTCACTAGAATTTGGCGGTAGATTAGGAGCGGAGTGTCTTACCACTAGGCTCCCTATAAACGACTCTTAAAAACATTTCTTAAGAAGCGAAACTAGTCAAACAAACTCTATGGTGTATTTCTATAATTTAAATCTGAAATACACGGGTCAAGAGGTCTTCTCCCGCAGGGGTTCGATGCGTTAACAATGTAGATATTATGTGTAGTAAAGTGAAGATAAGATTGTTTATAATGGTTCCGTATAAAAGAGTTTTAAGTTTAATATTTTTTAACATGCAATGCCTCCAGAATTTGGAAACGGAGTGTCTTAACTTTAGGTTCCCTCCGTTTACGCTATGTGCGGAATACATGAAGCTAAAAAATGAAGATAAACTCTATCTAACGGAAAACGTTTTTATTGGTTGTAAGTGTGATGAAAATTTAGTATATCTTTTTTCACTTTCACGATGTATCCCGTAGATAGCGGGATAGACAGAGCAAACCTATAGTTAAAATACTCCGTTCCCCTTTTTCCATTCAATTCTCGAAACATTGTGTTTAATGGCAGTCATTCAACGTGACTTCAAAAAAATTAAATGAAAAAAATTAAAGTATATTTTTTAACAGTAAGATATTTTTTATACTTTAATTATTTTTATTTTGAAAAAAATTAGGCTTTAGTAAGTCACCATGGGTTCCCCTACGTAATATCATATAAATAACAGGACGACTTAATAGAAAGAAAAAGTGCTAAACGCTGCACCACGCCTATAGCACGGTAGGCAAAAGGAACTTAGTTAATTTTTGAGTGGCGGAACACAACGCCGCTCTCCACTTACGAAAGTGAGAAAATGCAATAAAATTATATTTAATTTAGATAGTACTATTTCCATAAGATAAATAATATTCATAAAATTAATAATACAAACGTTTGTACATTTTAAAAGCACTCTCACAGTAGGTGTGAATTAGAATAATCACAATAAATCTAATAGAGCGATTTAATCTTAAAGTTTTACTTAATTAAATAGTACAGGGTTGGCTGTAGTTGCTAATTGGCGCATATACTTGTATTTGTAATGGTAGCTAGTTCAAATCCTATAAATATATAAAGATTTTACATACCATATAGTGAAAAATTGAGTTGTGTCGTCAGATTTTTTGGTCATTGTCATTTATTTCACTCTAGTTGCGGTGTTAAGCTCTGCCACATACGAGTATGTTTCGAATTCAAGAAAAAATCTGGAATCTTTGGGATATAAATTATTTACCAACTCGACTACGCGTGAAGCTGAAAATAATATCATAATATACAAGAATACACATGTGCTGGCTTTTCACGTAGTGTCAACAAAGAAATATATAAAATTGGCCCGAATTCGCTGTTCTTGGCGATCTTCAAGAGACCTTCATTAGCGATACGTTTAAGCTCGTGAACGATTTCCAAGAGGCTCGGGCTACACTTTCGATTTTTTTAAATTATTTTTCTTTTCTATTGTAAAATTATAATAATTTAAAAAACAATTACAAAAACAATATAATCATTTAAAATATATATTAAGCTTATTTCATTCTTATTAGAATATTGTCTCATATAATAAAAATAGGACGCTAGTCTAACAATAGATTAAGAAATACAAAAAATATATTACATTAAAATAAATTTGAATATTAATATAATTCTATACAAAATATAATATTATAGCAATCATTATACATAATGCTACGAAATTTGAAACTAGCAGTAAAATAGATAGGCTTACTTAATGCATGGTTATGTTATTGACATACTAATATAACAATACGAAATAAACTATCATTTTAAATATTTTTTTTTTATATATTTAAAATATTTTTAAATAACGTACAGGATTATCAAACTACTTAAAACTTAGTCCGATAATGAAGCTTAGCAGGATTCGAAGCCATATCTTTTAGGTACCTCCTGGGACTTTGGCCATTTAAGATATACTTTCATATGACATCGATAAGATTATCAATTTTAGCAATAGTATAAACATTTCCGTCACTATCCACCTAATTTTCAAGATATTGCATAGTGAGTGGTAAAATTCATCAGCGAAATAAACCATTCCCCCGATTGACAATCGAATTCACAATCAACTAAACGACTCTACATTTTTTTTAAATATTAAAACAAAAATTATAATGAAAACAAAAAAAACAACAATTAAAAATTAATTGCAAAAACCAATACAAAATTAGGAAATGGCAGAAAAATATACAGAAACGACGCGCGTTGATCCCTTATACATACTACATACATACATTTGCGAGGCCTTAAGATGCATCGCGGTGACCGTGATACCTTTTCAGTGAGCTAAGCGTTCTAAGTAAGGGGTATATAACCACCAGAACCTCTATACAGAGCACAGTTCATCTCAAACCATCCAAGGCGCATCAGTTGATATAGAAAATATGAAATTGGTGAGTATTTGGATTTTCAAGTAAATTCTATGGAAAATTTGCTTTTGACTAAACTTATAGAGCTATGGTAGAGACGCCGTTTGAGAAATTCGTGCCAACCCTCTATAGGCAAATATTTGTGTAAATGGGTTGTGATAGCTAATTTAAAGTTTCTGCTTATAATTATATGTAGAGCTCATTATAATGTATTTTATTATTTATTAGATTATTAATAGCATTTCAAATAATTGAGCAATTTTAATTGTTAATTACGTTTAGTTGAGAACTACACAAAATACTGTATAAACTGTATCCCGTATATAATAGGGAAGACAGAGGGAACCTAGTGCTAAGACACATCGGTACACGTCCCGCTCCTTTTAGGAATATATATATATTTTTGATCTCTGTATATGATTTTGCCATTACATTATACTAGCATAATATATTATTATTAAAAGCTAGCTTTGAAAGTTTTATAATTTCACTTATTTATGCACAGTCATTTCTAATCTAAGCTTAACATTTAGCATATTATTTAATAGAGACAGGTCATTTACAAGATCCATAGCCGAGATATATATTGTACCCCCTAGCAAGTTACAACGTAAGAACAATACGCTCTAATCTCTAACATTTAAATGACACTTATCGGTAATACCGTTCTAAGCGTCGACATTTTGAAGGAAACATGGTGGTTTGTTAAGCTTTATTGTAAAAAAAAAACCATAAGTTTCCTAATGGATAAAACAATAAAAAATCTCCTATTTTTTCAGTTCATAGTAGCCGCTGTACTTGGTGTCTGCTCTGCAGCCCGTCTTGACAATGCCTACCTCCCTCCTAGAGGAGGAGCTGGTGCAGGCTACGGCGCTGGTTCCGGACCTTCAGGTTTCGGATCTGGCTTAGGAAGAGGAGCAGGTGCAGGGTTTGGAGGCAGTGGAGCCTACAGTGGATCAGGATCAGGCTCTGCCTTTGGAAGTGGGTCAGGTTTTGGAGGAGCTGGTGCCGGTGCAGGAGCTGGAAACTATCAGGGCAGTTTCGGAGGCAGAAGCAACTCAGCTGACGCCAACGCCCAAATCCTCAGACTGAACAGCGACGTTACCGCAGAAGGTTTCTCTTATGATTTCGAAACCTCCAATGGAATTAGGGCTGATGCATCTGGTGTTGCTACCAATGGCGTTCAATCTCAAGGCAGCTTCTCTTACAAGGGTGATGATGGCCAAGACTACAGCATCCAGTACACGGCTGACGAAAATGGTTACCAACCTCGTGGTGCTCATTTGCCCACTCCTCCCCCAATCCCTGAAGCTATCTTGAAATCCTTGGAACAAAATGCCCGTGATGAGGCCGCTGGCATCATTGATGATGGTGAGTTTAATTGCTTGTATAACTTTACATCATGATATTATATTCCTTATAATCTGACATACATATGGACGCATATTGATTTTGTAATGGTTATGTAATATCGACAGTCATAAATCATGCTAAGATGATTGAAGACGCCTCAAATTTACACCGAAAGACCTATTTCTGGGCTTCGAGTAATCCTAGGCTACATATAAAAACCAAATCCCAAAAAAATTGGAAAAGTAATAAAAGTCTAAATATTAGGAGATTAGGTAAATTTTTATAGTAACATTTGAACGTTGTTTTTTCTTGAATTTAATTTTAAGATTACTGCTTATAAACATATGTATTATCTTGTACAGTTGAATAGATTCCACATACAAAAAATATATAAATCTATTGCAATATTATTAACTAATTATTCTCTGATACAATATTTGTGGGGCACTTAAGCTTTTAAAGGCACAAAAACATAGAAACGAGATATTACTTTTAATGAGAATAACCATTTGCTGTTTGTATTCTAAACCACTAAATACGATAATCATGAAGATCGAAATGACTCTAAGCTGAACATGGTAAATGACCACGGCATAGCCTTGATATGACGATTAGTGATGCTCATTAAAATCTAAGATAGAGTCATTTTGACATCTGACATCTTTCTAGTAAAAAAAAGGGGATTTAATTCATTTCTTTTTTTGGAAAAAAAGCTTCAAAATAGAAAGAACGAAGATGTAACTCTCTCTATTCTTTATTTGCTATAGTATTCAGTTTCTTTTCACTACCTTAGTCGTATGTGGGACCGAAGTGCTAATTATATGTATCTCTATAATTTAATAATAAGGAAACATATTTTCCATAATTACATGTTTTAATATAATTACATCATTGACATGACGATCTTATTTGGACATAATATAACAACAGCTAGAGCCAATCGACGCCACGTGAAATAGAGTTGAATCACCAATATTATTTTAAGTTTCTTGATTACTTAAAAATATATTTTTTAAATTTGACAATCGGTACATAGAAATAGTTTCGTCAATTAACAATCGATATTACGAAAATTGGGCGGCGCGTGGAGAACGGAGTGTCTCTAGTGTGTCTGCTATATGCGGGATAGAGCGCTTTTTTTGTAAATGACTTAAAAAATTATATCACTGACTCGAACTTCGTGACCGTTCTGGTGAGGCGTGGCACATCCTTTAAAAGGTTATTCCTGAAAGTGAACGTTAGAAGCTGTATATACGTTGGTCTTACTTTAGATGGAACAGACGTGAAGTAACCATAAATAATATTATGATGCTACTCTTGAGAAATTGTAAATTATTTCATACTGTAGAGGTACGTGGATGTACTCGTATAAATCATAATGACTTTACTTACTGCTCATTCAAATTAGTGTCGTGCTAGTAGATTCACGCGGCTTCGTTTGTATCTTTTGTTACATTTATACCAATTAGTGGAGTTGTCAATAAACTTTAGTAGTAAAACTCTAGGTTCTTCGCTTTAAATGTTTATTATTATTATACTGATATTAATGTAGTAAAACGACACAGCGTCTAACTGTAAAAAGCACGGTTCTGGGTTCGATTCCCACTCGGGGAAATCAATTAGTTTCGTCTCCGCTAACTCTTTTTTTGTCTTGTTGTTAGAGAGACTAAGCGCGGCGGTAAGTTCCGCCAATCAACACACATTATTTCGAAAATTAGGGGAACATGGAAAAAACGTATTTGCATCTAACTCGTTGCGTCGATACAAATCGGATGACAGATCGTTCTTAATATGCAGCGTTATTAGACGCAGTTAGAAATTATCTAATAATAACAGTACATAATTGTAATATTTTAACTATATATAATGAGCAAAATTTTTTATTGGATTTTATTTCCATTAGTTAAAAGTTTAATGATTTTCAAAATTTTTATTTCATTTCCAAAACACATATAGTACAAAATCTCACAGGAGCGGAACTCAACGGCCAAACGAAAAAAATAATTATAGCCTCGAGTACGAATCGAACCCACACCTATCACATGTACAGTCAAACTTCACAACAATCAATCAATCAATCAACCAATCAATCAAATCAGCCTTATCTGGTCCAGTGCTGGACATAGACCTCTCCCAGGGTGCGCCATCCGCATCCAGTCGAAGCCAGCAACCTCCTTCACAACAATAAAAATAAATTAAATGTGAATTTCAACATATCCGTTTAGTCCTGCGACGAAACCATTGATGGGAAAATTACTTCGCGTTACTGTAACGTATGAGAAATACCAACAAAGACAGCATTAGGTTATCTCGAACTAAATAACCACTTAGGTTATATTCCCACATTTGTGTAGGCATCTGGTCATTGCGGGTTCATTGTGAAGAGCTTTCTGAAACTAATATGTAAATGTTAGAAGCGATTGCAAATTTCCTTCACTGACAGCGGTTTTGATTAACACTCACTTCATATTTTGAATTTTCTTGCTCTTGTAACAAGGCAAAGCGACATGAAATTCGCTATTTATATATATATACATATAATTTTCAACGTCTCCAGAATTCCGGGGAAAGTGGAAAAAGGAAGTGTCTTAAAGAGAACGGTGTGTCTTACTACTAAGTTCCCAGGTTCCTTCTGCCTACCCTTCTATATTCAACTACTATTGAATGACTATCCAGTCAATGGAAAACATTTAATTTATTTAATGAACTATTGAAAAATTACAAGAATACACATTTAGCCAAAATTAGCAGCATTACTGTACAATATTTCGAAGAAATTTTTCAAATAAAAATTCAAACTTAGCTAAATCGATTTTAATTACAAAGTACGAGCGAGTCTTAGATTCTTCAAAGCGGGTCAAGTCCTTTTATGTAAGAGCCCAATGTAACCTTCCGCAAATACATCATTAAGATTGTATAATATTTAATTGAACGCGTTAGTTCATCTCGGTAGCGAAACCATTTTGAAACTTAACAAAAACTGTTTTAAGCTGACTTGAGTAATGAAATTAAGCTCGCGGACTAAATTATGGGTTGAAGATAATTTGAAATTTGCAATGTGTTAATGTGAAAGTTGATTGCTTAAAGAACTTTTTACGGGTTGATCTTTAAATTTTGTTCTAATTATGTGTGAGTAATCGCGACGTTGTGAGTTCAATTCTCACTCGAGGGAATGAAATGTTTAATACTTTCATTTCCTCGCTCTCGTAGCAAGGGAGTCTTATTTTTAAAACAATGAAATAAGAGGATTAATCATTAAGCAAGGGAAATGAAATATTTAAAAAATAACATTTTTTTTTAACTTAAAACTATCTACAATTATATTAATACATAATAATTAATTATACAAATCCTTAGAGAATATAAATCTTACTCTATATAAAGTGCGTGTAAAAGGTTCGACTTCGAAATAAAGGTCAGTTAAAGCGAATTCGTTTCCTGTCGCAGCCTTGAAAAGCTTTCGGAAGAGACTGTTTTGTGCGGCCAGTAAAGACGCTACTTTCATATATACTATTTAATTCTAGTTAGAATACTCCATTCCCATTAAGACACTTCTAGTTCCTCAATTACACCGTCGAATTCTGAAGGTATTTCGTGTAGAGTGGCGTAAATCAACGCCGCGGTTTGTCTAGTTAACAGACGGTGGAAAGGTAAATATTAAATATTTCATATTCGGCGAAAATATATAGTTTAAAATTCTTCTCAAAGTGGGAAACGGAACACATTAACAAATATTTATATATATGTTGTGAACATATAATTATATCCAATTTAAAATTTCAAAGCCACATACATAGTAATCATAAGAATTTGTATGTATATGCGTGTTTCATATGATGCAAGTGAAAATTGTATGAGATTACCGCCCCACTTCTGACAGCGCTTATTATTCAATTGTTCACCAAAGGTCGTTTGTACGTTTAACTTACACTAGAATGTTAATAAAGGCTATTATTTGTCTGTATGTAGCTGAATATTATGGAATACAATAGTGGGTTCGATTCTCACTTGAAGAAATATGTTTAAAATATTCTTCTCTTAAGTATTTTTTGAGTTGTATTGGGTTACTTAATATTTGATAGACAACGCACAGTTGGAACTGAAATTGGGAAAGTATAGACGTGTACTAAGATAATTTCCCAAAATGACAACGGAAATGGAATAAAAAAATCATTTCATCATCATTAACTTGAAATATTTATTTCAGGCACATACCGCGGAGAAGGTGCAGGTGCGGGCGCCGGCGCATACTCTGGCCAAGGTGGATATTCTGGCCAAGGAGCATACTCTGGACCTTCCAACCAATATGGTGCTCCGGCCAGAGGATTTTCAGGTGCTGGTGCCGGATCCGGTGCTGGATACCGCGGCAGCTCTGGTAACGCTTTCGGTGGATCAAGCGGATCGGGCAGTTCCAACTTCGGAGGAGCAGCCTCCCGCCAATACCTCGCCCCCAACGCTGGTCCTCGAGGCTCAGGCAACGGCAACTTCAACTCCCAATCCGGCTACCGCTACTAAATAACGATCTTAAGATATTAGCTTCATTACGATATAAATAGAAAATGACATCATGGATCAACCACCGAATTTTCCTCAAAAATGTTTGGCTAATATTTTTCTTAAACGATTTTGTTGTTATATTTATAGATCTGTCTATTGGATCGACGAAATATGCTGTGAACCGATTTGTGATTTGTATAAATATGCTGGGTGGTACTACCAAAGTGGTTTTGGTACTACCAGGCGCTGACTTTAATACTCACGTCTATTTACAAAGTCTTTCTTGCCTCTATTCTTCATTAATGATCTCATAACATCATTCTCTTATTTCTTTTCATTTTCTTGTTAGATCTAAGTCCTAGTTTGCAAGGCTATGTAAATGGACAGTACTAGATTTAAGTGAAAATGTATTAAAAAATATAAAAAATAGTCTTTTATATTATTGTAAATATGATAATGAATAAATATTGTATAGCAATATATTTTTTTATTGGTATTTTCCTAATTTTTTTACGAAATATAATTAATAATGCTTGTTTTTTTTTATATATTACTAAATATAGTAATATAGGCTAGTAACTCTATAATTAAAATACTCCCAGAACATTTCGTCATTGTTGCACCAAATATCGCTTATTTATTGGCAAATACCAATTTAATGCGACAAGATGGAATTATAAAAATATTTACTTAATTTTTTCTTCTTTACTTTCTTCTTACATTACACCGTGAAACCCAAAATGCTTAAAAAATAATGTTTTCTAATCTAATAATCGAATTACAGAAACAGTTTCTGTTTGGCAACACTAGAAATACTTAATCCTACTTAATAATTAGTTTTCAAGAAGAGTTTTCTTAAGTGTTAGGAACTTATTTTTTTTTTGTTTTCTAAAAATAATTGCATGCTAATTATGTTAAATTTGACAGTCCCTTGTTGCTTGTATCAGGTTTATCGATATAATGGAATGGGATAATGAGAAAAAAAATTCTTACTGCTTATGAAGCCTCTAAATAATTTGAGAAAAATTTACTTATTACACATTACTTTATCATGCGAATTTTGATGAACTTATAGTACTTTGTATGACTTTTGAATGTAAACCGCCACCAAAATAACGACAGTGGTTTTCCCATTCACTCTTTTGTATATAATCCCAAAAATTTTCAATTTTCTTTCTTCACATCTCTTAATGCACTCACTTCACGATAAAGAAAGACATGTGAGAGACCCCATTATATTCTTCTTTAGCCTCACGCTCTATCCTGTATACAGCTGGGTAGGTAGATGGTACCTAGTGCTATGACACTTCGTTCTTCATTTTCCGTTGAATACTGAAGGCATTTTGTGATGACCGTCCTTGCTATGCCAAGGTATATTAAGTCAAGATAACCATGTGCACCAGCCAGAGTGAAGAAATGAAAATATGAAATATTTCATTTCCACGAGCTGCAATCGCACCCATAACCTGTAGCGTTCACAGCCCCACGCTTGTGCACCTGCGCCACGACTGGCCTTAAAATAATATTTGCTTAAATGAAATTATATTTGAGGCTTCATTAGTATCTTCATATATAATAATTCTTAATTCATAATTTCTGTGTAGCATATGTAATTTATTATTTTTTGTGTTGTGTTTATTTTTAAGTAATTGTTTGTTGTTATCGTTATATTTATTTTTGCATGTGGAGCCCACCTGTAAATAATTGAGCAATTAGAAATAATTTACTTTGTTTTTTGTTTAATGGCATATAATAATTGTATCAATTGTTGGTGGGCCTTATAAATAAATAAATAAGTANGTTTTTTCTTTAATGGCATATAATAATTGTATCTATTGTTGGTGGGCCTTATAAATATATAAATAAGTATCACTAGCAGAGTAGAATTTGTAGCAGAATGTTATTTACTTTTTTTTTTTTGGATTTTCGAGTTGGTATAGGTAAATAGTAAAGGAATTGAACCCATCTCCATCACGGTTGGTCCTGCACCTGGACAGCCTTGATTTTTTATATCCTTAATTACTACATTGCTGAATAAAAATTAAGAAGGAAACAAAACATAGCTTTTATTAAATTACCAAGCATCCTCACTTCTCAATCATTAGTACAGTCAAAATTATTAATGACAGACCTCGACTCCTTATATCAGTCATGTCCGAGTCTAGATTTAAACAAATTAGGCTTAGCTTATGCAAAATTACCGTAATTACTGGCCCGATTGTGCAGACTGAAGTAGGAAGAAGTGTAAATTGTTATATTTCTTGGATGTAATCTATAATATCTAGCGCAATTGGGATGTGATTTAACTTAACTTTTTGGGTTTTGAAATATATTTTTTAAATTTAAAACTCATTAAGTACCATACTCTACATATAATGTCTCGAAAATTGAATGGAAACTTGGGAACATATTGCATTCACACTAGTTTTACTTACGCTGCTAGAGCGGGATACAGCGTGAAGCTCAAAATAGTGTCTAAAATAGAGTGTATTCTTACAAGACAGCTTAGCTTTACAAGATTGATTTTGAGTATCCTTTTTTTCGTTCAGCTTTACTCGCTTGTATCTCGCACGTGTCAGAGTAGGCAAAGGGATCCTGGAAACCTGGTGTTACACCTCGTCGCTACTAAGCAAGGCATTGAGTTGCAGCACTCGACGCTATGCTTTATGTAGTTACCAGAGAAAGAGAGAGAGAGAGAGAGACTAAATATTCAATTTCCTCGAGTTGGATTCGAACACAACTTATCGCCTCACAATCTCACTCCTATGCCATACTCCACGACTGACTCTGACTCTGACTCTGCAACAATAGCCTCCTTAAAACTATGGAACCCAGAACTTCAAACCCACCACTGCACCTAAAAAGGACACAAAAAGATCATCTTTTGCAATATTTAAGCGAACATCTTAAATACTACTTAGCATTCAAACACGTCCAACATAATACTTATTTCGCTTTGGCCTGGATTTGAAAGGATATAATCTTAATGTTTTGTAATGTGAAGGCATCGATCAATTTTACTATTTGTTTATTATGTTTTTTGTTGTTTATAACTATAGTATACAGGCTAGCTAGTGGGGATAGCTTGTGGGTTCGATTACCGCTCGAGGAAGTGAAATTTTTAATATCTTCATTATTTTCGCTCTGGTGTCTATCAGTCTATCTGTTCTGGAGCTACGATGCTTCAGACATACATACAGACACATAAAGGGGTGAAACTTATAACACCCCTCTTTTTCGTTTCTCGTCGGCGGTTAAGAATTTAAATATATTTTGACATAACGAAGACGAATATATGGAGAATATAATAGCGTGAAGCTCTTTAAGGCTCTTCACTCCGCTTAAGGCTAGGTTAGTAAAGATAACCTAATGTCAAGACAATTTCTCCACTCTCTGTTTTCGGTCTGAATTTAAGACATTGTGATTTGAGCAGGGGAGCTAAATATCTCTTTTTGTCTTGCTAGACCCACAAACGTTCTCTAAACAACAAATACAGTAGATACAGTAATATATATGTGAATTAAAAACAAAACGACTAAGAACATCCTACATTAGTCATTGTATTAAATCATAAACGCCTGACGTAATTGTAATGGCAACAATCACAGTTAAAATTATAAAGAACATAATAAAGTTACGATTATTATTTATATCTTATATCCGTAAATTATGTTATTTATTCAATAGAATGATAAACGTCCTATATTGACGCATTATATTGAACTAGCGACCCGCTCACGGCTTCGGCCGCTTGTGCTATACAATTGTTTATTGTATCATCTTTATTTAACTATCATCAATTATTTTTGTTATCTAATGATATAAATAATTTATCATTTGAATGGCAATATACAATTAATGACTAAAGAATCAACTAATTTAATTTATTTTATTTGTAGCATTATTGTCACATGCAATTTTCCTTATATTGATTAACTTTTTCATTAACGAACCGACTGAAATAAAATAAACACTAATTGTTAAGGGAAGTTTGCCTTAATAAAAAAAAGGGAGCTGTATTGAAATTAGTTAAGTCATTTCTATGATAAAGAAGAACAGACAAAAAAAATGGTCTTGGATTCCATTATATTAATAAATGCTCTAATTTAATAAATATATTTTTTAACATTTTTTCTTATATATTTTCCATATACAAACAACGATGAGTTACAATTTCACTATATGTATATATGCGCTGTATGTTATTTATAATAATAATTCGCAATTAAGACTTCAACTAAACGTGGGCTTAGATTCGAATACCACTTGAGAATATGCTTGTTTTTATAATTTAATTCAGATCTCAGTTGTATTAGTGACTTTAAATACGACGGGTTGTGCGTTCGATTTTCAGTTATCGACATGAATTATTGTCTAATTTCCTCAATTCTGGCAACATGACAAATCGTGGCGATGAGTTCTGCCATATGTTTGCATTGTCTCAAAAATTAGGCTAAAGGAATATTCCATACAAACTTAGAACGTAGCGGAATTTGAACCGGTATTTGAATCCGCGCCTCTTGGAAAACGTCCGCACGCCCTACTCACTAAACCATAGCGTCAAAATTCTTATACACACAGCTTACCTATTTACTGTAGGCAGAGGGAACCTAGTGTTCTCGTTGTCCGTTCCCCATTTTCCGCTGGTGCATAATTCTGGAGGTGTCGATTTGTAGAACCAGAGCGAAGAAATTAAAATATTTTATTTCCTCTAGTGGGATTGAACCTACAACCAGTTATGTTTACAGTCACACACCCTGTGCTGTCTGCCTCTATGCCACGGCTAGCCTCAAAAAAATCTTCTACGCCAGTTACAATTTATTTAAGTAGTTATTTCTAAATAAGTATTCACCTATAATGCCATAAAAAGATTGAAATATATAAACAAATAATCTATTTAGTTCAAACGATGATCTCAAGAAGATTCGACCTCAACTCACTCGTAAACGGAGTGTCCATATTAGGTTAGTAATGTAAAGCGTTGCCATGACGCTATACAATATAGGGAATATATACATTTGTTCGCAATAGAAATTATTTAAGTATTTTTCTTTTAATAATTTAGAAGTATTGGTTTCATTTGTATTACAGTTTTTGTAGATTGGACACTCACTGAAAGCGCAACAATTGTGTATTCAAATCCCTATCGGGGTAATGAATTATTTGCATTTTTCCGCTCTGCTTCTGGCTTTGGTAACAAGATAGAATACGTGGATGAGTTTCATTAATCATCAAGACTTAGTGAGTAGGAGATCGAATGTTTTAATGTTAGATTCCCTTTGTTTGCCCTGTTATTTGTAGGTTACGTGAAGCAGTGACTTTCTTACCCTGGTTCTTCTTAGGTCACAGGCAGGATATTTACTGGCTTTATCTACATTCATTCAATCTGCTATGTTGTGAGAACAGATTCTCCTGTGATTTATTTAAAATAAATATTCTGTCTATCATACAGCATTTCAATAAGTGACTATTTGATACATTTACGAATACCTTGGTATCGTAGAATTCTAAATTTTACATTATACTCCAAGTGCTATGTGAACATTTCTTATAATATACGTTTTTGAACATATTAGGCCAGCTGTAGTACAAACGTACAAAGCGTAGTGACTGTAAACGAGACAGATTGTAGATACGATTCCCGCTCAAGAAAATTAATATTTAATATTTCTATTTTAGTTTTAGTTAATTCCGATACTCAACATGCAATGTTTCTAGAATTCGGCGGATAATGGAGAATGGAGTGTCTTAATATTAGGTTCCCCCTGCCTACTCTTCTGCATGCTGCTGTTTTATTATTTCTTTCTTTTTTTTGAAACTACAGTATCTTAAATTTCAATAAACACTACCGTTCAAACAGCATATTAAGCATGTTTATGATCAGTTTTGTATAATATCTCTACAACCTAAAAACCATAAGTTCAAAAACCACACTATTTGAATATGTACTTATAAGCTTCAAATATTTTTAATTATATTATATTAATTTTACTTTTATATGCGAACAAATGTATTGACTCCCCTAACATAACCTAATGGTACATTACATGGATGCTGCGAGCCATCACGCTCGCGCGTAAATCTTGAGAAGCTGAGAGAAGCGTACGTACGTCGGGACTTTTAATTGCAAATACATTATTTATAACTGTATACAACTACTATAGACTACTTATAAGATTGATTAAGGTTGTAATTTAAGGTACGATCTTTTGTATATTTTTTAAAGCGAAAGTGGGGAACGGAGTGTCTTAACACTAGGTTCCTTTTGCCTAACCAGGGTATAGCTTGAAGTTGAAAGTATCTTTTTACAGGTATGAACAGTACCCTGAAATGGAATCGAACACATCATTGTTACAGTCAGAGGCCGCCCTGATGACGTCATAGGTTCTGATAAAAATAGTATACCAACAGAATCAAATAGCTTCAATCACTCGTGTCTTAAACACAACAAGTTCCGTTTCTCACAAATCTAACGAAAAGGTCATATTAAATAGAATATCCATACAAATATGGCTGCCTACAAACGTATAACATATTTTGTTATTATTCAAAAACCATCATGGTTGAGTTATGAAATATTTTACCTTATAGCTGTTTTCAATTCAGTCCCATTTGGGGGAATATTTATATTTAACATCTAATAAGCAAAATATTTTCAAAATATTTATTAACACCTTATGGATCATTCAGTACATAAAGCAGATATAGTGGCAGTTGTGGTGGAAACGGCACAATTCATGATATAGCAAGGAAGACACATGTATTCTTTGATATATCATTCAAATTCTGATATTATACTGTTTTTATGATCTTTGCAATTGAAATAATTATTATGACAAAATAAATAATACCTAAAAAAATATTTAAATAAATATATAGATAGTATTTTCTTAAATAGAAAACACGTAAGAATTTGAACGTAGCGGGATCTATATCTCTTGTTGGAAATCGTCCAATATTTTTATGTTTCTGAAAAAGTTTTTTTTTTAAAGTGTGTATACTTTTTAAAAATGTAAAAATAATAATTACTATATATTTCTAGTGTAAAGACGACCTTACTATATAAAAAAAAACATCAAGGCGTAATTGATTTGCACCGGCTACATTAATTATTTTAACACGAAAACTAATCGGACGTACACAAGTACTTAAGCTGTGGAAGATGCTTACTTCTTGGTTTAAACAAAGCTATTAAAATAATTATACAGTAGTATTATTTAAGGCCAAGCAGGAGCAAAAGCGTGTGAGTTGAAGCGGACAGGCTGTGGGTTCCATTCCCACTCGAGGAAATGAAATATTTAACATTTTCATCTCCACGCTCTGGTAACTAGGCAAAGCTTGGCGTTGAGTTCTGCCACTCAACACGCAATGCCCCCAAAATTCGGCGGCAAGTCTGTCTGTTTGTCTATCCGTCCGTCTGTGATCGCTTTATCCTATGAGACGTGATAGTTTGAAAGTTGAAAATTTCACAGATAAATTATTTCTTTTGCCGCTTTTTGACAACAAATACTAAAATGCAGAATGAAATAAATATTCAAGTGGACTCCTATACTACAAACGTGATTGTATAGATTGGCCCTTTGTATAGATAATGGTACGGAACACTTCCTATTCGACTCACACTTGGACTTGATTTTAGGCTACAAGCTTAATTCCGCATAGCAAGGCAGGAAAACTTAGAGTCAAAAAAATATATTCTCCACTTTTCACCAGAATTCTAAACAAAGGATATACAGCGGTAGAATTCACATCCTTTCTCCGAATAAGTTATCAGTTCTGCTGTCTGTCTGTCATTACGTACAAACAGAAATATACAATAAACATTATTAAATATAATATAATCAATAAAAACGAGGTAGCCACAAATACGTCCTATTATTATTCTATATGTTACTAAGAGACTCTTGAATCAGACGGTAATTGCTTGAGTGGATTCATTGAATGATTTTTTCTAACAATTTTTTTTATTTTAAAATATCTGTAAAAAAAATTCTAACAAGTAAAGCGTTGAGTTTCTTGCCGGCTCTTCTCAGCAGAACTGCCTTCCGATGGTAGCTTTTTATTCATATGTTCATTCGACGATTCAAAAGTGCTTGTAATAATTGCCTATTTGAATAAAGAATATTTTGAATTTGAATTTGAATTTGAATTTATACTTTTAACAAAAATACTTCAACTTATAATGTAAGATATTTTATTAAAGATGTGTGAAGAGTTGTTTTTTATTTACATTTATTGATGTATCACTTTAATTTGTATGATGATCATCAAATATAATATTTGAATATTGTTTTATATTCTTTAGCTTTGGCTTGTATTCACTTACCTGCATGCTGTATTTTGGACATAGCAGGGTAGAGGGAACCCGGGAACCTAGAGTTCATACACTTCGTTCTTAAGTTCTTAGTACTTAAGTTTGTTAATTTTTCCAAATGGTACGGAAGCTTCGGTGGGTGAGTCCGACTCGTACTTAACGATTTTTTTTGTATATTTAGCTTCACGCTGTATCTCTCAGATTACAGGCTAGGCAGAGGCAACTTGAGATCGTAGTGTTAAGACTGCTTGTTTTAAGACTGCTTTGCTGTTCGGAAATAAACATTTTAGTATACAATTCAAAAGTAACTTTTCTTAATTTTAGGTATATATATACGTTTTCAATGAGACTGTATCCTTTTTCTCCTCTGATTTCCGGTGTCCCGAAATCAGGTCCGGGATCCGTTTTTTATTAAAACCGCATGTATTTTTTATCGATTGGTTAAATTACGTTTCGCCGCAATTATCGAAATATCATATTCTCAAAATATAATTAAATGGAATTGAAAATTGAACTTACAAAAGAAACGAAAGCAAAAATGAAAAGCACTCGATGAAAAAGTTTTATGTACTTTCTTAATAAAATTGTAAAAAATAATTCAGCTTCAGCTTCACGCTGTATCTCGCACACAGCATAGTAGGCAGAGTGAACCTAGTGTAAAGACACTCCGCTCCCACTTTCCGCCGATTATATTTATATTTATATTTCCATTTCTCTCTGGCACCAAGGCAAAAGCTCGGCGTTTAGTTCCGCCTCTCGCAATACCTCAGAAACTTCTTAACACTAGATTCCCTCTACCAACCCCGCTGTGTGCAGAATACAGCGTGAAGATGATTTAATTTTAGTTTTTTTATTACATTAAAGTAACCTTTTAGTCTATTGCACTTATCATAAAAACTTAAAAGCTTTGTTGCTACAGCATTTTTTAAATATTTAAAATAAAACGCGTTTTTTAATTATCGAAACTGAAACAGATATTATCTTCTTTATAGGTTTTCTTTGTTTGTCCGTCAAAGCCACTGTATTGCTTAGCTTTACGTT
The DNA here is from genome assembly GCA_013403645.1 of Heliconius nattereri. Taxonomy (NCBI): domain Eukaryota; kingdom Metazoa; phylum Arthropoda; class Insecta; order Lepidoptera; family Nymphalidae; genus Heliconius; species Heliconius nattereri. The sequence goes on along the minus strand of JAAIXI010000246.1, from coordinate 574,597 downwards.
GTATACGCACATAGAGGAATAGGCAGAGGGAACCTGGCAACCTTGTGTTAAGACACTTCGTTCCCATTAAGACACTCCCTTTCCCACTTATGCCTAAATTCTAGTGGCATTGCGTGTTGAGTGGCGGTATCGCCGCCTACCTTAATAAGCCTACCGGTTCCGCTATTTTCTATAAAATATCTCATTACATTCTAAAAATACAAGAAATCCGTAAACATAAAAAATAAATATATATATTTTTCTTAGAATTGCATCAAATTTGGTTCAACAAATGTCATATGGCTAATTCTTATAATTCAATGTTGAGTGGATTATGACAATAACATACAGATTATCCGTTTACTTTAATAAAATACTTTATACTTAATCGATTCACCTTTAGATTTTTAAATTTAGTAAGTACGTTTTATAAAAAAAATATGTAAATAATAAAGGTCACCATGGCACAGTGGGTTAGCGACTGACAGTGAAGGCTGTGGGTTACATTTCCACTCGGGGGAATGAATATACATTTTTTTCAGCTTCACGCTGTAGGGCTTCACGCACGTAGGGTTGGCAGAGGAAGACTAGTGTTAAGATACTCCGCTCTACACTTTACGCCGAATTCTAGAGAAGGCGGAACTCAACGCCACGCCGAAAATATTAAAAATTTAAGTTTCTCGAGTAGGAATAGAGCTCCCAACGCTTACTCACACATTTCGTGCAAAATTTAAGTATTAATATACTTTTTTCAACCTGATCTGGAACCTCAAATTTTATATTCTATGCAAAAAAAAGTATTCAGAGTGGTAGACATTTTGTGTAACAAAGGTTAACGTTAAATTTATCTTTCTACAATTTTATTTTATTCTATATCCACAGGATATTACTACATCATAGGTAATAGGATAGGATAGACTCAATAATATTTATTTGACATAATGAGTAATAAATAAAAATAAATCATTTTCCCATGAATTATCACAGTGGGAATCAAAACACGCATTAACTGTCACATACGAGTATATGGCTGCCACAATTTTAAGACCGACAAATTCATACATCTAAATTATTAATTATCTTTCGTGAAATGTTAAGAGGATATACATTGATACGTCTCTCTACTTTCAGTTACACCATTCAATTAAACAAAACTAAATCCAACGAAATTCAGTATTAGCAAAGAGCAAAACATAAGATACGTGACTCCAAAATTCGCATCGCATACTCCAAAAAAACCCATACCGTACGATTGCAAAATGAAATTAAGCTAATTCATAATGCTTCTCTAATCACGAATTCACAATTATAATCACGATTCACAACTAAGGCCTAATAGAGCTTTCATTATATCATTTTCAATTACTTACTGAAATTAATTAAACATCCTTGAATGATGTTTGACAGACGAGGTCGGTTAAAAAAAAGCGCCGGCTAATTATTCGTCCTATCATATCTTGAAATTTATTATCTTTTTATTACGTCACGAACGATGTTCAGGATTACGATCTGGTCTTGTATATATTAGGTCAGTCTGCCTCCTCTAAGCACAGTTCACCGTGAGCTTCACATTTGGAAGTACCACCACCGACCTAAAAATGAAATTGGTAATATATTTGGTACCATTTGTTTTAGTCTAGTACTGTAATTTGATTTCTGTGAATTCTTTTTAAATATAAATTTATCGTTTAAGCTCCTTTTTTAATTTACTCAGTAATTTTGTATAATGTTCTTTTAGAAATTTTTATCTAATTTAATATAACGAATATGTGTTTCAGTTTGTTGTTGCTGCTTTAATCGCTGTTGCGTCTGCTGGTCGTCTTGAACATCTTGAGCGATCTTATCTTCCTCCTGACAACAGCGCCCATGGTGGTTTTAATGGAGCTGCTTCTAAGAGCTTTGGTGCCAATGGAGGTCTTAACTCTGGAAGCTCTGGATTAAACGGCCAAAGCTCTTTTGGGTCCAGTGGTCTGGGATTAAATGGATTCGGTGCTAACGGACATAGTTCCAATGGATTTGGATCGAATGGAGGCAGTTCCAATGGATTTGGTTCCAGTGGACACAATTCCAACGGACTTGGATCTAACGATCTTAGCTCCCATGGACTTGGCTCAAGCGGGCATAGCTCTAACGGATTTGGTTCCAATGGAAACGGTGCCAATGGTCACAATTCTTTCGGCTCTTCTCAAGGCTCAAATGGCTTGAGCAGCTCTGGTTCTCTCACCAACCAATATCTGCCTCCTTTCCAAAGATCTTCTGCTGCTGCCTCTAGTGGATTCCCTGGATCTTCTAGCCAATGTAAGTAAAATAACTAATATTTCATTGTTAATGATTAGACTTTTGATAAACTCCACAAAAAATCATTTTTAAATGTATTTAGTCTAGCTTACAATATATACTTATTGTAATACTATATTTCCATCGCAAACTTACTTCTTTTTTAAAATAAAATAAAATATATAAAAAAATAGAATTAAATATTACAAAAAAAAAACAAACTGATATTAATTAAACTTTTCCCTTATACAGTTGGAGCTAGTCAACAATACAGCCAGGGTTCTCAATACTCTGTACCCAGCAGCAACTACGGTGTTCCCGCTGGTCCATTGTCTCCTGGAGCCTCCAGTGGATCGTCTTTCGGTTCTCCAGCCTTTGGCCAGCAAGCTTCTCTTGGCCAACAAGCGTCTCTTGGTCACCAGGGGTCTTTCGGCCAACCTCAAGGAGCTGCCAGCCGTCAGTACTTGGCCCCCAAGTCCTCGTCTTCCCAAAACATCCCTCAACAACCTTTTGATGAGCAAACTGGCTACCATTATTAATAAGCCAATAATTTTACTCAATTTGTAAATGTGTTCATATATAAAATAACAAATAAAAGATTTTAATCTAATATTTTGTTTCACTTTATTTTCTACAAATAGTTATGTTAAGTGGCGGAACTCAACGCCACGCTTTGCCTCGACACCTGAGCGAAGAAATGAAAATATTAAATATTTTATTTCCTCGAGTGGGAATCGAACCTACCACCTATTGCGTTTACAGTTACACGCTTATGCGCCCCTACAGGCCTGAATGACCTGACCTTAAATTGAAAAAGGAAATAAAATAGTCTTGAGCAGCATAATTAAACCAGCAGTGGATCAATACAAGCTAATGATGATAAATGGTAAATGAGCTTTAAGTTATTTTTTGTTTAAAGCTCATTTATATCAGAACTTTTGTTTCAATTTCAATTATAAACTGTACCGCTGTTACTTTTTACACTTATGTACATTATCTGTGCTTGAAACTTTCAATCCACTTACAACCTCCAATATATTTAACTTAATATTACTTACTACAGCTTTAAAAGTAATTAAAACACTATTAAAATCTACTAAATTTTTTTTTGCTCAAATTGTGATACTCTTCATCAGGAAGTATTTAATGTAAATAAAATTAACAATTATTCAAGGTGATCTTTAACAAGTGTTTTTCTTAATTAATATTCAACTTCATAAGATTCAAACAATAAAAATGCAAAAGGAATATAAATAGAATAAATATAAGGCAAAAAAAATAAGCAATAAGCATGAGATCCAGCACTGTGTTGAGTGCTGGATCGACATTTCTTTTTAACACGGATTTCACTGCTTATCATTCTATTTGCGGGATACAGCGTGAACTTAAAAAAATATATAAGATGCGTTATATAAATAGAAAATGTAAAATTTTCCTTTAACGTATACTTATTTGTAGCTGCACGCCGTGTCCCACATATAGCGGGATAGGCAGAGGGAAACCTACTATTAAGACATTCCGTCCCCCTATATGCAAATACCGATTTTAGACACCCAAAAATTTGGACTGTTCGATAAATTGTAATATGAGGTATATTCCATTTTATTAAAAACATCTCCATACTGAGATGTTTTTCCGGTCCTGTTGCCGAAGCAAGGACGGAATGAAAATAATTAATTACCCAAGGTATCAACTCAGACACTGTACTGTCCTATATTTATAAGTACATTTGCCTGCATTCAATATACGAGCAAAAACGAATTGAGTATGAATTGCTTGTTTTTTTTGTTACAAAATACATATAAAAATATTTATCACACATTTCCCTAGTTATAATATAAAGGTATAGTATCTTAAATTTTTTTCGCCGAATTTTGCCTAAACATCACTGTTGAGTGGTAAAACCCAACGTTGCTCATATAAAATAGGTTTTTTATCATATCATCATATACAAAATATTACCATTGAATCTAAATTAATTAAAGATTAACTTCAAAGGAGAGGTGTCATCGTATTTTATATATAGTTATTTTATATTGTCTTTTTTACAATTTTCTAAAATACAGGATTATTTTTTTAGATTCACGCCGCATACAAAAAAGAAGGCAAAGATAAGTTGAAGTCAAATAATTTTCAGCTCGTCGCCATTACTGAACGACATACTGTCTCATCAAAGTGGAGAAAACAAAATTATTCACACCACGAATGATGCTCGAACTCACAAGCGTTGCGTTTACAGTAAGATTCTCCATTTTAATTAATATAAAACCCAATGCCATTCAATTACTCCGTTACTTTTATAAAAGCTCATAAGATTTTCTCATAAGAACTTCGATCTACCTGCAAACTACATGAAACCCTACAAATAACCAACTAACCAGCACGAGATAAATATGACTTCATTTCAAAAATTTTAACATAGTTTTTTTCTACAAAATACTCGTACGCAATATAAATAGAAACGATGACGATGTTTCCCATCACGCTCTCATCACAATTGTCGGCGGCAATTATAATTTAGTTCCAGTTCATTGTTCAAACTGGTTTCGAATTAAGGAAGACTAGAGCACCTGTTTTTATTTTTATATAGTTTTTTTGTAATAGTTAATACTAATTAAAGTTTTTTTTGAAAAAAAATTGAGTTGATTGAATACGTCATTGTAATATTAAACAAGTAGGCAGAGGGAACCTAGTATTAAGACACTCCTTTATCCACTTTCTGCCGAATGTTCGAGGCATTGCGTGTTGAGGATTTTAGGATTCCAGGATTCAACGCCGCGGTTTGTGTTGACACCAGAGCGAAAACATGGAAATATAAACGTAAATAAATATTTCACTTCCTCGAGTGGGGATCGAACCCACAAACGTCGCGTCACACCCTTGTGCCGCTGCGCCACGTGGTTAACTGATTTTTTAAAATTTAAATCAGCTTAGTTATATACAAGATTGTTGGTAATGTCAATATGATAGTTCCCAGCACTCCAGTATGTAGCTCTACCTGTGAATAAGGGCTTCCAATTTCGATATTCCGGGATCCTATATCATGTTCCAATCCAGTGAATTGCGGGAATAAGGGTGCGGGATAAAATAAGTGATATACGATTTTGGAATACATATTATTATTATAATGCAAGTTACCTAAATTTCATATTTTTAATATATTTTTTTACTTTCACGCTTTATCCTGCATACTGTAGAATAGCATTAATATACTCCGTTCTCCTGTCTAGACTCAATTTTCCAGATATAGTATGTTAAGTGGCGGAACTCAACGCCGGGTATTGTCTCTTATTAGAGCGTGGAAATAAAAATAGTTCATTCCTCCGAATGGGAATCATAGGTTCGTTTGGACCGTTACGGTTCCAGTTATAATTTTAATTATTATTTTGTTCAGATCCAATTCAGACCTTAAAACGTTAACTTTAAAACCCAAAAACCACGAAATCAAACAAATAATAATAACAAATTAAATAAAATTTAAACAAAAACGTTCATAAAACAAATATGAGACGTAAAAATAAATCAATATACCCACCTACCTATTTCGTAGAAAAATGAACAACGCGAGCACGCGCACCAACCAACCAACAAAGCCCTAAACAAGAATCTACCCTTTTGGTGTAAAAGTACCAGGTATGCATAAAAATAGAAGAGTTCGTTCGCTCAATGGGGTTGCAACTTGGGTTTTTTGCTAGGGAGCTTTGTGCGAGGGTTCCAGCGGAAGTACGGTCGAGTGAATGTTTGTCATGTTGAAGTCGTTAACGTATTTTATGGAAAACAAAATAAATGTTTGAATTTTATTTTATTATTAAAAGAAATAATATGGTTAAAAATTATTTAATATATATTAAGCATCTTATCTTCTTCTCCTATCTTATCTCTTTATGCAAAGGTTTGCACCACTTATATAATAGATCTTTAAATCAGGAGGAGAGAAAGGGGAAAAACTAGTTCTAAAACGCCAAAAAATTTCAAAATTCTGTAAGAATATATATATAATAGTCGAAATTCCTCGGTCACGCGAAACAAGCACCCGCAGTGGCATCGCACGTTCTATGACCTTAACATCACCTTGATATCATTACGTACGTGAGCATCTTATGTAGAGACATTTCTTAATAGTTTGTATACACTTGTTTTAACTTGTGGCGATGTCTGTATTAATTTTTGAAAAAATAAAAATAACAAAGCCCAAATAAAACTGATATTTTGTAGAATTCCTGTTGAAGTCTATTGTATTCTAAGTTTGCCGCTATCAAATAGAGTGTATTCTAAGTTTGCCGCTATAAAAAATTAAAATATCTGTAAAAAAATTCTAACAAGTAAAATTTATTACACTGTTCAAGTATAAACTTCAGGATAAACTTAGAAAAAGCATCTGTTGAGTTTCTTGCCGGCTCTTCTCAGCAGAACTGCCTTCCGAACAAGTGATAGCTTTTTGTTTATATATTTATTCGACGATTCAAAAGTGATTATAATAGTCTATTTGAATAAAGAATCCGCCCTCTAACCAGGTGGACCGACGACCTTAAGAAGACTTCTCGCTGTCTTCTTAAGGTCGTCGGTCCGCTGGATTCAAAGGGCGAAGGACCGGACGGAGTGGCGAGAATTAGGGGAGGCCTGTGTCCAGCAGTGGACAAAAACAAAACAAAATACTCTTTATTGTGCCATAGAAAAGACACATATACATGTATTAATACATAGAATAGTACAATTGGCGGCCCTATCGCTAAGAGAGCGATCTCTTTCAGGCAATCTTTGGGTAGAGGAGAGAATACATTGTCTGAAAAGGGATGTACAGAGCTGATACATACATACATACATACATACATACATACTTACATACATATTTACAAAATAATCTTCATAAATAAATGCTTATAAAATAATCTTTTTTTTTTTAACACAGAAACGAAAACATGAAATAAATACTAGAAGTACAATCGAAACCTAGGTACTTATAGCGTTAAATAATAATGTTTCAGCCTCTTTTTAAATGTTTCTATAGTCATAGTTTGTTTGACTGTTATGGGTAAGGAATTCCACAAGCGGACAGATTTGATAGTGAAGGAATTGGTATAGAAGGAAGAAGAATAACGAGGAAATTCAAGGGTTAAACGAGACTTAGAGCGGAGTGGTAAATTATATAATTCACATAAAAATTTAAATCGTTCTTTAAGATATGAAGGGGATGCGTAGAAAAGAGAAAGGAGAAAAGAGAAGAAAAGAAAAGACGTGGACATTGAAAGGCTTATGGATGGATGGAATAAAGAATATTTTGAGTTTTGAATTTATCTTATAAATATCTATATATTTACATTTTTATAGAAAGCATTCGCACCTTCAAGCTCAAGGATCCAGTGACATCGCTGTTAACCGTCTCTTAATTATACTATTACATGTTTTGTGTTCAATATAAAAACGTATACGAATTCCAAATTGCTTACAGTTCGATTGCATTCATTGAAATAAGTGAACAGTGAAAAAAACTTTATCAAAATGCATTTATTGGTGAGTATTTCTAATATATCTCTTTAGATATTTTTTTGAATCACCTAGGGTCTACAATTAAATCTAGTTAATAATAGGAAATAGTAGTTGTACTTACATAGTTAATATATTTCAAATTTTCTTATAATATCTTATTTATAATAATTCTTTTATTTTTATCTTCTTAGGTAGGAAGGAAGGAGTAGGAATAGAACCCACAATCGTCGTGTTTATATTTACACACTGTAATAGACTGCGCGACGTCGGATTTTAATATTATTTCTAATATTACAATATTTCATTCTAGATAATCGCATCCACAATCCTTGCTGTTTCCTCAGCAGCTCAACTTCCATCTGCTACATATCTTCCCCAAGGCAGCTCAGGGTCTGGATCTGGGGGCTTTGGAAGTGTTGGAGCTGGAGGCGCTGGTACCGGTGGGTCAGGCAATGGCAACACGAGACCTCAGCAAGAAGTGGAGAAGCACGCAGAAATTCTGAAATTAGATCAGGACGTACAAGATAATGGTGAGTTGATCATTTGAAAATTATATTAAATAATAATCAGTTTCCAATTTCATCTCATTTAAAGACATTGTATAAAAATATAATGGAACCCACCAACTTATCTTCTCTAACTTTCTAAAGTCATTTTACTTTTAAAATATTTTATATAGCACATTCAAAAGAGATTATGTATTTAATTTTATCAAGATATATTTTAAATGATATAGATAAAAATTATATTTTGAATGACATTTATATAACAAACGATATCTGTCATAGAGCGTAGTAGGTAAAGGGAATTTTGTATTAAGACACTCCGTTTTCGGGAAATTGCATATCAAGTACCTAAAGTTAATACTCTACTTTTTTACCAAAGCGACAAATGGAAAAAAAAATTTCAGAGTCGTAATCAAATTATCACCCTTACAGTTAAACGATGTGTCACATAAAGACCTCCTTAGTTAAATTTTACATCATTCAAAATATTAACAAATATTCCAGGTTTCCATTACTCATACGAGACATCAAACGGCATCCAAGGTGAAGAATCTGGGGACGTGAGCCAAACTCGTGGTGGATTTGCCTACAAGGGTGATGACGGAAAGATCTACTCCATCACCTTTACCGCTGGTGAAGATGGATACAGGCCTCAAGGAGATCACCTCCCTGTGCCACCCCCAACTCCGGAGGAAATCCTCTTGGCTTTGAAGCAAAATGAACGTGACGAAGCCGCTGGTATATTCGATGATGGTAAGTTTCATCTATTTTTCAATTTTCCAAACTGAAAATCCATAATTAAATAATATAATCAGTAACAAATTCAAAGTAATTAAGCTACATTGTTTTAAAATAATAAGGTATTTACTTGTACATGAAGAAAAATTAATTTGAATGTTTGACTTCTAGTTAAGTCAAACATTCAAATTAAAAACAAACATTTAAAGATTTAATTTATAATTATACTAACAAAATTAATATAATACTAATAATTAAGCATCAAATTATAATTAAATAAAAAGAGTTTAAACCTAATAATTTATAATTAAAAACTCCCACCAAGGTTTCCAAGTGAAAATTTTTAAACGTTTTCTGAAAAAGCATTTTTACAAAAAGTAACTACAAAAGAGCCAAATCATAATCAGTTCATTCATTTGGGAGATACGATCTCAACGACAGGCATAAACAGAATCGTCATGATTTTAACTACTCTGTTTTTATGCCGGGGGATAAAAATACTTAGTATAGTTCAAATTTGTACCAAAAGAAAAATAACAATTAATTTAAATATAATGTATGTATCAACAGGTAAGTACCACCCAGAAAATGACAACCACGCCAGCCAAGGAAGCTCAGGAAGCTTGGGAAGTCAAGGAAAACCAGGATCTGTAGGTGTCGGTTCAGGCAGCTACAATCCTAGCTCCGGGTATTCTTATTAATTATAGTCACCGTGCCATAATTATCTAATCTATAAAAATCTTTTTAGTGTAAATCTTCATTAATATTCTGTATTCTTACTAATAAAACTCTTGTGCCAAATATTTTGTTTATTTCTGCATATAGATATCCTATTTCTCCTAATCTTATTTATAATAAATTTTGACACCTCGTGGCGATTCTACGTTATTAGAAATTTCAATTTCTCAGAGAATTTTAGTCTTCTCTATTTAAGTGAATGTGAATGATGTTAAATATTCGGTCATTATTGGTCGCCGAATCAATGTTAACTGAAGAAAAAATGTAAAAGTAAACAGGTTTATTTTTGTTGATACTCTCAAAATGTACTTAACAAATTTCCATAACATAAACACAAACTATGAATTAAAAATCGAATTAATTGAAATTCAATATTTTGTGCAACATTTCTAATCTTTATATCTATAATATTTTTCGTTTTTGCAATGGACTCTCAATTTTCTTTATAATTCATAGATACTTTAAAAAATAATGTATAATTAGTATAGCGTTTCAATATTTTTGTTTTGCAATATGTTAAGAAACCTTTTTTAAGCGCTTTAGGCAGTACACAAAAGGACTTTATAAAAAAAATATAAAACATATAAAAATTCACTTTTTATTCATAGAATAAATAATAATTCCATTTACTGGAATCGTAAAACTAAGTACGGATTATTATCACATTTACATTTTGTTGAACATAAGAGTAAGCTAGTATCTAAACACTTGTTCACGTCAAGATATTTCTAAAAAATAGATAGAAAGCCTAATTTAGCCTACATAAAAAGACATATAAACCAATATAAAAAGATTAGCCTCTTACTAAAGATAAGATAAGATAAAAGATAGTTTTTCACGGGTAAACAAGTCATCAGATATGCTTTTTAGAATTTGTAAGGACGGAATCCAGCTTGGGGACGCGCGAAATTTGGTTGTGGTACGAAGGCAGCGCCGCCACCGTACTTGCCTGGGTTGTATGAACCTGGAAATAAAAATAAATAATATTTTATTACTGTTTCTGATGATGGAGCCGGGACCTGAATGGTGGTACTTTTCAGCGGTTCCTAATCATGCACTCAAGCTAAGAATCATATAGTTCATAGATCCGAGTGTATTATATACAACACACGCAATAAAAACTCATTTTTGTTCTTTGCACATAGCAAGGTACGGGGAACTTGAGAACCTAATGCTAAACTACTCTGTTCCCATTAAGACACTTCCGTTCCTTAGTGTTTAACGAACTATGAAGGCATTGCGTGTGGGGTGATCAATGCAATGCTTTGCCTCGTTACCAGAGCGACAAATGAATATATTAAATATTTAATTTCCTCTAGTGAGAATCGAATCCACTCTAACTGCCCCTGCGCCATGTTTGACGACAAAAGAGCTATAATAACGTCTAAATAAAGAAATGTAAAGGAAACAGTGAAAAAGGTTAAGAAAAAAAATATCTCACGCTACCAGTGATTGCGATTTACAAAAAGCTGTAAAAACTTAATTTTATACTTTATCCATTATTTAGTCATTCATTCGCTGGGTTTTATTCACACGTTCTTTTTTATTCATAGATTATATTTACATACAAATGAGCTAATAGCTTGTCTGTAGGTTTGTATATTCTTTAAGTAGGCATCTAAATTGATCGTCTCGTGGGTTGTGAATTCGATGCTCACTCGTGAGAATGATTATTTTAAAATTAATTTCATTTCACCGCTATCGGCTATCGTAGAGAAAGTGCAGCGTTCAGTTCCGCTAGTAAACACGCAATATATTGAAGCTTTACACTATATAGCAGGGTACGAAGAAGGTACTTGGTAAGAAACTAGTGGTAAGAAACTCCAGTTCCATTAATTAATATACTTCTGTTCCCCATTTTCCACATTCAATTTAAACATTGCATGTTGACTGGCGAAGTTCAACGCTGCGCTTTGCCTTATAGCAAAACGAGAATATGAACATAATAAGCAGTTCATTTCCTCGAGTGGAAATCGAATACAAAACCATTGCGTACATCTTGGACAAAAACGGAGAACATACTGTGTTAACACTACGGATACAACGTGAAACTAAAATGTCTCTATCATATACCAACAAGCTTCTCACGTATATATACGTTAATGTATGTATGTATGTATGTATAGTAAACGAAATCGTCTAAACTAAAGCTTTCCCAGACTCTAGGTCTTGTGTAAAACAGGAAAGGTCATATGTTACGCCGTACAGCTATCTAGGTCGGTATTCAACCTAAAGTATTCATTTCTCTGAGATATATTAGAAATATATTATACTAGTGGACCCGGACGCTTGAACTATAAGAATATTTATTAAATATATTTATGAAATTATTTTCAGTTTTCAATAGAATTAGTAAGAAAATATAAGTCTAAATAATCAATAAGAAGAATACGTAGAGACATATTATTAGAAAAAATATCTGAGTTATTGAAATGAACCAACAAAAGAAATAAAAGTAACTAAAGGATATTCTTAATGTTAGAAAAAGTACCTAAAGTTTTCCGTGCGTGCGTACATACTCGTAGATATCGACTTTATGAAATAACTAAACATTTTTCTATATAAAATTGATTAATTTTTGCGAGCAATATCAAATAAAATAAGAAGAGAACCAAAGTATAGTTTAAATAAATTATAAATAGCAAATAATTACATAAAAACAAACAATAGTTCGAAAATGTATGAAAATTTATTAAACCGTCAGCATTATCTGCCCGTTCGCATCGGTCATACTCATACTATGCCGTCCGTAGGCTGGGTCATTCCGAATCAGTGACATCTCCTTAATTATTTATTAGTATGTTATACAATTAACTATAGTTTCAATCTTGATGAAATGCTAAAAGTGACTTTTATATTTATTTTCATAAGGATGAATATCAAAATATAAGTTCATTTTGAGTGACGTTTTCTTAAAACAGCAAACTTTACAAACCGTTGCTTAGCAACGACGGTTGTTATTAACATGGCAGAATAAATTGCATGTCAAATTAGAAAGTATTTTAATTTATTAGTATATATGTGTAATGTAAAGTTATATAGCCTATAGCACTTCTGAAGAATGCAGCTTTCATACAAAACAAAAACATAGTAAATCGTACCAGTAGATCCAGAGATCTTAGCGTTCAAACAAACAAACAAACTCTTCCGCTTTATTATATTAGTATAGATTCGATAATGTTTGACATTTGGCATTGATTTATTAATGTTGTCAGCTTTTTAAGTGGAAGATGTATGTAAGAAACTTAAATTTAAAGATTGTTTTTTTTTGTGTAAGCAGTGCTTGTCGCTTCGATTCCTATTCGGGGAAAAAATATTTTCGTTTCGCCATTAGGTTTCCTATACTATCCCTATATATTTTGTGCTATAAAAATATGAAATATTTATGGACCTTTTAGTAAGTCCTGAAAATGTGAAATTCTTCGCGGGAAGCTAATAAACTTAAGAAAATAAACAAAAATGTAGAGTATAAACAAATATGTCCTAACAGTTTCATAAAAACGTATGTGCAATTATATGCAACAACAGGTAATTGAACCTATAATCACCGAGATAATAGAAGTGCATTTCATAGTAAATTGAATGATTCCCCGTGAGGTCAAATATTGCGAAATCTTCGATCAAAGACTTAAAGCTCACAACTCTAACTAAATTCACATGTATGTAAACATTACGCAAGAAACAAACGATTGCTAACAAAGTCACAAAACGGCACTCAAAAACGTCAATTAACTCTTAATTGTAATTAAAGTAATGAAAATTTATATGAAATCGTATCGTATAGTGCATGTAACTGTAAATGCAATAGCTGAGGGTTCGATTTCCTATCAGAGAATTACTAATTCAAAATTTCCACTCATTTTGACAAACAAAAACACATATCAATATATTTTCTGAATGAAAATTGAACCTACATCCTATCAAATACAATTACAATATTATTAAAGTAAATTAAGCCTTAATTAACCTCTCTGGGTGCGGCTGTAGGTGTTATATGGTGCAATCTTGCTAACAGGTGTTTTAAAACCATCTATCAAGTATTAAGGTCAACGTGTAGTTTTGGTTTGTAATCTTCGCCTAAATGTTAGTCTCTAAATTGACTTCTGCGAAAGGCTTTTAAGGTATTTTATTTTTTTGTTTTGTAAAACAACTATATATTTGATAGAAATATTTGTTTGTGTATTCCTTTTTAATGTTTAAGTAATATTTGTTTTGTTTTATAACGTGATAGGCAAAGCTAAAACTTTCATTTTCCTAAGTGGGAATCGAATCCACGGCCTCTCGTATGTTTCCTTATCTTCATTAATCTTAATCTAAAGCCGCTCCCCACTTTTTGGAACCATCGACTTGACTGAACGATTAAATTCCTGGTAATTTTTTTTAGCGAGATATTACATATTCTGTCACATTGCGTTGCCTTATTATTAGCACAATGAAAGGAAAATCATTCACTTCCTCCAGTGGAAATTAAATTTACAACCATCAGTTAGATTTGATTCACAAATTAGTTAATAAGTTTATTTTCACAACAAGAACTTACCGTCATCAATGATACCAGCGGCTTCATCACGAGCGTTCTGTTCCAAAGCCTTCAGGATAGCTTCAGGAGTTGGAGGTGGGGTTGGGAAGTGGGCACCCTGGGCCTGGACTCCAGCCTGGCCGGCTGTGTAACTGACTGAGTAGATTTGACCATCGTCACCGGTGTATTGGAAACCACCTTGAGCTTCTATACCGTCGACCTGGAATTCAATATAAAGAATCTTTGTAGGACTAATTCTATACAAATTTACTGAAAAATGGTGTATATTTTGTATAGTAATAACTTCTTTAGCTTCACGCTGTATCCCGCATTTAGCAGGATAGGCAGAGGGTTAGATTTAAGCCACTCTTAATTTGCGTATTGAGTGGTGGGGAACTCAACACCGCTATATATAATGTTATCTGAGTTTACAAATGGAAATAGTTTATGTCCCCGAGTGGGAATCGATCCCCCAACCATGGTGTCAAAGTATGAAGAAATAAAATTGTGAAGAGTCAATTTCACAAAAAAACACATTTCTAACATTCATTCTATAGAATTACTGTCATCATAAATTATTATAAAGTAATAATTTATTGCCTATAAAACTTCCATATAAAAAGAAGTGGTGAAATAATTCATTTAAATCACACACAGAAGACACACATTACGAAATATGTTAAAATTATGCAAATATTATTATTTTTTTTCTACATATATTAGTATTTTTTGATTAAGTACTAAATTTGGTATTATCGTTTATACATATTTTTATGAGGCGAATATACTACAGTGGGATATGGATGTAGGTTCAATCCTTGCTCGGAGGAATTTAATTTAATACAATAAGTTTGTGTATGAAATACGATACACTCTAAGTACCCAAGATTGCTCTGGACTATCCAATATAAAAATATTTCTTCAATTTAAACTAGTAGTTCCTGAGGTTGACGCGTTCAAACAAACAAACTTTTCAACTTTATAATATTAGTATGGATATATTTTATTAAAAGCCTCTGCTTTATCACCAGAGCGATAAAATTGAAATAATAAATATTTCATTTCCTCGAGTGGGAATCGAACCCAAAACCTTACGTTTACAGTCCCACCCTTGTGCCCCTACGCCACGCCTGGCCTCTATAATGATATTCGCCACATATAATAAGTAATTTAGTTTCCATCTTCACTATAATTAGCCACACGTGTCAAACAAGTTGCGTTACATTCATCTATTCGACCTGCATTTTTATGTAAATATTAGTTCTAAATATTTTAAGATTAATGGATAGATGATCTTTAATATAAATGAATATTTAATTTAGTTATTTATAATTAAGAATCTTAAATAAGAAAAACCATCTAGATTTGTTTTTTTTAGATTTAGAAATACGGCGTCGAGTTCCGTTACTCAATAGTCAAGGGTATGAAAATTGACCGGAGCGTGAGGAATGGGGCGTGTTGCTTCACACTGTATCCTGCAAATAGTCAGAGGAGGCAAGATAGGCAGAGGGAACCTGGGAACGAAGTGTTAAGACACTTTGTTTCCCCAGTATCCGCCAAATTCTGGAGGCGTTACGTGTTGAATGACGGAACTCACCGCTGCGTTTTGCCTCGTTAGCACAGCGAATTATATATTTATATGAATAAAAAAAAACTAACTAAATTTGTAAATCTTAATAAGGTAACTAACATTTAGTTTGTCATCAATCAACTCATCAATACATCAAACGAGACAGTGTGGTATATGAAGCAACACTGGGATGGAGCTTTATCTAAAAATATTTGCAGCAACCTTTGAAATGACCGATGCCCTTTACGTGAACGTACACCTCACACAAACATATGTATGTATAAAATCTAAATCTAGATTTTAATTTATCATAAATTTTGGAATTTCTCCTATTTTGTCTTGTACTAAGAAATAATTAATGTAAAAATGACTGAAATGTGAAAATGAATAGTTAATTTGAAAATTTGAACTTGGCTGTTTTTGGCACCTCGGTCTTATTATATTTTCTCGCCGTGTAGCATAGAGCACGCACGCAATTTCTCGAAAATTGATTGAAAAGAAGGGAACGGGGTGTCTTAATACTAAGTGCCTGCTTATTCTGCTATATGCGTGATACAGAGTAAAGGAAAAAAATACAAATATAAATACCTTAATAATTGATTTTTATAATAATTGAACTATAACGAATTCCGTTATAAAAAAACTTATTTTACATCTCTACCAAAAAGCTTACCTCGCGTCCTTCTTCTTGAGCTTTGATACCATTTTCGGTTTCATAGTTAAATCTGTAGGAATCTTCTTTCACATCAGAGTCGTATGCCAGAATACGCGCGTTCCTCTCGTAGGCCGCTTGGGGACGATTCGACTGTTCCGGGTAGGGAGAGAAGGCGGCTGCGGCGAGGCCGAAGAGAACGGTGGCTACGATGAACTGGAAAATTATATTGGAATTCAGGTAAACATCAGGTTTTTTAAAGTTTAGTTTCAGATATGTCTCGTTTTTAGCGTTAAAGTACTCGTTGTTCTCTATAGTACGTTTTTTATATATTTTTATATTTGAGTAAACAAAATTAATTGTTTTTCTAATAAAAATCACGGCGTTGAGTTCCACCAATCAACACACAATGTTTTATTAAATTGGACGGAGAATCGAGAACGGATTGTTTTAAGGTCAGCCTTCCGCTGTCTACTCTTATATGCATGCAATAAATAAAAAAACGCAATTATACATACACCCATATTACATTAGTCCACCATTGTCAACTTTGATTTAGTTGAAGTGATAAATATTTCAAATTCTACAATTGTATTTGAGAAACAAACATAAATAATAATTTATATTATGTTTATGTGTGAGAATATGATTATCTTTCGAAGTTTAGGAGCGTTTCAAAATTAGAAGCTGTGAAATTAAGTCAATTAACGGACGAAGTTTACTTAATTATAGATAAAAATAATAATTTCACGCCAGTGCGACTGACTGCAAGTAAGTTCGATTCCTACTTAAAAAAATGAAAATCTTAAATACTTAATTTCAATCTCTGTAAACGAGGCATGGTGCGGCGTTAAGTTCCACCACTCAACATGCAATGCTTCCAGGATGCCGTGGAAAGTTGGATACGGGAAAAATTAAAAAATATTGATATATTTGAAATTTTTAAATTTGAACCCCTAGCAATCGCAATCGGCTACATCACAACTGAGCCGTAATGGTGTAAAAAAAGCATAATTAATGAAAAAACCTGCTACCGTTCCCACAATTTATCAACATCTCGCTTTATCTCGAGTGCAATACTCATTGTTAAATTCAACCCTGAAAACTCATATAAAAGACTTCAACGAACGATTTTTGACGTTACCTTCTGTAGTATTAAGTTGAAATTGTTAAAATATTTAACGCATATATAATACTATTCGATTATACTTAGGAAATACGACACTGACATATGCAAATTATTATTTTTTCCCAGATATTTTAGTGGAGGTAATATCAGTATAATATTTTTAGATTACTATAAAAATAAGTAATAAATCACTTATGTTTATATCATATAAATATTTTTCAAAAAGAAGGAAATTAACCAATATTGGTTATTTCAATTTTGTACTCTGACAACTGTTAAAATAAATAAAAATACTATAAAGTTGAATGGATCTCTGGAATAGTTTTAGAAAAAAAACAGTTATTTTAATCGAACTTACTTCTTAATATTATAATTTTTTTTCACTATCTTTAAATATAACGCCTTTTAGAAAATCAAAACTTATTCGCATAAGTTCTTCATCTCTGCAAAATTCTTACGACAATTATTATTAGAATATAAAATATATATATATTTTTTTTTTTAAGGCTGGTCCATAATATAATATCGAAATGGTCCATAAATTGATATAAAACAATATTAATATAACACATTGTATTAAAAAAAGTCTATAGAAAAACAACTACTGTATATTGCATATCGACCGTCTTCACTGTTTATTTTAATTCTAGTACAAAAAATAAAAGTTTTATCAAAATCGATTCATCTATTATTATATTATATTAAAAAAAATAATGCATATTATCATGTGGCATCAATTTTTCTGCCTGAGCAAAGTTAAGTTAAAAAACTTGTCACAATTTTCAGAATGTAATATGAACTTTTGAAAAAGTTTATCAAAATCAGTTCATCTATTATTATTATTATTATTAAAATACAATAATATAATATAAAATCCAACTCACCAGTTGCATGTTTTCTATATGTTAGTTCAGGTCGGAGGTAAGATCACAAGTGTTAGGACCTTACAAACTATTCACATTTATATACGTTCGTCGATTACAAAATTCATTCAACATTATAATGTAACTTTTCCTAATAAATAAATTGAACTTTAGAAACTTTTTTGCGTAAGTTTTTTAGAAGATGGGACTAAAATTTAGATTTTGATTAGATTTTTTTTTCTTATAGTGTGTGAGTCTAGATTTATACCTGGGTTTTGTCTGTGTTTTGATAATTTGATTGGAATTGATGAAGTTTTAGGTTTATTTACAGACTTCAAGGATATTTAAATACATATAAATATATTTTTAAATTGTTTCTCTAGTTTTGAGAAAAATATTTTATTAGCTTCACGATGTAGCACCTGCAGGGAGGCAGACGAAACCTAAGAACCTAGTGTCAAAACACTCTCTTCCTACTCCCTGTTGGATTCTGGAAGCATTGCATCAAGTAAGACAAAATTGGAAAAAAATATTTTATATATTTTTTTTATGTCCGAAGGCATAATTAGTATTTATTTTTTGTTGTTTGTACTATTTTTGGATTTAGAGAGGATTTATAATATAGTGTCATATAGTGTACCTATAAATTTGTCTGCCACTAAGACGAAAAAAGGGAGATTTTCGTAGCTATTGCAAGAAATCCTCCTTTTAGAAAAAAAAATCCGTTCATGTAAGATTTCCACGAAAACCTCTCCTATTCCTCCCCAAAACACCGTTATAAAAATACAGAAGTATATACAATATTTCGACTATCTTAGTGCATTGGCTTTGTCTGAGCGTTGTCTATCAGTCAGTTAATTTGAGTATTTCTGCAGCAAAAAAAAAAACGGAAGAAGCAATTACTCTAATAGCCTTTAAAAGGTTAGCTTACATTATAATGATGTTTAATATGTATGTATGTATAAATACACACGCTTAGAATATACATATATATTTTTTTAAATTATAATATGGGAGTTATGAATGTATTTAAAAGAATTGTGCATTTTTTTAGCTTCACGCTGTATTCCACACATAGGTAGGCATAATGAACTTGAGACTGTAGTGATAATATAATTCATTGACATAAAGATATTTTCATTTTTTAGCATTTCCCAATTTTTGCTGAATTCTGGAGGCACTGAGTGTCCGTCCTTTCCCTTATTGCTAAGACGAACAAATGAAAATATTATGTATTTCATTTGCTCGAATGGAATTGAACCCACAATATGTTTCATTTACAGTCACACAGTTGTGCACCTGCGTCAAGACGAGACCAGTGTCTTGTTACTATTTACAATTAAAAAAGTATGTAATGCTGTATAAAAGAAGAAAATATTAAAATAAGAAACTAAGAATTAACGGCAAAAAGAAATCGATACAAAGGTTTACAACTTTAAGAAAAATCTCAAGATCGGTCTCATGATCGATCATAAGTTTATAAATATAAGCCATAGTGCTGCCGACTGGTTTATTCAGCTATACATAGATATACAAAGTAATACTTTTCCTAATTGACATAAATTTTCCAGTTATTTTTAATTTCTGTGGTACTTTTAAAATAGTTTATTACTATTTTTTTGTTTGTTATTCTTTCTATAAAAGTTTCTGATGAATTACTATTAGTAGTTTAAAAAAAATCTTTATATTTACATGAAAACAAAACATACTATTTTGGCGATTTTACGTATGTTTCTAAAAATGAACTTTCTATTATTCCCATAAGGGTTTGGGGATGCCATAGGCCTTTGGGAGTTAGAAGAGCCGAATTGATGAAAACAAGGATTTTTATAAAATCCCTGTGCGAACGAAAAATGGCCTAATTTAACATTCACGCCATCGCCATGAAACGTGAAATTAGACCGTTTCTCGTCCACGTAAAAAAAGCCTGTCATGGGAGAAGAGCACAAAGTGTGACAGTAAACGAAACCGGTTGTGAGTTCGACCCCCACTCGAGGAAATTAATCATTTATTTAAATTTACATATATTACAGTCGCCGCGTGCTGAGTGGCGGAACTCAACGCCACGCCTTGTACCTTGTATTATATATATCAACAAAAAATACTTTTAAAAGAGACGCTACAGATAAATCCGAGTCATTATAATAATTATTGTAAGATAGGTTAAAGTTTACATCTATAATGTACCGAATCAAAATTGATAGATAGTCCTTTGGTTACCTCATATAGAGTCAAAATTTATTAGACTTGAATAGACTACTGGTAGTAGATTAGAATAGTTGGTGCAAACGGTAGTTGTTAGTACAATTCGATCACCCAAAATACTTTTTTTTTCCACTGCATCCCGCACATACCGGGGTAGGCAGAGAGAACCTGAGAACCTAATGTTAGGACACTCTGTTCTCATTAAGGACGTTTCCTTTCTCCATTTTCCGCCAAATTCTCAAGGCATTGCATGTTGAGTATCGGAGCTGAACGCCGTGATTTCTTTTTGTCATCATCTGACTTTTGATGATGTTTAATATAATATGATTATTTTTTCAGCACACTGTACTATCACAGGGAAGACACGCCCTATTTTCCCCGTATTAAGTGAAGTTTTCGAGGCATCGTGTTGATTATTGGAACTTAACGCTGCACTGTTGTCGTAGTACTAGAGCGAAGAAACTAAATATTCGTTAATAATAATAACTTTTCCCCGGGTGGGAATCGAACCCATAATCGCTGCGTTACACGCTTGTGCACCTGCGCCACGACTAGCCTCAAAAATATTATTATTAATTTTTAAAATATTAGAGGCTTTTAAGGCCAAGGTCTTTCATTGTGATCGGTGAGAACAATAAGCGTGCTGATATAAAATTTATTAAGCTTTATGCAAAATATGTTATTGAAGATGTGTTATACGCCCATATGATACTACTAGTCGTCTTCCGGAACTTTGCTTGTGACAATTAAAAAAAAAAATTAAATTAGATTCACGCTGTATCCCGCACACAGCAAGAGGGAACTTAGTGTTAAGACACTCCGTTCAACACTTTCTGCCGAATTCTGGAGGCATTGCGTTTTGAGTGGCGGAACTCAACGCTGCGTTTTCTATAAAGAAAAATGACAAAAACATTATAAAAAAATATCAGATGGCGCCACTTTTGTATAAAACGAAAAAAATTGAAGCAACATTCACTCTAGTCTTATTTATATAGGAAGACAGCACTCATATTTTTCTAATTAACCAACTAAAACTAAAAATGTTTAATTAGCTATCTAAAATTTAATATTAAATTAACTACTAAAAGTTAAATTTGTTAATTATTTTATAAATCAGGTTCAAATTTCCTGTCGTACAAATCGATATCGACCGCGAGAGGTCATGCTGTTGAGAAATTATCACACGCCTTTGGAACATTTGTGTGTTAAATGTTAGATTATATTTAGCCTTGGATTGGAAAGAAGCTAAAAATTTTACTGCTGTTGATGATAGCTCGATAAGCGAATTTTAAGGTGTAATATGGAAAATATAGTTTTTTCCCTAAATTAAAAAAAATCCTTCGTCAGTACTTCCTTATGTTCCCTAATTTACGTACATGAAAAATTTCAGCTTTTTTAGTCTAGTAGTTTCATTTGTCCGTTGTCTGTTAGTTAAAAGAGCTACTTCCCTTAATTCCTTTCAAGCTGGTAGTAGTTGGTAGGAATAATTGAAAAGTGCTTTCTTCAAGCAATTTTGCATAAGACCGCGATTTAATCAAAACAAAAAAATATTTTAGAATTGCAGAAATTTTGACCTGGCAGATCTTAACACCGCAACGACGAGACTCCAAAGTTTTTTTTTTAATTAACTTTTTTTATTCCCGACTGCAAAACAAGGATTATTGATAGGCTAAGAATTGAACCCACACCTCTCGTTCAAAAACATTGAACTATAATATAACCCTAACACCATAAATACTTTATGAAACATTAAATTGTCTCAACCTTCGCAAAACAATACGTTTAAACATAACTGATGACTAACTCGAGGCAAATAGAAAAGGTTACATTCCTTTTAACCATCTTATATGAATTTTTATGATAGTACATTAGATTTAATGTTATAGGCCTTTGGGTGAGCCATTTCCTTTCCCTATAAGGATTTGTATGGAATCTTCTTATGCCAATTTTTTGTATGGAAATTGTGCGTTGATGTAGATGCTGTATTTATAAACAAATCTCTAGTCTGAGATGGATCCCATGTACTGCTTAATTATTTGGAAATAATGTGTATTGAATGGTGAACTTTAACATGCTTTGTCTTGGAAAAAATTAGAGTGAGGAAATAAGAATAATCAGGGTATTAAACTCTGCATTTATTACATTTATTGGCACACAGTGTAAAGCTAAAAAAATAATAAAAAAATAATTATGTCAATTATTCTAATTCTAGATAATTTTAGATTTATATTTGTAGGAGGTCAAGAGTCTTGAATCACAGTTCAAGATTGCTCGATGGATATTCTAATATAATTTATCTCCTAATGGACTCCATGAATGGTATCTATTAATAGTCTCTGCTATATGTAGGATACAGTGTACAACTAAAAAAGTGTAGACTTTTTTACCTCTTAGAATACGTATCACGTATTTTAGCGGTTTAGTCTAAAAGAACTCAGTGTTTCGTCACTCCTTTTTTTGAGCCCAGCTTCCACCGCAAATATGCAGTTTACTCTCGGGAGTTCAACGTTGTCCTTAATGAGCCTGCTTGATTTCTTGATGTTTTTATCTTCTTGTATTTTTTTTAGGGAGGGCTGGATGGGCAGAGGACATCTTAGGGATTGTCTTTCATATAGAAGATTATAGAGTTTTATTCGCTGCCTTATAATTATTTAAAGATCGTCGTGCTGCCACGCCCACATGAAGGTTCATGAAGGTTTTACATTCAAATCCCACTCGGAGAAATGAATTATTACATATTTTTATTCCCTTGCTCTACATTGTCCATTTGTCACCGAGAAATATCTATTTTCAGGTTATAGTCCGAAGAGTGAAAGATTAAGACATGACCATGAATGCCAACCAAATGTAGATGAGAACCACATTAAACAAATTATAATCTTATTTCACATCTAATAAGCGAAAAATACAAGAATATACGTCATTAAGCTACATTATACATAATTATAAAATTCCTTGACTCCTTACAATTCGTTATGAGATAATGATGATCATCTATAGACTATGGCATACTTCAATTACTTTGCCGTTATAAAATATTTTACTATTATTATAATTAATGGAACCAAAGTGTAGAATCTAATATTGTTTCATTTGACACTAGATTATTAAAAAAAATTAAAAGAGCTGAAAGCACTTAAGTGGTGATGGTGATGACGAGTGACCTGATGGTTACGAGGGACCTTGTTCACAAATTTATATATTTTTAATTAAGAAATATATTTTCTTTCGCTTCAAGCTGTTCTTGTATATGTTTTTCTCTTGAGGAACTTGAGATTAATTAATGCTGTTACTCTACTGGCGTCTACAGCGACACAGGCTTTGTAGGGAAGAGAGTGATCTGTTCTTGAGAAAGTACTAGAACTACGTGGATAGTTGAGAGGATGTCTTCATTTTTTGCCCAAATTCGTCATATGGTGGATTTCTACACCACAGTTCGTCCTCCCAGAGCAAGGAAATTAACACTAGAAGTGCCGAAGATTGAGACCCCCCTTGAACCGCCGTCGTGACAAATTTGTCCCATTCTACTTATTATGTTGAATGTTGGTATAATATAAAAAAAATATTATTAAAATAATTCGTAAAATATGTAGACCATCTTTAATAATCAATTTCCATTCTTTAACAAACATAAAAGTACCAAAAAACGAAACACAAAGAAAGAATCAAATATTTCAAATACGTTCTAATGTCCTGACAACTAACTGAATAACTGTTACAAAACTATAAGTTATTGAAATTAGTTAATATTATTATTAAGCCAAGTAATGCATTAATATATTCTTCATCAGTGATACATCACAGATGATTTATAACATTGCGTGGTAATGCCTCCAGAATTCAGCGAAAAATGCCAGCGGAGTGCATAGCACTAGGTTCCCAGGTTCCCTCTACCTACCTTACAATTGCCCACATTCGGTATCGAGAGTTATTCTGAAATTCAAGCCTAGTTTAGTCATCCTTTCATCTGATACCTCACTTGAACTAGCGGCAAAATTTAGTATTGACACCAATTACGAATTAGAACCCTGAGAACTTAGGATTGACTGCTAAACCTACTATTCATTTTTTTCCGTCCCCGCATCGCCGTTTCACCTCCACCTCGTCCCGGGGGCATGAAAATATATCAAGTTATACCCTTAAATAATAAAATAATAATGGCGGGACTAAAATGACCCAGCGGCAGTTGTAGGTAAATCTCATTTTTTTTCAAAAAGTATGACTGCTTTAAATTTATTTATATTTTTAATAAATAAAGGTGTAAATTTGGTAATAGTCAAAAAGTTTCATCTACATACATTTACACATAAAAAAGTTATATACAATCAAACTTGCGTTTGGGACAAAAATGGGACGGCGGCGCTTCTAGTGTTAACCTAATTAATTCCGAATAGGAAACGAATTCGCATCCATCCTGTTTACAACCATACATAATTCTACTAAGCCATTATGACCTTTATCTAGCTGAAACTTAAATATATGTAGAAATATGTGATAAATATATAAAATGTATAATTATCGGTTGCTTGGTTGGTAATACAGGTCCTGCGTAGTTTAAAATCGGCATCGTGACTTTCACTAGATGTCTGGTGGTCTCATCATACTAAGTATAAGCATCTACTTATAGAATATCTCTGTACAAATCTATATCTATATTCATATTATAAAGGCTGGTTATTATTGAGGCCAGTGTGCAGGGGCACAAAGTGTGCCTGTAGGGGTTCGATTCTCACTTGAGGAAATTTAATATTTAAAATGTTCATTTCTTCGTTTTGGTATCGAGGCTCAATACCAAAGCCATAAAATATTACAATGCGCAGACCATTTTGATAAAACCCGCCGCTTTTTTTATGGAAAAGACAAGGCAAACGAGCCTCAGATCACCTGATGGTAAGTGCAGGTGAGTTGCAGATCTTTGAGGTGGAGATAGTCGCGCTTCTAGATAACCAAATCCAAGAGCTACATAGTTCTGTAATATATTGTGTTTTGTTCTTTAATTATGTCGTTCCAGAAGTGCCATTTAAGCACTAATAACTTCGACAATGTCAAATTGTTTGAAAAACACGAAGAACGTTGGAAGGAATGAAAGAACTGAAAAGAGAAAGATGCAACTGTTATATTTATATGAATTAAATGTAGAAAAATTAACCAAATGTTTGTATAAGTTCAATGAATCGTAACGGCCTACTTATTTTCTCGTTCTATTCAGTCCACCGTCCGGTCTAAGGTAACTTACATAATACTTCCGTTTAAGCTATTGAAGGTCATTCTAGTTACCTTATTTATGTACTTTGCTAAGTAATCAAATTAATTATAAACTTTTATTTTACTCGTACTCGTTGTATCCCGCATGCAGCAGGGTACGCAAAGGTAACAAAGCAAAACGCAACGTTGAGTTCCGCCACTCAAAACGAAATGTCTCCAAAATTTGGCGGAAAAATGGGAACGGAGTGTCTTAACACTAGGTTCCGTTTATCTACCGTGCTGTGTGCGGGATACAGTAGCGTATTTATTTAAATTAAGTGTTTATTATTAATTGATTTTCAATTACAATACGTGACCATCTAGGGGATTTAAAGGTTACTTTATCAATTTAATTGATTGTTTTGAATACAATGAATTATTGATCATTATTTAAAATTATAATTTTTCAAAATACATTAAGGTCAGGTGTGACGCATGGGCACAAGCGGCAGGTTGTGGGTTCAATTCCTACTCGAGGAAATTAAATATTTAATATTTTCATTCTAGTGACTGACTTCCTTTTCGCTCTAGTGTCGAGGCAAAATGCATGCCGTTACGTTTGCCTAGAAATCGTCGGAAAGTGAAGAAGACAGGGTCTTAACACTCTCCCTCTCCCCTGCCCGCCTGTCACTCCCTCTGCCTACCCTGCTACATGCGGGTTTCAAATTACACTTATTTTTTTAGTATAGATTGTATATTAGAGATGAACTATAGAAATTTAAACGTACGATCATAATCCACTTTTGATATCGGTCTAAAACGAACCTAACTCAGGTAGCATCCACATTTTTAAACTACACTTCTAGGAAATACACAGCATATATTACCTTGAATTAATTTATTTCTACAGGATGTTCCACATTGCGACTGGACATCTTGGCCTTGACCAGAGCCCTTTAAGTGTATAAATCAGAACTAATAGGTAACTAACATTTAAGTTGGTGCGTGATTAATATAGGAGTGGATGATCCGCATACTGTATTGATTATACGTTTATTTGTATTATATAAAAATAAACAATAAATAAGTCGAAAATGAAGTATTTAATTCATGGGTATATCTACAGATATTTTCTGGGAAAGGTCTGGCTAGGGTCTGGAACATATGCATATGTTCAAAGCTAAAGCTCAGGCTTTGGCTTTGGACAGATATGTTCGTCTAAGCTTTTCTTCAAGTTTCCGGGGTATTGCTTGTAATATTTCTCGAGGGGCCACAGGACTATTCTTGGGTGAACCCAGACCACCCTCCACCTCCATATTCTTACACCTTCGTCCTGAATTAACCCTGAAAATATTATGTTCTTTCATTGTGCTAACAAAATGGTTCTAATAAAGCAAAATCTGTACCTATGGTTTACAATTGTTTCTAAGATTATAAAATTGAAGGTTTCTTAAAAGTAACTGTAGCATAATACTTCCATGACTAATTTGGATGATACATTAATTGATTTTAAATGGCCGTTTGTTTTTAAATAAAACATTTGTTTAAAAAATTGACCTCTGACTAAATATCTTAATAGTAATTGTTACTATTGCAATTTGCTATAGTTTGACACCATAGTTGCATAATTAGAAAAAGATCTGTACACTCGGTGGCTATGGGTTCTATTCACTCTAGATAAATTAATATATTCCAGAATTTAAGGTATCAGATCTGTTTAGAAAATATGCAGCGGCGTTAAGTTACAGCACTGTTATTTAATGCCTCTAAAATGGGCAGAATGTAGACAGCCAAGTGATGATAGTAGTTATTAATTACTAGATAGGTCTTTGCACAAAATATTTTTTTATCTCTTTAATATTAGAATCGAATTATTCTACTCAAAGCTTCTTGAAGCTTTTAATAAAGTTTTACAGTCACGAATAAATACAAGAACTGTTTATTTACAGCACGGACCCTAAACATGACAGTTGTGAGTTCTATTGCCATACAGGAGAATTAGTAGTAAGTATTGAATATCAAAAATTAAGTGGTATGAAGAAAGGAGTGTCTTAATACCAGGTTTACTCTGTAATATGGGGAAGCCAACGCAAAGTTAAAAAAATATGTTAGGATATTTTAGACAATTTAAAATATTTTTTTATTAAAATTTTGAACACATTTTAAATCAGAGCCGATCGTTCTACTTCAAATCTATAATTAATTTTCTATTAAAATTCGAACACCGATCCAAAACTAGATAATGGTAACGTTGCACAACTAGTGATGTAACTTTATATTCGCTAATAAGATCAATAGGCGTGTCATACACGCAACACATCACTATCATTGCAATTATATGTAGATTGTAGACTGACCCCTTGGTTAATTTTAAATAATTATGGCTTAGAGAAATTTTCGTCGTTTAGTTTATAATGACAGAGGTCGTAGATTCATAGTTTAATTTAAAACCACCAAACTACCCAACCAGGAATGGAACCCGCAACCATCGAATTTAAAGTCGCACGGTTGTACGACGGCCCCATATTAAAGTATAATAAATATATTTTAATTATAAATATATATATAAATTTTAATTGAATTGGTCAATTAGACTATTGCATTTGAAGGCATTTCACATTCATCACATTGTCTCTTCAGGCTATGACTGGAGCAACACTGTCTAACATGTTTACATCAAAATTTTTCGAAATATTTAATTGGTTTCCGTAATAATTAATTGTTTTTGAAAATAATTAATTATTTTTCGAAATATTCAGGTCCCTATTAAGAAACTAATTATTATACAACAATTTTGATTTCAAATTCTATAATTTTAGATGAAGGACTTAGATTCCAGTTTCTTTGATAGTGGATTGCAATATTAAGTCGAAAATAGAAGGCAGTTTATTATTTTATTATTATTAGGTATTTAATTATTATTTTATCATTAGTAGGTATTAGGTATTTTGTAATATCGGACGAATAAATTAGTTTTTCGCTAATATGTAATCTAAACGAAAAAGATGCAGTGAAGCCGGCGGTGGATACACAAGAAATTATGACTTGGGGGGTATGATCATAAAAATATAACTATTCCTTATTTTTTTCTTCCTACTGTGAAACAAATCGATACTATATGTCCTTAGGCTTCACAGCAGGGGAGGTAGAGGGAATTGAGACATTGTATGTTGAAATGCGGAAGCCAACTCCCCGTTTCATCTTGCTACGAGAACGAGGAAATTATATTTGTTCCCAAAAATGAAAGTCGAATTCAAAACCATTTTTTAAGATCATCTTGGTTCATTGGAGCCACACCTGACTGCAAACTAACAACTTGTGGATTCAAATACCTTTTGGGAAAACAATATTTTCACTTCCTCTCTATGGCAAGACAGAACGTGGTGCTGAGTTCCACCTCTATATATATGACAATAAGCAATATCTTGTCATGCAGGGTAGAGTGGATGCCACTAGAGGGTGAGAAACCAGTAGAGATTAGTGGCGAATGCTTGTGAAGCGTATAACATATACCCCTTATGCCACTTTGTGATGAGCACGAGCACTCTAACAAAGAAAAGCCAATTTATCGAATGGAGTGGAAAGTGGGGAACGGAGTAAATTGACACAACGTTCTCTTTCTCTATTCTAATATATACAGGATAAAGCGTAAAGCTATTACCCTTTATGAATGAAGGCTGGATAGTAAATCTTACACATTGTGCGTAAATCACGGAAGTTTTTCTTAAAGATTTACTTCCAAAGATTGTAGAATTGGATTGTCCACTTTGTCTTTAAAAAGCCAATAAAATGCTACCTTTACTGTCAGTCACTGTGTTTTTGCACAATGAAAGCTTCTAGAAATGTCTGACAAAACAGTTAAAAAAATAAACAATTAGGTACCTAATATAAATATTCAATCCCTCCAGTCGTGATTGAACCTACAATAACCGCGTTTACAGTCGAAGCTGCTCCACTGCCCTACCTCAAATGTATCAGCAATATTATCAGTTCCAACTCTAATATATCTAAGAGTTGCAGGTCCAACAGGTGTTTTAATATGACTTAATGTAATGATAGTTAAATGTTAAAGATAATTTAGTAGTTTATTACTATTAGTGTACAGTACCTAGTCCCAGATGTAAGGGGTCATGGTGCGATTGCATCGTGGTGAGAGACTGGTGGGTTTGTATGTAGGAATGATGGTTTTGAGGATAGCTTTGATCGTAATAGAGGCGGTTAAGGGTTCGATTCCTACTCAGGGGGCAATTAACCATTTGGCTTTCCTCGCTCTCGTAGTAGAGGGAAGTGTTGAGTTCTAGCTAGAGAAAACTATTATGATTTAGAAGAATAAAATTTTCCTAATCTGGTAAATTATTATATATATTTTTCATTTATTATATATATATATACCTAAAAATCCACAAACTGTAAGATTGTGTCCAATATAAGCAAGAGATACTGAAAATAATGAAGTTCGAATTAAAAAGTAAAATATAAGCAAAAAATAACTCTGTAATAAATCTACATGGCAGAGTTTTTCTTTTTCATACACACANTCCTACTCAGGGGGCAGTTAACCATTTGGCTTTCCTCGCTCTCGTAGTAGAGGGAAGTGTTGAGTTCTAGCTAGAGAAAACTATTATGATTTAGAAGAATAAAATTTTCCTAATCTGGTAAATTATTATATTATATTATATTTATATTATTCATATATAAATATATATATTACTACTATACTATACTATTTGTACAGTATACTCATTTGATATTCTACCTAAAAATCCAATATAAGCAAGAGATACTGAAAATAATGAAGTTCGAATTAAAAAGTAAAATATAAGCAAAAAATAACCCTGTAATAAATCTACATGGCAGAGTTTTTCTTTTTCATACACACACAGCTCTATGGTTTATACCTAATGGAATCCTAGGTTACGGGTCCAGATCCAAATTTCGCACAAACAAATGTAAATAATCTTTTTACATTAGCTTCATATTTTTGTTTATCTTACGCTATATCCCACACATACGACGGAACTTAACGCCGAGCCCGAGACCTCGCAACTGTACCACTTCAATTCCTATCCTAATATAAAAGTTAAACTTGAACTTAAAATTATAATTTGTTGCAAGTTAGTGACATACTTGGGAAATTATAGAAATAAAATAGTATTTAAATACATAAATATACATATAATAATCATTAATCACCATATTAGGCTCGGCTTAGGCGATATTTTGTCAGTTTGTTTAGTAATACTTATGTATATATATTTATGAAGGTTAATACTAAAGATGAATCTATTGTGACGCAATGAAAAAGTATTATATTGAGCCCTATGCTTGTGGATTTATATTCCGTTTGGTTAGAGAAAGGGTTTGGTTAAATTGAAATAAAAGTGGAAAACCATATTAGAATTCTTTCTAATATGCTTTTCTTTGTTTTTCTGGGTTTTCTTACTTTTATTCAGGGTAGGTAGAGGGAATCTGGAAACCTAGTGTAAAGGCACTCCGTTCCTAATAATACACAACACGTGAGGAACGGAGGTGCAGTTCCTGACGTTGAGTGGTGCCTGTCGCGTTTATAGTTTATAATAGATAATAGATACTTGGCTAATTAAATTATAAATCACACTCGCAAAAACTCGAGGGATATTAAAAATAATTAATTCCCCCGATTGCGGATCGAACCCGCCCTGTCCCATTAAGGCCACTATTTATGACACCAGGAATATGTAGATTTATTTATATTCATACAATATTGAATATAACTACTCAATTCAATTAAAGATGGCATTCAAGAACTCCATTTGAACTTTATAATATTTTATGTAATGCATTTAATAAGATACCGCAGGGCAGATGTATGTTGTAAGGTTAAATTTGCATTCTCTAAGTGATTTTTAATTTGTTTTTATTTGAACGCAATAGAAGGGTAGTCGAATCCCATATAAAAAGTATGTAGATTAAATAAAATTTTTTTTTTCATGCCGTTACGCAAAAGCTCTCTTTCACTTAGGAAGTCTTTTTTAAAGTTTAAGACACTCCATTTTTGGGAAGGCAGGAAGGCAGAGAGATCCTCTATTTTGAGATCTTGCGTGTTATCCCGCGGAACTCAACACCGCATATTGTCTTAAAAATATTAGGAAATGAAAATGACTTATTCACTCGAGTCGAAATTGTTATTATGCTCAAATACAGCTGTAAGCGATAACGTATCATACTTAGAACAAAGATGGAATATTTGCCGCAAAATCGTGAAAGTTCAAAATCAATTGTGATGAATAACATTCCTATACTAATATTTAGGTCAAAGTCAAAAGTTCGCTAGTTTAAAGTTTGATTTATTGTTCGTCCAGAGGATAATCATTATAAATTTAATTTCTTTTTCATATAAGTATATAAGTGCGAATTGGAAGAACTCTTGGTAGCCCTCCATTCAGAAAGTAAAACCGACACCTGGGAGGGTTCGTCCAACCCATCTATCCATTGGGAGCTTTGCCCAATATTAATATACTAAGCAGATAACAAGTCCAAAACAGAAAAGGTTCTGAGAATATTGAGGCGATAGTAGTGCATTCGATTCCAGGATTTGAGCTTGGAGAGATAGAGTGCGGCGTTAAATTCTGCAAATAAACACTCAAAAATTGGCATCGATGACAAAAGCTTGTAGAAAGAGAAACACCTCAGAACTCTCTTACACACAAATATGTCTCAACTGCAGCACAATGTGCCTCTCATATAATCAAATTGAAAGTAAAAAAACACACGATCTACGTGAGAATCGAACATGTGACCTTCGCACAAGATACGGCGCCAATATGTGAATGTTTAACCTACTTGTTACAATTGACTTCACTTCATATATTTTTACATTCCTTGCACTAAAATACTTAAGAGATTGTAGTTATTACGTATTTGTTTATATTTATATGTTGGACTATAGTGACATCGGCGGTGTCAAGCGCGGCGTTCAGTTCTGCCACTCAACATACAATACCTCCAGAATTGAGCAGAAAGTGGGGAACTGAGTGATACACTAGGTTCCCTCTGACTACCCTGCTGTGTGCGGGATACAGCGTGAAGCTGATATTTTTTAATCGATTTATTCATATAAAACAAAACGAAACAAACAAAAGGAAAGGTTAGTGAAGTTCAAATAGCTGTACAATGAGTAATCGGATGTTTCTCATGCTAATGTGGGCTAGAGTCTTCGCCGAATAGTAAAAGTCCTTGAAGGGCGTGTTGTATGAAACAATCGATCTAATAGTAATGTTCTACTTGCACTTTTGTAATTTTTATTTGTGTATTTTTTTTAGATTTGCATCCCCCATATAAAATACCTAGTATTAAGATACTCCAATTTTCACTCCACTCAATGTATGTGGAATGGCGTAATTCAACGTCGTGCTATATCTCGTTAGCAAAATGAGGAAATTCATACCCCAAATGGGATCCGAACCTACAACCACCGCTTTCACAGTCAGACAGTGTGTCCGTGGACCACGATAGCCTCAAACTATATTCTCACTTCTTTATTAATTTTCAATAGCTTCAAGTTGTATGCCGCTTATAACAAGGTAGGCAGAAGGAATCTGGAAATCTCGTGTAAAGGCACTCCATTCCCATTATGATAGTTTCATTTTACGATGAATACCGCCTTCTGGAAGCAATGCGTGTTGAAATGCTGATCTTAACGCCACGCTCTGCCTTGTTACCAGAATGAGGAAATAACACTTTTAAATATTATATTTCTTCACGTGGCAATTGAACTCACTACTTATTGCGTGTACTTAGTCGCACACCTAGTCGCTACGTCACGACTGGTTTCATTTTTTATATCCTCATAAGAAACTAAAATAAATATAAAAGAAAACAATAAAATATCCAATGCAAAGTACTTAAAGTGAAATAAATTCTTTCGATGATGCTAATATTACACCTTTATACTATTAAATTACAATACTGTGTGGATTTAAACATTTGATACGAAGGCGGTTGTCGGTAGCGCGTAAATTATTTAAGACAAAACTAATTAACATATAACTGAAATGTGACATGTCTATATAATGTGTGATGTCTATATTACCTTTTTGTGGTGGCCCTTCTATGTCAATTGATTTATTGGTTTAACATAATATACAATTGTTATATATAGGTGTTAGGTTCCAGCATATAGCTTGATAGACAGAGGGAACATAGTGTTAAAATATTCCTTTACCCCTTTTCAACCCATTTTTAATGACTGACATTTGGTGGAATTCAACGGAGTGTTTTGTTTTGTTATAAGACAGAAGAAATTGCATAATTAATTCCCCTAGTGGTATTTGAACCCATACGTATCACATTTACAGTCAGAAGCTGTCACGATGCCGTCAACTTTATTCGTGTTTAATGTTCACATTAAGAACGATATTTCTGCTTTTCGAAAATGTCTTGTCTAATGTCTAAATATATAAAACGAAGAAATAATAGGTACATTAAAAAATAAGGAAAACAACAAAAAATTTTCTTATTTCATTTATGCATAGCAACAATAACAAACACAATTTCGGTAACAACTAACATTTGGACTAGGCTTCAAAACGCAAAGCATCTTAAAAAAATACTAACAAGTACATAATATATACAAATAGACAAGAAAAACATGAAAAAGTAATAAAAAGAACAAAATATTTAACAAATTATGTAGATTTGTAACTCAATGATGATATCCAGAATTGGATGCTGGAGCTGGAACAAATTCTTGCTTGTAGCCTTCGTACTGGTAGACCTGAGCTGGTTTTTGTTCTGCGTGGTAGCTTTGAGCTGATTGCTCTGCGTGGTAATGACCTAATAGAAAAAACCACCATAGTTTAATTAAAATACCAAAAATGTTAAAATTTTTTTTAGAGGAACATAACGACCCATTATGACCCAATGACAATCAGACCAAAGAAATATGTTATGATATGTTAATATAGAAAAAAAACTTCTTGTTTTTAATGATATAATATGACTTTATGCTTGAACATACCATCATCATAAACACCACTGGCTTCAGCCTTTGCATTCTCTTCCAGAGATTTCAAAATAGCTTCAGGGATTGGGGGTGGAGTTGGGAGATGAGCTCCCTGGGGTCTGAAACCATGCTCGTCAGCAGTGTATGTCACTGTATATGTAAGTCCATCATCACCTTTGTAGGAAAACGCACCTTCGGCCTGAGTGCCTTTGATTACTTGACCAACTTCTTGGGCCTTGATACCTGGAATTTTTTTGTATTGTATGTTTTACTTGTAAATTATAAATACTTGTAGGTTCTAGTTTTTCTATGTAAATTTATTTAGTGTAAAATTTGATATAATTTTATTGTTATTTTTTTTATACCTGCACGACGCGACTGCCTACTTGTTATATTTAGTCAAATATAATTTTTGGAATATACTTGTTACATTATCTTACTGAACCCAACGGTTATGTCCAAAACAAAAATCTTCAAATCTAAATTATACAAAATAAACACTCACCATTTTCAGTTTCATAAGCATAATTATAGCCATGATCGTTGCTCTCGGAATGATAAGCCAAAATTTTGGCTGATTTCTCAGCTGAAGGTCTCTGTTCCTTGACTAGTTGTCCGGAATATGCATTTCCAGGGAAGGAATGGGGCTGGCCGGCGTACACTCCTTGGTGTTCCACTGCTGATTGGTAGACATCAGCGGCATTAGCGTAATGGTCTGCTTGGGGTTGGCTGAAGATCTGGCCAGCTGATGCTGCGGCTATGATGGCGGTGAAGGATGTGAACTGGAAGTTTAAATAAAATATAAATAAATACTATATAGATACTTTCAAATTTCAAAAAATGTAGAAAATTATTATGAATTTCCTACTTTTCTAGATCTAGTTGAGCGAGATAATAATATTCATATTGTAATACAATATCCGTATTTAAAAAAATAATTAAGTATATTATTAAATCAATTATTATTATTAAAAATACATTATTTATAATTAAAAAAGAAAGTGAACTAATTAGAGCTTTTATTAATGTTATATATAAATATAAACGTACCAGTTTCATTTTGTATGTATGTATGTATGTAATTCGCAAAATGTTTGAGTCACGAATGAGTAAAAAAAATTTCACCGCCCGTTTTTATACAAAAAAGTGTCTATATACGCACGTTCTTATTAAGTCACACTTGTTTTGTTATTAGCTGTTGTTGTTTATATAGTGTGGACTTGGGTTAAATTATAACACATTAGATCTATTCAAATAGGAAATAATGAAGTTTATACCGTTTATACCCGACAAAAATAATTATTTAGAACTGAAACTCGCTCTGGTTTCAAGAGCAGTGTGTAATTGAGTTTCGTTGTTCAACACGTAATGTCTCGAAAATTGGGCGGAAAGTGTTGAACAGTGTACCGGATGTCTCCTGTATGCGGGATACAACGTGACGTTAAAAAAAGAAATAATATTTTTTAGCTAAATTTCTTTGTTTTACTTAAATAGCAAATATTTTTAATATAATTTTACGGTCACAAGTAGTCTTTTAACGGTCACACATTGTGCAACTGCGCCCCGACTGACCTCATAAATAAAGACGAAAGATTTTAAAAAAATAATTGTAAATTAAAATTAATTGCATTAATAAGTTAACCATTCTTTGTAAACTTTAAAATTAAAAATATATTATTTTCAAAACTCTACCTAACTCCATAGTTTACGCAGTCACCATGAGATGCTGGCAAATGCGGGTGAGGTAACAAGTAACGAGATGCACCCGATCACTGAGCAAGTGGAACGCGTGAGATACAGAGCTGAGAAATTATAGACATGACGTTGGTTTATAGTATACAGCTTCATGCTGCAGATCCAAGGGAACCTAGTGTTAAGACACTCTATTCCCCACTTTACATTGAATTCTGGTCTTGAGTAGCGGAACTCAACGCTGCGCTTTGCCTCTACAACAGAACGAAGAAATGAAAATAGAGATTTAAATAAATATTTCATTTTATCGAGAACCAAAACCTGTCACGTTTACAGTCACTTGTGCTGATTCCCACTCTAAGTAGTAAAATATATAATATTTTCATTTCCCTAGTCTAGTTACGAGAGAACGCGGCCGTACATATATTTATTATTGTTATTTTGCTCAATTGTGTTTTGCGTGTGAAGAATGGAAGCGTCGTAATGGGAACAGAGTGTCTTAACACTAAGCTTTCCTACCCTACTTTGTGTAGAATACAGCGTGATTAATGAAAAATTGATAATATTATACAAGAACAAGTTATCCTTTCTAACTGATTCATAACACTACAATTAAATAATCACAATTAAAAATTAATTTACAATTTTAATTGCAATAAAAGGCTTAAAGCATCTGTCTAAACGTATATGTAACTCTATTTACTTTCATAATACGGTCAATATTACTTGTAAGAGAACGAGATCAAGTGTCATTAATGAGAAAAAAAATTAGTACTAGTTTATCTTGTTAATGATATCGTAATCTTTTTGAATTTTACTTTTTAAAAAAACATTTGTTACATGTGATGTAAGGAGAGAAATTTTAAGGACGTTTCTTTCTTTTTTATTACGGTTCTGGGTTCTATTCTCAATCGGGGTAATGATGAATTTTTATGTGCTCGTTCTAGTAATTTTCAGTCCCGCCCCACTTAACAAGCAAAGCCTCGAAAGTTCGGCAAAAAATGGGAAACGAATGTATTTTTACTAATTTTGCTCTGACTATCCAGCTATATTCGGGATACACCGTGAAGCTGATAAAAATATTTTATTACAAAAAAATATATTTAGTCTAAATTTATTTATTATATATATTTATGATTCGTGTTCGTATGAGCCATAAGCACAGCAAAACTCCATGTGGTCTGCCTAGACTTCAAACCCATGAAATTTCGTTGTCCTCATACTGCCCATATTTAAGACATTACCCCTTGAGTGGTGGAAATCAACGGCGCACTCTGTATCACCTGTTCGTACCCAATACCACTACGTCTAGAATCTCTTTTTAAAAATACGTTATTTCATAACTTATTCATATTATGAATTATGACGACTAAAGAAAGTCATTACACATCTATGTAATTTAAAAGTCACTCTTATATAAAGTAAATAATTAAGAAGCAACTAAAACTTTCACACAAACAAAAATGGTAATATATTTTTTTATACTGTAATTCACCGTGTAACTCAGTCGTTAAAAATGTTGGATATTCTAATAAGAATTGTATGTTTTTAGATATCTACATACATATAGCACGGCGTTGAGTTCCGCCTCTCAACACGCAGTGTCCTGATATTGATTTTTTAAATAGAATTTATTGATCGATTTATCAGAACAAATTAAAGTTCGCAATAGCATTTTTATTTTCAAATTCACGCTGTATCCCGCATGTAGGCTAGGGAGAGTGCAAGATAACATTATAGTTCTAACCTATATTCAACGAGCAGCTCATCGTATATTAGATTTATCTCAGAGAAACTTACTCCTATTTTCTTTTTATTTGCTTCACGCTGTCTTAAATATGGAAGGGTAAATACAGGAAACTAGTGTCAACGCACTCCGTTCCCTATTTCCCACAAAATATCTATACAGTAAAGCTTAAAAAAATATTTAGAACTTCATTGAGAATGAACCCAATACCAACTACTGACTAACTTAATCCAAATATATCAAAGACATACAAAGTACATAAATTACAATAGAATTTTGTCCGATTATTTTAATAGTACCTATTGTTCCTAAAAATACAGACAATAGCCTAATCTCATAAGACAATAGGAGGCTAAGCCTATTTAACACGGTATGCCTTTACAATGTAAAGTAACAGGGGGTTTCTTATTTTCTGATGGAAGCAGATTCGATACTTTCAGGGATCCGTTGCCTAAAAATTGGGATAAAGTACACTTATAAGATAACTTTGATTTCTGGCTATTTGTTTGTCCGTCCGTTTGAATATAGTAGGTATTAAACTGAAACTAACATTAAGTATATATTTTTACCCAATTTGAGTACACAAACGTAATTTACAAACGTGACAGGTAGTACGTTCGATTCCTCTTTGAGGAAATGTAATATTTGATATTTACAAATCTTCGATCTGATGTCTAGACAAAAAAGCGCGGTATTGAATTCCACCAATCAACTCGCAATATCTGCAGAACTCGGTGGAAGACTACGAGCAAAGTGTCTTAACACTAGGCTCGTTCTGCTTTTCTTCCTACCCTGCTTCTTGCGTAATATAGAGGCAAGCTTTCGTTTAAAGATCAGAAAATTAAAATTGTAAGTCATAGCAA
Source organism: Heliconius nattereri (assembly GCA_013403645.1). NCBI lineage: Eukaryota > Metazoa > Arthropoda > Insecta > Lepidoptera > Nymphalidae > Heliconius > Heliconius nattereri. The sequence continues at coordinate 535,465 of JAAIXI010000246.1, read as the reverse complement.
GTATCGTTTTTTTATATGTTGTATGAAAATATTCGCAGCGTACAAAAAATATCTACTTCCCGTGGTCCTATTACTGTAAAGTGTGGTTAGAAATTAATTCTTATTTACTTTATATTCTTGAAAAATAGGACCAAAACAAAGAAAAAGATGAATATTGTTAAAAACATATTGAAACGCCTACGGTAATAACCGGAGCAACGTTCACGATAGCTTTTTAGGCAAAGCATTTTGTGAAACGTTGAATTTTTCTTTACTTTCTTAATAATAAGCTATTCTCATTTCTTCACTGTAGTAAACGAGACTCTGTGCGAGAATATAAATGAGTCATACACAAATCGCGACCTGAATGTGTACGAAAAAAAATAATTAAATATTTGTTCAAAATCACTCTCATTTAATTCTTATAGATTAACCTAATACAGGAAAAATATGAAACTAGATCATTATTCGTTTTTCCGAAAGATATTCGATGCATAATGTTTTCTGATGACCACAGAAACTTTATACTTTCTACAGAAAGTATAAAGTATTAGTGCTACATGTATTTGTTTGGTTTCCTTCTAATAATAATAATAGTATTGGTTAATAACGTCCTTGATTAAGATATAACAATCAATATTGTCACGAAAAAAATAAAAAAATCTAGTAAATGTCAGATTCGTACAGCAGATTCCTTCAGTCTTAAAAATGTAAAGTAATCCACTTATCATAAGGGGGTAGGCATAGTCAAATTTTATATTTATTATTGCTATTGTAACATAACACTCATTCATATGATACTCATAGTATGACCCATATATATGATATACTGTGTGAAAGCAAAAAAAATGTGGAAAGCGGAGAAAATAATATAATGAAAATATTTTATATTGAAATGGACATTAGACTGACACAGTTTACTTTTGTTCTGTTCTACTACGCACGACGTAAAAAAACATAATATAAGAATTTTGAGATCAACTTTATCTAGTGACTGACTTTTGCACTATCGTGACTGTAAACACGACTGGATGTGGGTTCTGTTCTCATAATTTATATTTCCATCACTCTGGTGGCAAGGCAAAGCTCGGCGTTGAGTGCCACCACTCAACGCCTTCAGAATTCAGCGGAAAGTGGGGAACGGAGTTTATCCTGTGTGCGGGATACAGCGGGAAGCTGATTAAATTTTTTTAGAGATCAGATTACTAAAATGTACTAGTATCATTAAATATTTAGGTATACATTTACAAACAATGAAATACAAGCTGCTGTAATTTGGTACAGTATTTGTATACAAGAGGAAGATGCTATCTATAATTACATGTCGGAAACGTTTAATTTTTTGAATATATTAAATTTCATACAAAGTGTATTATTGCACAATTGCAATAAATCAATAGAATCTTCTTCTTCTTCTTCCTGGCATTAATCTTGACTATCGCCAGGGTCTGCCTTCCTACTGAATCTAGAGCTATATTATAATATTTCCCAGGAGGTCGAAAGAGGACATCTTGGTCCAAGGACACACGACTGAATTGTGCATGGGTTCGAATTCCATTCTAAGAAATGAAATGTTAAATATTATAATTTTCTTGCTCTGGAAACAAGGCAAAGCGTGGCGTTGAGTTCCGCCACTCAACACGCAATACCTCAAGACTTCGGCGAAAAGTGGGGACCGGAAATCATTCATTATCTGTATAACAGAGTGTCTTAACACTTGGTCCCCTTTAGCTGCTCTGTGAAAGGACGATGTGTGCGATACAGCGTGTAGCTAAAATATAATGATATTGCCAAGTATGTAAAGTACTTTTTAAAAATTTGTGATATATTTAAAAAATATCTTCAAAAATATCATTGTCATATTTTGTTCTCTAATGTGTTTTATGCTTCCTCTATTTTATAGCCATTATATAGATTTTGTGAAAAAATAATAAATGGAACTCGTGTCGAGTCACTTTGTGGTCCATCTCTCCGTCTATCAAGACCATTTATGTACCATTTATGACTATTTATGTGTAATTTCAGCTAATTTGAAATTTGAAATTCATATCAAATATCCAAGTCTACAGCCCCTTGAACCTCGGAAAAATCAAGCTCTTAAGTCAACGTAATCAAAAGATACGAGCACTTATGTATTATTTTTGCTTGATGCAAAGCCTATAGGGTACTATAACATGGACTTAGTGTAATAGATTTTGACACAGAGTGCCAAAAGCACAAATCACGAAAAGTGAAAATTTATAAATATTTCATAGAAAAAAAATTAATACAAACTTGTACTTGTAGTTGAAGTAACGATATTTTCGTAAAGAAGAACTAATTTTATTTTTTTTTATTTATTAATAAGGTCGAAAAAAAATTTGAAAGAAGGAGAACACTCAACAATATACTTTTTATTATTATTATTTTAATATAAAACTAGTGTAATGAAACTGGCGGAACTTATTAATTATTAATATTATCACGTTTTTATTATGTGAACTTGTGGCTATGTCATAAAATCTAATAAGCGGAATATGACCCACTCAATTTACATACAGGATGAAGCTAAAAAATGTATATATGTAGATTACCACTTTGGAACATGGTTGAAATGCTGGTGGTGGCAACCACTTAAAAAACGAGATAAAAATAACAAAAAAAAACAAAACAAATACAAAATGATAAGCACTTTATTGATTAAACATTGCACTGTACACTTATCTAATAGTAGGTATATTTTATATTTTATTTTTTATATACGAGTATATAATTATATGGCGTTCGTTTAAAATCTGTATGGCTGTCTGAAAGGGGCGATGTAGCGCGGGGTAGTGTAGGCGCGGGCGGCGAATACGCCCGGGTCGTATTTGCCGGCGTGGTAACTACCTGGAAATGGAAAATTATATTGGTAAATAAAATATAAAAATAATAGATAATATATCTTTTTGACGACGACTGTGGGTAGGCAGAAGGAACGTAGTGTATACCTAGTGTCCTATTAAGGGAAGCTTGCTAACAAAAAAAATAATGAAAACTGCATTTAAATCGGCTAAGACAAAAATTTAAAAATCATGATTTTGAGTTCATTTACATTGTAACATGTCCTTAGTAGCAACTATTTTTATAATTATATTTTGCTTGTATTATATAGACACCGATCTAATACGATTTAATTATAAGTATAGATGTTGCAAGGTTTTAACTTTTAAGAAGATAAATTAAAAGGCAATATTCTGTTATATATCAATAAATGGACTATCCAAAAATAAATCAATGGTTCCACCATTAGTCCCCGAAATTAGCACGTATTACCCAAAACTCTTTAGCTTATAATATTACAATGAAGAATAAATGTAATAATAAATACATATAAAATATCTCCAAACTATGATTCCTATCTTTTTAAAACATCAATAAAGATAATCAAAGAAAGACAAAAGGTAATTTCTCTTTAATAGGCTAATAACTATGCTATGGCATGCTAACATGTCACGAAGAGCTAGCATGTCATGAGAGTAGCAAATTCGTGACTCGGATGTGTAGCATGTAGTAGTGGTACAGAGTAAGACTGTGAATGCGACGGCTGTGGATTCGATTCCCCCTTGGGAAATTAATTATTTTCATATTCCCTCTCTGATAAGAGGACAAGGCACGGCGCTAATAAAGTAAAATATTTAATGGAGTTTTCTTATTATGTTTTCAAATTAACCGAATGAATTGTATAAAATGATAACTAAGAACATTTAAAGTAATAGGATATTGTATAATCATTTTAAGATCAGAATCAGCTCTTACCATCATCATAAATCCCAGCTGCCTCGTCCCTAGCGTTTTCCTGCAAGGCCTTGGCAATAGCTTCAGGGATAGGAGGAGGAGTTGGCAGATGAGCACCCTGAGGCTGGAATCCGTTGACATCAGCGGTGTACCTTACGCTGTAGACCTGGCCATCGTCACCAGTGTACGCGTAGCCACCTGCTGCTTGAATACCGTTGGCTTCACGGCCGGTTTCCTCGGCCGAAATTCCTGAAATCAAGTTTAGGTTGGTTAGATAAATTATTCCAAATATAATACTTATAATAGATCTCAGAATTTCCCGAACATTTTAGAGACCAAATAGAAATGAAAGTCAAAAGAAAAAGACAAAAAATTATTTAAATAGAAACGCTTAATCGAGAAACTGTGAAAATAAATTGTATTAATAAAAAAAATTAAGGACGTTGTTGTTTTCCTGCAATCTTGTCGATAATATCTATAACTATATACAATTTTTAAAATTTTTCTTTTACTTAGTGACTCACATTAACAAAATTTCTGAACTTAGACAATTGAAATTTCGTAAGCTATCTAAGAACAGGGAGCGTGGGAAACACTAAGAGAATTTCTCGAAAATCCTACAGGAACGAGAAAAAAATTAAATTTTTCATCTTATATTAAAAGATCAAACAAAATTATATAGAATGACTAGTAGTAGAATTAAGTAGGTTAATAAATAAAAGTTTCATTTATAGAATAGAAGTTATAAAAAAAAACGGTCTAAAATAATGGAAAAAAGCACCAAACAAGCAAAGCGTTTCTTCATCGTTCTTGTAGCACAAAGTACATGCTCTTTAAAAGATTTCAAAATTTAACCTCGTTTTTATACGAGTATCTAATCCAATTTCGAAGTAAAAGCCATAAATTTCAAGACTCACAAACATATATATGTAAATTATTAACTATTACTTGCGATTTATTTGAATCGTAACCATTTTAACATGTGCTTAAGCATAAGCAATATTATCAGCCTCCTGCTGTTGTTTATAAATTTTCTTTACATTAGTAAATACTTTTATATTCATTCGGAAATTAACGTTCCTGGGATTAGTAATTTCTTCATTTATTTTTCTATAGAAATGTCTATTCGATTTAGATACACCTAAATCCATAATAAATCCTATAAAAAATAAAAATAATAATAAATCCATGATCCAAAAACCACCACACTTTCACTTAGACACTTTTCTAGAGTTATATATTTCCCTCTACCGAGAATCAAACTCAAACTCACCGTTCTCAGTGTCATAAGCATAATGGTAGCCCTGTTCATTGACATCGGATACGGATCGTAGAATCGCTGCGTTTCTTTCTAACGCAGCACGAGGCCTATCCCCATAGTAGGCGCGATACTGAGGCGGTACAAACGCTGGTATACCAGCAGCTGCGCACGCGCCGATGAGAGCTGTAAGGATGATCTGGAAAGGAAGTTTATATTAGTAAAATATTTTTTTAAGTATATAATAATTCAGATAACAGAATATATTAAAAATATATTGTATTTTCAAATTTTGATCTGAGATTCAGTTCTGATACTCATGTCTCCATAATTCAAGCGAAAAATGGGGGACGGAAGTGTCGTAATAGGAATAGAATGTCTTAACACTAGATTCCCGGGCTTCCTCTGCCTAACCTACTATGTGCGGTATACGCAGTGTAGCTGAAAAAAATAATTAAAAAAAAAACTAATATGTAATGTTTAACTTACTTAGATACATGGGTTTAAAACATTGCTATTACATAGACAAAAGTATTAAAAATGGCAAATTGGCTTAATATTGTCATATTAAAAAGATTAAGAGATAAATAAATGAAAATTTACAAATTAATTTGGTTAAAAAGTTCAATAGAACTAGAATAGAATAGAAAAAGAAATAGAATGACACAAACATTACCTTTTTATGTTCTAAAAACATTTTGTATTACAATTGACTATGAAATTTAATTATTGTAAGAGACGAAACACAATGGATCTGTTATAATTATATAATGATGCTTGGAATTATAATATGTTATATTAAAATATGTAATATAATTAGATGTTCCTTGTGGATTAATTATTCGCCGCCATAAAGTGCTAAATATTAATGCAAAATAAGGTTATTATATTAATATATTAATATTATTAAATAGGCACAGAATTGAATGTCGCTTTGATTTCCACTAAAGGAATCTAAATATCTAAATAATTGTAATTTCCCAGAAAATACGTTTTTTAGAAAACCCATAGTATTTTTAACGTATGGAATTTGGAGCTACGCCAAAAGTATTTACTTTATTATAAAGGTACAAATGTTATACCTTATAGGTATAAAAGGATTCTTTCACTGACTGACTGACAAAAATAAGACTGAATCGAAAGGTCACTCACTCACTCATCACGAAATCTCAGAAACTACATGTGGTAGGAATCTCAAATTTTGCATAGGAGTTACTTATAGGACATAGGTGCTCACTAAGACGGGAATTTGCAATATTCTAAGGGGTTGTTTTGGGGGTTGAAAGTTTGTATGAAACTTCGTTACTACACATGCTAGGAGTGTCAAATTTTGCATGGACGTCACTTATAGGACGTAGGCACTCATGGAGACAGAAATTAATAATAACGTAGTTCACGCAGGCGAAGCCGCGCGCGGGCCGCTAGTAAGTATATATAAGTATTTATAAACAACATAAAATAAGTATAATAAGTATATATAAGTATAAGCAAAGCTTATATTAAAAATGACATTGAACATGTAAAGATGGAAGATTAATTACTAATTTGATACCATCATAAGTGGGTGTGGGTTCGAATATATCATTTGTTATGATATTACCTACTGGATTATAAAATAAATAATTTGATTATAACATGGGGAAAACTATATAAGTTGAAAGATATTATTGTCTTCAGGTTATTTTGAGAAACCAATATATTTACATAATTGGATAATATATATCGCAAAAGTTTATATATTGTTTGTATTATTTTTTAGTTAAGAAACCATAACTCCTTCAAATTTGATTTGACTGACAATTGAAATTTTTACTGACATTTGAAATTTCTTTGAACTGACACTTATTTTTTGTTTTCAAACAATCTAAAAAGTAATATATATAATAAGAGTAAGATCAAGTGTTAGTTAATAATTTATAAATAATATATTAGATATAATAAACGAAAAAATACGTTAAGTTAATAAAGCAAATTACTGTATCGATTATGATAATGTTAAAAAAAATTCCAAAACTAGACGTACCAATTGCATGTTGCTGGTGGAACTACCGATGTACGAATGCTGTATGATCATCCCAATGTGGCTTATATACGTTATTCTATATCACCAAAGTCAAGGCTGTTATAGAGGATCTCAGTAAGGCGTATAATATACTGCATAAGTTTCATTTATATGTTAATTTTAAGCTTACAGTACTGAGATGGGTTGATGAAAGGCTGATGGTTTGTCTAGCACTGCCTACGGTAGGTGTAGGTACAAACCAGGTTTTTAAAAAAAGGTCAAATAATGTACTAGGTCTTTATATGGTCTTTTAAAGATATAGATAACTCAGTGTAAAATCATTCAGCTTTCACTTTCAGCTGAAAAAATCTGCTCAGAATTAAGAATTAAAGAAAAATACTAGAGTTACAACTCTATATTTAATCGAAAGTTTTCGCAACAAAACTTAAAGCTGTTTTAAATTCTAGTTAGACACTAAACAGATTCTTACGGTTAAAGAAAAAAAGGAAAAGTTGGCAAAGCGTGGTGAGGAGTTCCGCCACTCAACATACAATGCAAATTCCACCTTCAGAAGTCGGCGAAAAAATAGGAATTAAAAATGTCTTAATATGAACGTAAATGTCTTAATGGTAACGTGAAACTTACAAAAAACTAACTAACTGCACTTGTAAGTTGCAATATTCTTTTTTATTGTTACATAATTATGACAGAAAGAGAAGACTGAAAAACATCTGATAAATTATATTATAGAGACCATATTGAATGTCGACACGCGTCTCCTTATTTAAAACAACGTCTACTTTCCTCACATTCAAAATGTAGATCAGTTGAGTAAGCAATAGACACTATAAATTTATGTTAAATAATAAGTATTTTACATAAATTTATAGTATTTTATATGATAATTTGATCTATAAATTACTTTAGCGACAAATTTTGACAAATTTTAAGCCCTTTTACATAATTGAGTAACAAATAAGAATGATAATGTACTGATTTGGAATATTAGATATAATGAAATTCAAATTTCTGGCCTCTTTGGCGTAGTAGGACAGCGTCTGTATGGATTCAATTCCGACTTTGAAGATTTTTTTTTATTTCTCCATTTCAGTAATAAGTAACATTGAGTACCTATTGGCGTTCAACACACAATCAATTGCGCGATGCGTGGAGGATGCATGCATAGCTTTTCTCTTTCTTCTCTCTCGTCTACTTGACGGCAAAAAGCGTCAGTATTAGATGCCAGCCTTATTCTCTTCTTGAGAATGAAGAAGACCTGTTTTATACGAAGTTAGGGCAAATTCGAATTGATTAAATGAATGAAATTTTTAATTTCTTTTTTCATTTTCTTCTTCTCAAGTATTAACATCTTTTATACCTACTTTTAAGTTTTTGGCGGCAGTTGGACGAGAATTGTGCTTTACGTGGGCTACAGTGTATCTTAGCACTAGGTGCCCCCCCGCTTAACTTGCTATATGTGGGATACAGCCAGAAGCTATGAAACAAAATTAAGTAATAATTATTTAATAATTAATCCATCCTCTAAATACAATAAAAAATAGCTGTTCTGATTTCAAAACCCTTGTAAAGTAGTTTTTACACAATAAAAAGCAAAATGAATACAATTCATTACGGGTCGTTTAATATTATGGCAGTATTTTGTTGCAAGTTGTTATTAGGCCTGTATGTTTAGATAGAAAGATTTTATAATAAAATTTTATGTTGCTTAATAATTAACTTTTATCTCACTATTAATTAACTTTTATCTCATTATTCATAGTGGTGCAGACGGCAGCGTATGACTGTAAACTCGATAATTGTGAGTTCGATTCCAATTAAGGGGAATTAATTATTTTCATTTCCCCGCTCTAGCAAAATAAAGTGCAGCCATTTGAGACGCAGTGTCTTGATTCATCTAGTGAAGGTTCTCTCTATTTATCTTTCTATCCGGAAAAAACGAGAAGTTACTATTTTTATATATATAATTTTTCTATGGGTCTTATTAAATAAAACATGACGATTAAGTTCTGTGACGCAGTACTTCTTTATAAATAAGTTAAAATTATATTTAATAATGCTTTAAATATACGAATATCCGCTTGCAAATGTACTAAAATATTATATTAATCGCAAAGAACAATACTAAATGTAGAGAAGACACGGAAGTAGATATACTTGGATGTATTATGTAATATAGAAACAAATATATAATTTGTTTCTATATTGTATATTAACAAGTAGTGGTGAACGAACCCGCGACCGTCGCGTTACAGTCACACCCTTGATCATATTCAGATGAAAAATCCGAAAACTATACATTTTTGGTTAAATCCTAAAAAATAATAGCTTTTAAAGGATTTAAAATTTGGTATTTTTGCTAATTCAAGTAAGACATAAGATGAAAAAACTCTGGTTAAGCTAAGTTTAAAATACAGAAAAGGCTTGAGATCTCCAATTTTTATACAGAACCCTCCGTGGACGAGGTCGACTTGCGCATGACCGATTTCTTTTTATCGTATTTATTTAAAAAAATAATAGAAAAAATTAAAACGTTAATATTTAAAAAGTTTCATTTTAAAAACAATGTTACAAACACAATATTAAGAGATATCTTTTGCATAAACACATCTCAATAATAATTTGCTTATAACATTTTTTATCAAGTTTTGCTCTAAATAGATCAATTAAAGGTCGTAAAGTTATATTAAATTATAGATACAATTTCAATATATTTTTCGCATGTAATGAATGAAAAAATGGATTTTTCTTAATAGCTTGTAATTCGTCGTTTAATGTCCCGCTCGTAGCAAAATCGCAGTCGAAACCTGGCAGCCGTGTTAAGCCACTCCGTTCCCATTAAGACACCTTCACTCCACACTTTCAGCCAAATTCTCGATGTATTGCGATGAATGACGCGCCAACACCGAGCTATGCGCAGATACCAAATTGAAGAAATGAAAATATTCAATATTTCATTCCGATGAGTGGGAATCGAACCCACATTCGACGCGCTTACAGTACACGTAGTCGTGCCCCTGTGCAAAAATGGCCTCAAAATGGTAATTGATTTTAAATTTATGTCTTTGTCCTACAGGCCAATTAGTATTTGTATAATTAAAACCTACATGTCTACAGAGTGCTAGGCATATAAGGATTGTCCTTAATTATTGGGATATTTGATATCCAAGAATAATACAAAAAAAAATTGTTAGTTTGGTTAGACAGTGAGAGGAGCTTAGCATTCCTGGGCGCCTGCAACGCGATGGGTGGTCTCAATGGAATTCTAAGTAATTTCGTCTCTTTCTATATAAATATTATTTCCAATTACTGTCAGAGTTAATTGTGATCTTAAATACATTTTCATTTAAAGAGAGAAATAAACAAAGTGTCTTCTTGGTGGCGCAATGAAACAGTATCCGACCGTAAATGTGATAGTTGCGCGTTCGAAGCTACACGGTAGAATTATTAAAGTTCAATAATAGACCAAGCGTGGCGTTGAGTTACGCCGTTCAAGTTATAATGTCTCGAAAATTGGGTGGTAAATCTGAACCTTATTTATTTGCGACGGGTATGTTAAAATGAAATAAAAGTGTTTTCTAGTATATTAGCTAATACGAAGTCACCTTGCATAGTAAATAACTCAATCATGTGTCAGTAGCATAGTATTCCTAAAGCATTGTGTCGCCCACGCCCGTGTCAAGGAGAGTGAATCATTTAGGAAGTTTGGCTATCATACATACATACATTGCTAACTCAGCATAGTTTTTAGCTTCATAGCAAAGTAGGCATAGGGGACCTGGGTACTTAGTGTTATAACACTTCGTTTCCATTAAGACACTTCCATTCTCCACTTTCCACTGAATCCTCCACAAGGAAATGTTCTCTTTATGTGTGTTCTCTTATGCACCTGCGCCTACAACGCACAGCCAGGAAGACAACTAAATTATTTAGTTAATAGTATGAGATACATATGACCTATAAGTGATGTGTATTTGACTTTTCATATTGTTAGTTGTATTGCGGAATCTTATTCAAATAATATATTATACATGATCTCAGTCACGACCTAAATTAATATTTTGATTTTTTTGTATGTAAAAATGGAGAGCACAGCATCCTTGTGATTTTTTAGCATCACCTGTATCCCACATGGGTTGAGTAGGCAGAGGAAATCCAGTGTTAAGATACATTACATCTTCCAGACATTGCGTATTAAATGTCATTGCCAGAATGTAGAAATAAAGATAAGAATTTCACCGAGTGGAACCCACAATGGTTGCATTTACCGGCAGGTAGGATTTCATGTTTAGTTATAGGTAACAAATTCTGATGTTAAAAGTCTGAAAAGTTACAATACAGACAGACAGACAGGCATCGAAACAATTTAAATTAAAGTAAAGCTCAAAAAAATATAATTTTAAAATTAAATAAAAATTGCCTCACGCTTACTCCCGAATGGAGCAGGGTAGATAGAAAGACAGAACAGTATTAAGACATTCCTTTCTCCACTTTCTTCCCTAATTCGAATGACAATACTTGTTGAATGGTGGAACTACGTATAATATATAAAGCTTTACATTACTAGTGATGTAAAAATATTACAATATTAATATGAAGATGTTTTAAATTCTTTTGCTGTAAAGCAGTGACATAACTCAATAGATGTCGCGAGAAGACGTTCATTGAATCCCACATGCATTACAGTGTATAAAGATTTAATCAAATTTGCTGTTAACTGAAGAATAAAATGTGTGTATAATAAAATTACCTATTTGAGACCAGTAGACACAGGGACTGCAACGTACAATACGTAAATGTGATAGGTTTTGGGTTCGATTCCCACTCCTTACGAACGAGGAAAAACGCGGTGTCGATATCCTCCACTGAACACGCAATACCTCCAGAATTCGTTGGAACGTGGCGAACGGTCTTAATAAGAACAGAGTGTCTTAGTTAGTTTCCCTCTACATACGAATACTTTGCTATATGGAGCAGCATGAAGCTTTAAATCCCAATCCCCTTAAATCCCATCATTGTTTTAGGCGAAAAACGAAGTGTATTAACACTATTATCTCCCCTCAAATTGTAGGTAAATTTATAATATTTTTCAATAACAAACAATATGAACATGATATATGAGCTATAATCATATAATTGTATGCGTGGGCGGGAGCATTACTTAGATACGCGATTCCTAATAGACAGACAGACAGATGGAATTGACTTCATGTTTAATGCTAATGAATTATTCATAACAATAATATTGATGAGTATTTTATATACGGAAATGCCTTAGATTTTTTTGTTTAGAATAGATTTTAGAAAGTTAAATACTAATATAGTCCTAATAAAGGCTTGAGGTCAGTCGTGGAGCAGGAGCCACCGTGACAGGTTGCAGGTTCAATCTCCACTCGTGGAGATGACAATATCAAGCTGAAAGCAAATGTACCCTACAGAGAGAAAGGAAATCCAGACGATATGGTTTCTATCCATTGTATACAACTTTTGTTTACATTTTTAGCAAATATCTATAAGATATGTAGAGGCCAGTTCTGACGCAACGGCACAAGTGACTATAAACTTGACAGGTTATGGGTTTCATTCCTACTCGAGGGAATTAAATATTTGATATTTCATCATATTCCCGCTATGATAGCGAACAAAGTGCGTCATCTGTGTCTTCCGCCATACAATATCCCTCCTAAATTAGGCAGAAAGTGGGGGACGAAAGTGTCTTAAATGGTACCCCAACACTAAACTTATTTGCATGAAGCTTAAAAAAATATAATAATATAGATAAACAGATAATAAAATCGTGGGATACTCAGATCTTAGCGCTTGCATACTATATTTCTATTAAACCTATGAACCTAGTAATTACTCGCTCGATTCCTAAATAGCTACGTAATCAAATAAGAATACTTCATTATATCCAAAGACGGATTTTGTTCGAAGTAAATTATGGCATGTCAATCATCTTGGATTGGTCCTATTATGTTTACTATATCTTATATATTGCTAAAGGGATATACACTGTGGAGTTTGTGCATTTAAGCTGCAACTATACTATAGAATTAAGTTTTAATATAATATATGTTGTAAATTTTAACTATTTCCACGCCACAGTGTTGGATTTGAAAAGAGATTTGGTTTCCACTCGAATGCTCATCTTTCTTTTAAATTCACGAAGCTTATGATAGAATCTACTCATCCAAATAGACGACTTGGTCTGTGATGATACACGGATGGACGACATATTCCTCCAACACTCTATAGATTGTATATTTCAAAATTGACAAGATATTTCCTTTCGATATGTCCTTATTATCAGATCACTTAAAGGTGTATCTACTGCTCTGAGCCTGGGAACGTAGTGTTAAGACACTCAGTTACTAGAGCAAGGAAATTAAATTATTCAATATTTCATATCCTCGATTGGGAATAGAACCTGTTGTGTTCACAGTCAAACTCTTGTGTCCATAATAATTTCCTACTCTAATATAATGAAAAATATAAATACTTAAAAGGAATTTGTGCCTTCCTTTGTTCGACCACAAAAAATATTTCATAATACTATAACAAAATCTGTCAGAATTCATATTAAAGGATGAAATGAACTTTTTCAAAGGTTACTTGTTCAACTATAAAGTGCCTGTCATTGTAGGTCTTAATGGATAGGACTGGTGTAAACCATGGCCGTCGTGGCGAAACGGTGCATCGTCTGGCTTGAAATACGACGGTAGTAGATTCGGACCCAACTGGATGGAATCGATGACTTCAGCGCTGGTTATGATCGTTACGCTCGTATGACAACAAAAAACGTTAGTTTCCACAATGCGTCGAAATTTTGGCGAAAAGTGTGAAACGGAGTGTCTCCACACTTATTTCTTGGTAGAAATTCTAATACACTACTATATACGAAATACAGCGTAAAGTTGCGTTTTTTTATAATGTTTGTTTTAAAAATGGACTCAAATTTTATCTGATAGAAAAAAGGTTTAAAGCAAACCAGCCTTAAAAGCGAAGCTTTAAGCATAAGCATTTATTTAACTTGTTCCGTATTCCGACTGAGCAAAATAAAGAATACTCTCTCTTGTATTTATTGTTTTAAAATATTTTGTCATAATTGTTTTATTTACTTCCAAAATTTGAAACAGCGTTAAATATATATGAGAAGTCCACATGTTAACTTCTTATAAGAAGCCGGCACGATTCCTCGTTTCGATTCCTCGATGTTAAATGATTATTTCATTTTTTTTTTGCTTTGGCAACAAGCGTAGAGCGCCGCACACCCAATATCCTGAAATTTGGGCGGAAATTGGGCAACGAAATGTCTTAACACTAAACTCCCATTCTTCATGGGATTCTTACCATTGAACCATAACTTACAAATACTAAAATATTGACAAGTTACTATTCAGAAAGACAAAACAGTTATTTCAAAACAGTTTTGCAGCATTAAGTTTGACGGGAAAAACGGTTTGTGATTATCTCCAAAGATGGTTTCGAGGATTGCGTTAAGAGGATTGCTCTCGTGACCCAGATATGGGGGGAGATTTTAAAATAAGTCATAATGCATGAGGATTTTTGGCTGAGTCTCTGTTCATTAGGGACCGCAAAGGCGGAATCCAGCAGATTACGCTGAACAGCACATATAGCAGAGTAGGCAGAGAGTACAGACACTCCATTCCCCTCTTTCTACCAATTGTTAGAAATATTATCTGTAATGGTTATAAAATTAACTGATTCTGTGCCGCATCACTAAGGCAACCTTTCATAAAAGTATTATTTAATAGGAACATTTAAAAAAATCCTGTAGTTATTACAATTTTAATTACAATTGTTATAGCAGACATAAACAAGATGAAAATATGTCTTGCACGTTTCCAATTCACGCTCTCTTGATTGGCTGTATAACAGCTTAGGTTAGTGTGCTGGTTTACCATTGAATGTAGCTAAGCTATATAAAAAAATATATTTATAAACCATTTAATAACCACAAGGACGCGGTGTTTTTAGTCGTAGTGGTAAAATGGTTTACAAATGGTTGACGAACGCGGTGTTTGGGTTCAACTACTGCGGAGATTAACCCGGACAGACAGAAAGACGGACAGTTATTATTTTTAAATTGAAACAGCTGTTTTGCAATATAATTTTATTTTAAATAATTATTTTTGTTTAATAGCCATAAGTTTTGTATTATATTTTTTATTTTTTTTTAAAAGAAACTCTAACTGTCAATGTAGAATCCTGACGTAGTTAGAGCGTCTAATTCAAACTTAGATCGATAATTGTAAATTAGATTCCCCACTAGGCAGAACGAATTATTTTCATTTCCTCGCTCCAACTGATGACGAAGAGTGATATAGAGTTCTGGTATTTAATAAAATTACATGAAAAAATATATAGTAAAGCTGTATGTGGTGAAAAACTTTAGCTACTACGTCAAAATGAAGTGCTCTTTGAAATGCTTCCAACTAATTTTTAGCACTTTTAAAATATTTTCTGATTTTATGAGACATTACTAAAAATGTGATGTCAGATTAGTATTAATTAATTAATTGTTTTAATTTAAGACATTTGTTTTTATTGTATTGTAAAATGTCAATATTTAAGGTTGTGGACTAAAGTACCAAATTAAAATACAGAGGTTATTTGGTCCAATTGTTGGGCTTGCGCTTATTTTTAGTAACTTTTACTGTAACGCGACGGCTGTGGGTTCGATCCCTACTCGAGGAAGTGAAATATTTACGTTTATATTTCCATTTCTCTCTAGTGTCGAAGCTAAGCGCGGCGTTGAGTTTCACACAACACGCAATACCTCCAGAATTCGGTGGAAAGTGGGCAACGGAGTGTCTTAACACTAGGTTCCCTCTGTCAGAAGCTCTGATTCAGAGACACAGCATTAGCGCAACGGTTGTGGAGTTTTTCGAAAAATTGTGCGAAAAGTGGGGGGCCGAGTGTCTTAGGTTCCCTCTGTCTACCCCGTTACAAGCGAAATACGACGCGACGTGCTAATTTAATAATATATCTATATATATATATAAATATATATAAGAAAAAAATATATTTTGATTGAAGGTATGTACGTACATGCGTGTTACGTAACATGGAGTTCTTAACCAAAACTGCTATAACATTTTCTATATATTATACAAGTGGTATCCATGAAGTAATATTGCAAAACGTTATACAAGATTTGCGAACAAAGTAGAGTTAATTATATATTAATATAATGTGGTTTAAATTAACTCAAGTATCGTCGTTGTTATAAATGAATAATATTTATTTTTGTATACTAATATTTGTTTATAGAAGCCGTTGCAGCAGGAGCTGTAAACGCGACGGCTATGGGTTCGATTATCTCTGGTTATGAGATATACATCCTGGTAACAGACGGACAAAGTGACCAAAAAAACTGCGGTGTCTTAATAGGTTCTATTTTACCCATAAAACCTTGAAAAAATACTTTTTGGATTGAATTGAAATATTAAAATATAATATTAAATAGAAATTATTAACGAAAGTTGTATATATCTGTACCAAACGCGTCCAAATCTAATAACATAACGTAAGGCGATTATATCTGAACATTTAGAGTGAAATTTATTAAATCGTGACTAGGGATCCTCGCTCTGGGTATTAATAACAGCATTAGTTTACTGATAATATTGGGGTGTTGGGTAATGTATACGCCTTCGTGAAATATTTGCGTAATAGTGTTCAATTGGGAAGGATGGTTGCAGATTCAATTTTCATTCAAAGCATAGATCGTAAAAAAGATTTTTTTATTTTTATGCACATACATATATACCAACGTCATGCACTCTAAATTAAAAATCCGATTAAAACCCACACTTATCGTTTGAATTTATTTAGACAGTCACAAAGTCCTTATATTTTTTAGCTTTATGTTTTACGCTGTATCCTCCTTACCAGATCAAGAAAATTAAAATATCAAATATGCAATTCCCCCGAGTGGAAATCGAACCCATAAGCGTCACGCTGCGCCATGGTGGCCTCTCTCTAGTCCTTAGTAACATTATTTAAATGTTTACTTAAGCCCGATACGGATATATTTACCTTATCCGCTTACAAATCTATAATTTTGAATACAAATTACGTAGATATAGTTTGCGGTTTAACTGTCATGATTTTTTAATTCCATTAATAGAACAAATAAATGTTATGCATGAATAAATAAAACCCACTGTGGCACAGTGGGGATGTGGAACTGTAGAAAATGGTAATAGGTTGAGATCCTGCTGAATACTTTTGTATGAAAATGAAAATAATAAAAAATAAATACACACTTGTTATTCAAGTTAACTAAAAAACCGGACAAGTGCGAGTCGGACTCGCCCACTTGTCATTTCGTACCAATTTCAGTTATGTAGTTACAGGCTTTGGTTACGGAGCTAATTCAGCTAAATGAAGCAAAAACAACGTATACGGTAACGATAGTAAGTATGTAACGCTCATATCTTTTGATTGGGCTCACTTAGAAGATTTATTTTTTTCTATGCTTCGAGAGACCATATACCTAAATATTTGATCTTAATTTCTGCTAGGTAACTCTGCGTGTTCTGGAGATAAATAAAGACGAACAGACAGACAAAATGGTGATCCTATAAGGGTTCCTTTTTTGTTACGAGACATGAAACCCTAAAAAGAATAAATCTTCAAACCGATTTTGAACTAAGATATTAGTGAATCATATTTTAAATATAATATTAAAAAGTAAATGTACAGAAGTAAAGGTTATGACATTTAAATGCGTTGATGGGACGGCTGTGTGATCCAGTTAGTTTATGAACTTTATAGAATACTTTACATAACTATTTAATAATAAAGGAATAAGTAAGATCCTTATAGCGCAGTGCACAAGTTTTAAGCTTCATAGCTCCGACCATATTCAGGTACAAGAAAAATACCAAAAGTTTCAAATAATTTAACTTATTTTATTCTAAGTATATTTTATTAGTATACTTAAAAATATTTGTTTTAGACTCTGTTTACTGTAACTGAATTATTGTAATTATTAAAAGTTTACCTCAAAAGAAACCCATTAAAACCTTCAAAATTTTATTCTGATACAAAACTATGAATGTTACATAAAGGATATGTAAGATGATCCGAGACTTTTAAAGATATTATCAACAGGCGGTAGCAATAAAAAACAAATTATAAAAAAAATTAAGTTAATAAAAATAATTAAATAAATTTATTGTGAAATAATTCGAACTGGACATAAAAGCTTTTTAAAAATATTATTTTATTAAATGATGCATATTAAAATACTCCGTCTTTGTATCGAGGGTCGATAATTGACTATTATGAAGCGGTCGATAATGTTTGTACATCGTTGGAGAACAGATTGTGGATCTTTGGAGGTGACATCGTATTCCACATGTTTGCTAGAAATACCAAAACTCATATTTCCTCTTTTTTATCAGCGTCACGCTGTATTCCGCACATAGCAAGGTAGGTAGATGGAACCTAGCCGAATGGAGGTACTGCGTGTTAAATGGCGGAACTTAACGCCACACTTTGAATAATCAATTTATCAAAGCTCTTTTGTTTGTAGATGATTTGACCCTGTCGTGAATAAATTTCGATGTAGTTATGGTTGTAACTTAAACTTAAATTCTATTCAAATAATTATTTACATTATTAATTATTAAAAAGTTTCTCTAATTAAGGCCATGGTGGATTAGTGGCAACCTTTTTACTTTAAAGGCAACAAGGGTTCAATTCTCACTCGAAAGAATAATTTCCCGCTCTAGTAATAAGATAAAGCGTGGCGTTAAGTACTGTTACTTAACACGCAGCATCTCAAAATGGATAAAGAGAACGGAGTGTCTTCACTCGATTTCTCCTATATGAGGGATACAGCGTGCAACTAATATCTTTACGCACCGCTTGGTAGCATCTCCAGTACAGAAACAATCTATGAACACATTTGCGATACAAATTTATGATAGATAGTGATTATTTTACAATTACCCTCTCATCTGTAGCGGCGCAAATAAAAAGGTCGACTACATTCAAAAGGATCCATACTTTGATGGTACAGAATGCGGAATTAATAGTTAAGTGAACTTAAGTTATTTTCCACTTACAAAACTAAGCTATAAGAATTATTCTTAGTGTTAATATTTGAAGCCGTCACGGCGCAGTGGGACGTCTGGATGTAATCAAGACAGATATGGGTTCGATTTTAAATCGGAGGAATTAGTTTTTTAAATTTTATAGCTATAGCTCTTTGATAGGTATAGGTATTTGATAGCTCAGAACTTAGAGCTAAGCTCTTAAGCTTTTTGGAAAGTTTAATTATACTACTAAGCTTATTCTATGTCATTGTTTTTTAATAGTCTAAGCTTACCAAATATTGCTTATGTATATGAGGTTATCGAATTGAAAATATTTTCTGTCCATATCCTCCACATAGCAGCTTAGGCAGGAGGACCTGGAAACTGTTAAGACACTCCGTTCCCATTAAGAAACTTCTGCCCCCCTAAAAACAAGCAACAAAAAAATAAATTTATTAACACGTATAAATTAGTGCTTGGTAGAAAAACTTAGCGTTTTGCCGAAATATATCAATTAATTATTTAATAACTTTATTCCAGGCAGAATTCGAACCCTTTAGCGATATATTTTCTAATAATATTCAGTGTGAACACCGCCGTGGCGTTGCACTACAAAATTACAAATGATCAATTAATTATAATGCTTTACCTTGCTTCTAACTGAACTTCCAATAAATAAAATGTATATTATTATGCATACCTATTAAGGTAATGCTAACTAAAAGGCACAGTCTTTTGAATTTTTTGAAATTGTTAACTCAATTTAGAGTTGAAGATTTTTTCACTTGTTCGATGCCCAATTGAAAATTTTAAATTGGACAGAAAGCGGATACACTGTATATTGTGTAAACATTTTTTTTAGAGGGAACCTGGGAGCATAGTGTAAAGGCACTTTACTTTCGTTTGCCAGTTTTCGCCAACTCTAAATATAAATCTACATTTATAAATATTTTTTTCTTATTGGAATTTGAACTTCGCCCCTGTTTGCTTCATCGGACATAAGAAAACCTATTGTTAATACACACCGTTAGCTACTTTTATTCCAATTTTTGATAAATTCCGTGTTGAGCTTAACTCAACGCCGCGGTTGGTCATAATACCAAAGCGAGGAAATAAAAATAATCCTAAGGCTCCGGCTGGGATCGAACCCACTTGCTGTGTCCCTGCGCCATAATGGCCATAAATTTTCAATAAAATTGATCAAATTTAGAAACAGATGAAAGTAAAATTCTTCAACTCATCACTATGTAATACAATTGTAATTATTACATCATTTGGCCTACAAAATTCAATAAAAGCGAAAGTTGAAACTTTTGCTGTCTTTGTCTAAATAACCGTTTACACTTTAAGACATCTAGAAATATTAAAAATATAAATTAGGCATATGAAAATAATATATGTGTATTACATAATTGTACAGAATACAGGTGAAGCTAAAAATATTTATTAGTATAATAAATAAAAATAAAAACAATTATTCGCTATGTGTTACTTAAAATACTTATTATAACACATTTGAAAACAATCTGTGTATCTCGCATGAATAATAGAAAAAATATTAATTTTGTTAAAGAAGCTTATACATGATTTTTTTATTTGGACATTTTTATAGACAATTATATTCAGTACATTTCTAAACAAAAGTTATACATTTCTTAAAAATATATTGTATAAAAAAATATATATTGTAGTTTCATATAAGCACTCAATTTACAAAATCTTTAGTTATAAACGATCTATTTCCTTCTTAAGTTCGTAAGAAAGAGACAACGATTCGACAGTGTACAATGTTTTAAGAAGCTCGAAATGTATGAAATGTTGTTAACAAGCTTAATATTCTGTGTTATTATTGTTGAAGTGTTATTAGGAAAGAAAGTACTTTTTAGAAAACGCATAAAAATTTGAACTTAGCGGGATTCAAACCCGCGCCTCTTGGAAACCGTTCAAGAGCTCTGACCATTACGCCATTCGCTCTCATCAATCTACGTCGGAATCCTTGTACGTTTGATTTTTTTTCCTTTTGGCTTGAGATTTTTACTATCTCCTTCTAGACTTTAATAAATTACAAGCACCTACGAATCTAATATATTAAAGTGTAAAAAATATTATTTGCTCCTAATATACTTGTAGGCGCTTATAGCTTATAAGATTGACGAATATATGACGCTTATAGCTTATAATATGTATCGTATTAGTAATATCGAAAATATTTTAATATTTTTTGTATGTTAAATGTTTTTTACAATACAAATTATCAAGATAATAAGCAATAATAATATATAGAATGTAAATTGAACCGAATATCGATCGTCAATCCAGAAATTGGTACAGAACCCTCCGTCAGCTAATTATTAAGACCTACCTAAGTTACGATTCTATGGGATATAACTACAAAAACAAATTTCAATGAACAAACATACTTTTACCTATATATATATTTATATATAAAACAGCTTTAGCAATTCATAATGATGTAGTTCAATCTCACGTCCGCAACCTTAGAGATGATCCTAAGTGTCTTAAAAAACTCGCTAATTGAAATGAAGAAATATGTTAGAAAATATTTTGCAATATCACTGCTAATGTATACATAGTTGACTTTCGTATACATTTAAACGCTACTCTGTTGATATTTAAGATTCATTATTGTTGAAAAAAAGTTTTAAGGCGCTAACCGAAAATAGTGTTAAGACACTCCATTTCCATTCTGCCACGACTGCTTCATATTACATTTTCATTATAAAATAAAATTAAATTAAATATATAAAAAGCTCTATCCACCGGGATTCGAATTTACGACTATTGCGAGTACAGCCAGCTAGCGCCTCTATGATAGCATTTGTATGATTTGTTAGTTACTCTAAATATACTTATTCATATTACGGGTCCGCCTGAAAATGGTTGCTAACCATCGTAGGTCTTTTATAATAGTTGAGGGTTCGACTCCCATCAAGGGAAAAAATATCTGGAATATCTGGAGTATTTCTGGAATTCGGATGCAGTGTAGATCATTGATTATCTTAACGCTACGTTCTAAAAGTTTAGGTTAAAAATATGAAGGTGGGAACCTGGGAACCTGTAAACTTAGCTTACTAATTTAGGCTACAACAGCTTAAGTGACCTAATGCAATGACATAAAGGTCACTAAAATTAACGAGAAGCCAATGACAGCGGATCGTTCTAATGAAGCTCCCACAGTGAAGTGCATACGAAAGCAATCATATCCAATTAAAGTATATCCAACTGTTGTGTGTGGTACAAGTAATAAGTAATAAGCTAAGGTACCATGTAGAAATTTATTAATTTTTTAAACTATCTCGCTTACAATAGGGTAAGCAGAGTGAACCTGGTGTTAAGACATTTCGTTCCCACTTTGTTCCTAATTTTCTAAAGATTGCTTGTTGAGTAGCGGAACTCAATGCCGTATTAGTTTTGTTACTAAAATATCTACTGTGTGCCAATGCGAAAATATAAAAAGAAATTATTCACTCTTCGGAGTGGGCGTTGATAATTGCCCCCGAAATGGCTTCATACTATTTATAAAACAATAAGAGATGATTTATTTAAATTATTGACACAGCAAGTGTAAACAGTGAAGTACAGTGTATAAACACATAAAATTTAATGTACATATGTATATATGTATAAGTTTTATAGTCAAAGCTTTTGATCTACAGTTCATAGCTTACGTTAAGAGTATAAATCAGCGCTAAATTCTCCTAATTTCCTAGGGGACGATTTTTCGTCCACAAACAAAATCGTGGTTGAACACTAATAGTAAATTTATTTTAAGCAATTTATGCTGGGGAGTGAGAAAGTGAGAACCCAGTGTTAAGACAATATTAAAAAATAAGTAACGGCTCTCAAAGCCTCAACTTTTGTCTGAATATCAGAACGAGGAAATAAAAATAATTTAATTTTATATTGGGATATAATCAAGACGAAAGCCTCTAATCAAACTATATTTAAAAACGCTCATTCGAAAATACTACATATAATAACACAAAAACAACTTAGACTTAATTTTCAGAACAAAATAACTTTATATCTTTTAACTTATACCACACGCTAAAGTCAAGGCCAAAGTTAATTTCTGAGTACCCTCGATTTACTAATAAAGCGCTACTTAAACATTTTGTAATACCCGCATATCTACTTCCACTCTCGTTACGTACCGTTCTTGACGAAGGTACTATCAACAAATTTGCAGAAGGCTTAAAATATCATACATTTTATTAGAATCTTTGATTTTGTTACTTCATTTTGTTGGAACGGTAATTATAGTACGTACACATGCATTTCTTATATTATGTAAGCAAAATTAAATAAAGTGACGCCTCACTTCACCCAGCATATAATACAGTAGAGACAGAGAGATAGAGAGAAAAAGATAGAGTATAATAAATATACCATATAGTTATAGTGTTTGATAAGAAATGTAAAGTGTTAATTGTTAGCAATAGTTTACGATTCGTTTACAATCTGTCAATATTTATATAATCTAAACTTTATGAAAGTTAACTATCCTGCTATATGCGGGATACACCGTGAAGCTATAAAAAATGGATTTAATCAGACGACCGATCGATCGGTAATTGCAGGCATCGGACTCTACTTTCAATTTTCTGATTTTTACTAATAAAAATCTTAATAAATCATCTTCACGCTGTATCTCGCCTACAGCAGGCAGAGGGAGATTCTAGTGATAAGACATTCCTTGCCACTTTCTGCAGATTTTTTCGATTCATTACGTGTTGAGTGGTGGAACTCAACGCTGCGCTTTTGTCTTGGTTCCAGCAAATTCCAATTTTGGGACAACCTATGTAACACAATTTCTTAATAACATACTATACATTTAATACTATATTACGTTTTCTTAGTACGTACCTATTTATTTTAACTTCAATATATTTCACACACTTCCATACAAACAATTTGAAAGGCATATCTCTATAATATGTTGTAATTAGAATTACATTACATGCTCTCCACTAAACTACTCATTTCATAAACCACTCCATGACATCTTAAAGAAGATGCTATAAATCAGATCTGGGTTAAAAAGAATTCAATGCTTATAGAAATAATTATATAACTATACAAAAAGTAAATGTTTTTTTAAATGTTTTATGCTGTTACATTATTTTAATATTTTATATATTTTTGTATAGCCATATGTGGTTATAATAATATTATAAAGAAAACGAGGTATTTCTTTAGCTACACGCTGTATCCCGCAATTGCCTGACTGCGTGCCTGCTCTACAACTGGCATGGAACGAAGATGGGGATGCAATGGGGCGAAGTTTGTTACTTAATATATCTTAATATAATTCCTCGAGAGAGGATCACAATTACCAATTTTACAATCAGATACTGTTCCACGACGCCGCGGTGGAAAATTCAATGCTTTTGCCACTTCCATTAAGAAACACTAGGCACTCTTTCTTCTTTCTTTTCGTTGTGTATAAAAAAAACTTATGTTTACGTCCAAAAGTTTCCTGGATAGGGAGCCCCAGACTAAGTCTACAACCCAATAAAATAGTAAAAACAATGATTTCAATTAAACCAATACAAATTCTATTGAACTAACTGAAATTGAATCGTGCCAACATGTGATATTCATCCAGATCATCTGAAGGTTCCGGAGTAACCTACCTTTGGTATGCGTTTTAAGTTCAAATAAAATTTCAAACAAAAATCAGCTTAAAATCATTAATATAAGGTTCAAATTTAAGCAAACGAAAATATATTTTCATAAATTAATTGTCTATCAAAAATCAGCCGTGATAGACTAACTTAAAGTCTAGTTTTCTCTAAACAAAATTCTTCTGTCAAGTTACAGTAAAATTTGAATCGTAAAATGTAGAAAATAGGGTTGTATTTACAAAAAACTGTTTAGTATAAAATAATTATATAGAAGCTTGCACTTTTCATCTTTGAGTGTAAACGTTTATTTCTGAACGTTATGATTGTAGAGTATCATTATATATAAGCATAGATCTATCCTAATATTAGTAAATAATACTATATATTAGACTTGGTCATTTTTTTAAATGTCAAATAATATAAGAATATGGCGTTTCAAGGTTTAAAAAATACTTATCCTTCTTTTTCCCGTATCGTAGGATATTCTAAAATTAATGCTTAGACTCCGTTTTGTGTTTTCCGCCTGAATTCGAGAGGATGTTGTATGGTGGAACTTAACGCCGAGCTTTGTCTTACCAGAGCAGTCAAATAAAAATAATTCATTTCTTCGAGAGGATTTTTTTGTATATACCTCCTGTGATTTAAATTTTATTCTGTCAATTTCTGTAAGTCACGTCATATATAGGCATGTGTTTGAAAAAAACCTTTAAAACTGAAATGGCCTGCTGCTGTAAAGCGAAATCAAAATAAATTTTCTCACGAACAAAGTCAAATGTTAAAGTCAGTTAATACAGAGTTTACTTCTAAACTTCATAAAAAACAATATAAATAGGCTATAGAATAGTCATAAAAAGCCTAGATAATAATAACAATGTTATTTAACCCTGGCAGAGATATAGGCGTGAAATTGTAGGAATTTGTGAATCAATTGCCCGCCTTTTAGTGAATCACGAATATGTTTTGTAAATAATAGATATATTTTAACCAACAAATAAATTTATTTTTATCTAGATAAAATTATATATATATATATATATATCTTGTTTCACGCTGTAGCCCGCGTGTAGCAGATAAAACCTAGTGTTTAGAAACTCCATTCCACGAACTGTCCTATCTTAGAGACATCGCGTGTTGAGTAGTGAAACTTAACGCCGCGCTATGTCGTATTACCAAAGCGAGTTAATGAAAATAAATATTTTTTCCAAATGAGAATTAAACTTACAACTGTCTTGTTTGCGAGGAGTGAAATATTCAATATTTCATTTCTTCGCTTTAGTATCGAGACAATACTTCCAAATTCGCAAAGTCAAATGCGGAGTGTCTTAGCACTAGGCTCTGGGGGCCTAGTGGCACAGGAATACAGAGGCTGCCTATCTTATTTACGGGATACAGCGTGAAGCTGGAAAGACAAAGAAACTAAGTTTCAGTCTAAAGCGTGTCCCATAAAATTCATAATACGACCTCGTTACACATCTTCTATATTAAAAAATACATCACCAACAAATCACGACTTCATCTTTACATCATTTGCTTAATTGCGTTACGCGTTAATGGTTTAACAAGTACGAATACGAATACGTACGGTTAAAGCATTTAACTTAGATTATATAAGAGATATATTTAATTTAAATAATATTTGTTAAATTATACGTATAAGGCCATTCGTGGCGCAGTGGCAGAAGCGTGCGATAAACGCGAAAGTTTTAGGTTCGATTCCCACTCAATTTAATATTTTTTTTTATTCGCTCTGGTAACGAGCTTGCGGCGTTGAGTTCCGAAACTTAACACGCAACACCTTTACAATTCGGCCAAAAGTGAGGAACGGAAGTGTTTTAATGAGAACGGAGTGTCTCAGTTTATATGAAATTCAATCATACTAACAAAGTTTCTATGTATTAACTTATAAAATACTAACTTTTTTATAGAGTTTGTGCGTTGAGAGTAGAGTGCTTTATCACTTTACCTATCCTGTGAAATGCGGGATATTGCGTGAACCTAAACAGAATTATAACATATCGCCATAGATTATGAATCAATCAATCAGTCTAGCTAAATGATTAAGAATGATATTTAAAGGAATGAATCAGGCATCCAAGTACGAGTATGTATTTTTAATTATGCCAGTTCTTCCGATAAATTTTCATCGCACGGATATGACCTATAGATACTTATATTATCATTTTAATTGTATAATTTGCGAATTGCCTACTACGATAGATTCATTGTGATGCTAGCGTACCTAGCTAGGACGGTCGCAGGTTCGATTCCCACTAAAGGAAATGTTTATATTTGAAAAATATTTATATTTAGGTCAAGTGCGGCGTATATTTCTGCTAACCAATTCGGAATATCACCTAAATCCAAATATCCAATTAAATTGCCTAGCATAAATGCATAAGAACATAAAAACATATAAATATTTCTTATATAACGCGGTGCTGAGTTCCGCCACTCAACATGTTATCTAGAGTTCGTGTGGAAATGTATGTAATTATATTAAACGGTTATTGTGTTTTTATTTATATATTACTTGCTTTTATCTACAGCTTCGCCCACGTGGTCAAATAAAAATAGCGCTGGTATTGCAGTGTATAACAAATGATGGATTAAGCCCCCAAGGTAACACAGAAAGTTACATCGACACTAAGCAATATAGCCTAAAAGCCTATATAGCCCTAAAATTCCCGCCCGCGATTAAATCTAACAAAAAATAGACAATTAGAACTACTTCCTCAGATTAAAGAGAACAACCAAACATACAGTTCAGCTTTTTTAGCTTCACGTTGTATCCCGCACATAGCAGGGTATGCGAAGGGAACCTAGGAGCCTAGTCTGTTCCCATTTAGATACTTCCGTTTCCTAGTTTTGCCTTGCATCGCGACACTTCCTCGAGTGGGAATTGAACTCACAACCTGTCGCATTTATATTTGCATGTTTCTGCCACGGCGCCACGACTGGTCTTAATTTCACTTAAATTTAAAACATAATTTTGAAAAATATAATATATAGATTTTTTATATAAATTGAGAAAGTCAGATTTTACGCTTGTACATCTAAACAACTCACTCATTAATTACTTTAGCTTTAATTGTTCTATTTTGACTAACTACTGCAGCAATTATGAAATACACGTCTGGCTATCTTAGATTTCGATTAGTAATGTACGCGATTTAAAATATTAATAATAAAATTAAGATTTAACATAGCCTAAAGCAGTAAACACTAATAGTAGACGAGTCTATTTTATTCAACACGCAATACCTTGGAAATTCGGCGGAGAGTTGGGAGCGGTAGTGTCTTAATGGGAACGGAGTATCTTAACACTAGGCTCAAATCAAATCAAATCAAAAACACTTTATTGCACAAAGAAAATACAATTTAATTTGTAATTTTGATAGTGGCTCCAGAGTTCCCTCTGTCTATTCTACTATGACAGATCAGTATGAAGCTAAAAAACTCCTTTAAAATCTAACAAAAAATTGCATCTCATTGGTGTTTTGATCACTCACTAAGCTTATTTGCCTTGTCTTTTTTCATAAAAAACATGACAAGAATGGATGAAGCGAATGGAAATATTTATGCCCAATTCCGACTCGCACTTGGCCGACATTTTTAATTTTGATTTTGATTGATATTATTAAGAATACAGTATCAGCATCTCGTTGCAGCAAGATATTTCGAAATAGGTAGAAAATGAAGTGATAAGTTACTATAGTTTACTTCTCTCTGATCGTATTGATAACCAACGAAAATATTTAATTAATCATATCCACTTTGTTAATGGAGCATGAAATACAAATAAACAAAATAAATCTTTTAAAAAAATGTTATGAAACTATTTCAAAATATTTTTATAGTTAAGATTGAAAAGTCACCTCCCATAATTTACTTAGAATGATTAATTTATTTAAATGTTTAAATTATTAAAAATTGTTTTAGAAAAAAACAACGTCATTTTTGTTTTTGAATTGCCTAAATGTGTGACTTCTTGTGCATACTCTAACTTTATATTATTTCGAAATAAAAGAACCCAGTTAAATGCAAATCGGGCTTTCGAGTCTTTCTCTTTATTTATATTGTAATTTATCCTATTATTGTTATATTGACCCACGAGAAGAACCCTATAGGTTTCGATACCGTAGTAAGTTTCATAAAAATGCAGCAGAATCAACGCATAAACGCTCCTATATTTTATTGCGTTGACTTAGAATTCTACTTTAGTGCATCGAGGGACCATAGACTCAAAGAGTAAATTTTTCAGTTCGATACCTTCACGCGGTATAAATATTAATAACAAACAGACAGACAACAAAGTGATCCTATAAGGGTTCCTTTTTTTTATTTTTTGAGGTACGGAACCCTATAACCCTAAAAGGAGTATTTTCTTATATACATACATTCATATGTATGCAAAATGAGATGAGAGAGAGATACGAATTATATGAATTGCGGAACGGAAGTGTCTTAACACTAGGTTTCTAGACTCACTCAGCCTACCGTGTGAAGCTAAAAAGGATCTGAATGGAACCCGAGTGGGAATCGCATCTAAAACTCTCTCATTTACAGTTAAATACTATCCCGGTGGATTCAAAAGTTAAAAACCATGTTTAATGCAAAATTATAAAAAAATTGAGGGTAGTCGTGTCACAGGGGCACAAAGTGTGCTACAAAATCGACTGGTAGTGGGTTCGATCCAGACTCGAGGAAAGGAAATATTTATTTATATTTAAATTATTATTTCTTGTGTCGTAACACTAGATTCCTTCTGCCTACCCGCACACAGCATGTGCGGGATACAGCGTGAAAATGATATATAAAAAAATAATACAATCAAAGTTACATTCCATACAATACCTGTACCAATTTTGATAAAACACAAAACAAAATATAGAAGAAGAATCTAACTAATTAAGCTTTGCTCCACATTTACATACAAGAAGCCCAAATCAACGTTCAATGCCAAAACTCATTGCAATTAAAAGTTTCAAATAAAAAGTCGTTAGAAACAGAGTTCTAACGTGAAGGGAAGGAAAGCTCAAGAACTATATAACGGAAGCTGTGGTACACATCTTCACAGTCAATCATCATCTGGTTTGCTAGACGCATCTAAAAAGCAAAAAAAAAATGAAATACGTTAGTATTTTTTTTTAAATATTTATTACGTTGTTATCAGAAAAGTGATAAGTGATTTTTGGTGTTTTCTCTAGTCATTCAGTGTTTTTTTTATAATCATTACTTTCTTTCACTCCCTTACTGATATTCTATATAGTTAAAATGTTTATTTAAACGTGATAGTTGAAAATCTATAAAAATTTCAACGTAGCGGGATTTGAACCTGCACCTCTTGGAATCCGTCTCGGTATGAGTTCAAATCCCGCTGCCTTAAAGTTTTTCGTTTTTAAAACGTATATTCCTTTCTTTCGTGTGAAACAATACTAAAAAATGTGAATTTAATACTTAAACGAGTCATGTATAAGTGTTTGTTTAGTGGGTAACTTCAATCAATTATGAACTCATGTGACGTTTTGAACCTAATTGGAGATTACATACACTATTGAGGTCGCTCTTTACTATTAAATTTCATATAGATAGGCTTTTTAGATATATTTATAAGTTTTAAAAAAAAATCAAAAAAATCCTTCATAAAAAATCGGAAAAAAATAATTACGATTTATTTCATTTTTTTATCATTGTTTGTGTCTTACTTACTATTTGAAAGCAACTTACTATTTTTAGTTTGTGACTAGTAACGTCTGCACCTTTTTGCAATGTTTGTACTATCTGTATTAGTTTCCTAATATATCTAAAGGGCTACCTATAATCACTTGTTGCCATTGACCAAATGATGATTTCTGTGTCGTAAGGTTTTATTATTATTTCAATTCCAGTTCATCATCCTGGCCCTAGCGTCGATAGCTACAGCAGCGCGTCTCGAAAATGTATACCTTCCACCAAATTCTGAATCCAGTGGAGCTGATGCAGGTCTTGAGACTCCTCTCGAGGGCTCTGTAGCATCAGCGAGAAGCCAAGCTGAGATCTTAAGATATGAGAACGAGATCGACAGTGAAGGATGGCACTATGCTTATGAAACCAGTGACGGATCGAAGGCTGAACAGAATGGTGAGTTATTTATTTCGAGTAAAACTCTTTTTTGGCTGTTTTTTTAAATTCGGTTTTTACGTTTTTTAAGTATTGTCTATATGGATAAGATGTATTTTTTAATTAAAGCATTTTGTTTTTTTTTATTAAGCTTGTTTTAAGTAAACTAAAGTAGTACGGTACTTTGAACCGTAATAGACTCCAATTTGTTTGTTAATAATATTAGCGAAATTCAACGTTGTCTTCGGAAATGAAAAACATGAAAATAACGTTGACATGTTTTTGAGACATTCCACATGCCCGAGCCTATTTAAGCATAGGTACACTGGGGTTACATCAAAAGTATTCGCTATTCTTCATAAATGGAAAATCCAACACAAACAATATTTTGAGCATTTTGCGATCCGAATAACTATTTTCTGAGATTAGTGAGTTCAACCAAGCGAATTCTTCAATATTTTATGATATTAGTAGTACAAAGATTTCATTAAGCCCTATCTAATAATATTTCAAAACTTTTGAGCAATATTGTTTTTGCTCTCTTCGTGTCGATCATACTTGAGTAAAACTCAACTTTGTAAATATCTTAACATTTGTAATTTCAACTAAAAGTTCAGTAGGTGTCACAGCCAGCGAAGGTCTCGGGTTCAAGTGCCTCTAGTGTATGTGCCTATAAGAGGGCAAAATAACAATGCAGTAATTAAGAAAATAATTTATAATAACAATTTTGAGTCCCGTCGTGACGCAGGTACATAAGGGTGCAGCTGTAAACGCGACAGATTGTGGGTTCGATTCCCGTCTGTGGAAATTAAATATTTAATATTTTCGTTTCCTCGCTCTGGTAACGAGACAAAGCAGGGCGTTGAGTTTCGCCAACAGGAAATGCCTCCAGAAATCAGAGGATAATGGGGAACTAAAGTCTCATAATAGCAACACTAGGTTCCTAGAATCCCTCTGCCTTCCTTTATAAGACAATCGTTCCAAATGGCTTGTCTGAATGTAAACGCGACCATTAAGGATTCGATTCTCGAAGGATATATATATAAGAAAGAAAAATAGCGCTACCACTGAGCCACCAATGACATTTTACTTGTTATATAACAATTAACCTTAAAGGTGCCACTTTAGAGTAAATATAAAGAAGTTTATTATGACGAATGATTCATACTAAAACAAAAGTCTAATTCTATCAATCACGCATAACATATAGAAATAGTCTTGAACTTTTAATGTGACCTTCTTTAAATGATATAAGATTGAGTATTAAGTTATTTAATGCACGCTATCTTTTAATGGTGTTTATGTGGTAATTCTATTTGGAATATTAACTTTAATTTAATTAATCCCGTTAAAGGATTACTTCGTTTATCCGTGTACTTGTTCATCTGTCAAGATGATATTTCTCATGAACGCGTGTAGCTATAGAGCTGAAATTAGTATTAAATATATCAGTCTACAGTCCCTAGAAGCACATAAAAGTTAAGCTTCTAATTTAACGCTATCAAAAGATACGAGCATTTATACATAGTTTTTGCCACGTAT
The DNA here is from genome assembly GCA_013403645.1 of Heliconius nattereri. Classification (NCBI taxonomy): domain Eukaryota; kingdom Metazoa; phylum Arthropoda; class Insecta; order Lepidoptera; family Nymphalidae; genus Heliconius; species Heliconius nattereri. The sequence continues at coordinate 503,089 of JAAIXI010000246.1, read as the reverse complement.
TGTTTAAAATTTACGCGTAGTAGGTAAATCTATAGGGTATTTTTAGCGGACTTAAAATTATAAAAGTACCGAGAACTTATAAACTAATAAAGAAAATATTTTGAGCCACGATCGTTATGTAGCGCAATTGGATACGTGTGACTGTAAGCTCGTATGGTATGGTTCTGGATTCAATCCCCATTCGTGTAAGTTAATTCTTACATTTCCCCGCTTTGGTAGACCAATAGCGACTTTGAGTTGCGCCATCCAACACGCCATCTCCTAAAATCTGTCGGAAACCCTAAAATGGTACGTTTTAACACTAGGTTATCTCGTCCAATCCAACAATAAAGAGTGGAGCTTAAAAAAACCTATAAATTTCTACGGAAACAGAAAAAAAACGACATTTTTCCGTTTACGCCTCTATTACTCAAGCAAGTTTGTGAACGACGACTAGTGTTTATATAGAAACTAGCGACCCTCTTGCGGCTTCGCCCGCTTTAACTTCTGGATTATTCATATAATGTATGTTTGCAAAGCACTTAAGTTAATGTGAAAATTAATTAAACCCTAATGCAACCCGCATTTTCGTAGTTTCAATAAGGATTTTCCAATTGTTTTACACAGCAAGGATTTTTTAGTAGGTACCGTAATTTTAAATCTGTGCTACTAATCTTTTCAAGTACTTATTAAAATATATTTAAATGACTATTTTTAGATAGTTAAATGACTATTTTTAAACGGAAGAAATTATAAACAAAAACCTACCTACTAATAACTACTACAAAAAATATGAAACCAAATATATCGCGCTGAAATAATACATTCAACTCCAATTATCCAATACGTGCAAACGCATCTAAATCTTCGTTGCTATAGAGGCAGGCGGGTTTTTTTTTCGAGCTTGTGGTTAATGCTGAAGAGGGTATTCTGTCCCTGATGAAAAGCAAGCACTACGTGGCTGCCTGTGAGGGAAATTAAATAGAATGTATCGGCCGGGAATCGAACCCGGGCCGCCCGCGTGACAGGCGAGCATTCTACCGCTGAACCACCGATGCGTGTAAGGCAGGCGGGCGCGGCGGACGCGCTTGTATAAGCAAAACGTCGCGGGGCGCGGAGGGACGCATGGCAAGTGGCGAGCCGAGAAGAAGAGTTAGAAACAACAGACAGACACGAAAAGCGACTTTGTTTTATAAGATATAGGATATTTGATTTCAACAAGCTATAGATATATTATATCACCAGAAATTGAAACCACGACCCGCACGTGTCAAAGATGGTGGTATCATAATTACACCATGAGGTCAGATTATACTTACTTATGGCATACCTTTCTAAGTTTATTTCGCTAGCTCTTCACAAGATTAAGGCATTTCCTATTCGATTATTCATAGATTGAAGTTCTTGTGGTACAGTATAAGAGTGATTCGCTTTATACACGACGGTTGTGTTTTTGATTACCATTTGGGGGATTATTTATATTTTTTTGACGTCAGTCGTGGCGAAGGTGCATAAAATGTGACTGTAAACACGATAGGTTGTGAGTTCGATTCTCACTCAATGAAATGAAATATTTAATATTTTCATTTCTTTACTCCCTTGTCGAGGCAAAGCACGGCGTTCACTTCGATATTTTTCTTTTAATCGAAAACCAAATTTCTTACCTAAATTTTATTCTTTCTTCGGCATATTACTACAATTTAAAATCGATCGAATGTCACAAGTTTTTTCAATTCAATCGAAATATTACGAAAAATTTCAGGCCGTGTCCTCCCAGGAGCAGCACCAGAAGAAGGTTCCCTCCAAGTATCAGGCTCCTTTTCGTACATAGGAGACGATGGACAAACCTACTCTATTAGCTACACCGCTGATGAAAACGGATACCACCCTGTAGGTGATCACTTACCTACTCCACCACCCATCCCTGAAGCTATCTTGAAAAGTTTGGAATTGACAGCTGGAAGTGATGGTAAATACCTTATTTAAAACTTTTGGAAAACTAGAGGCCTGTCACATGATTAATTGCGAAACTTAACACCGCGATTTTGCTTATCAGGATGGTGAAAGAAAATAATTGATTTTTTTTAAAAATTTGTTTTTTTTATGGAAAAAGTTAATGTTGATGTCGATTGAAGCTCGAATTCTTCGATCAATTATGCGTATATTTGAGTTTTCTTATATTATTTCATTCGATTTATACAATGAAATTATTTCCCCTTTGTTACCAAAACTGTGCAATTTAGAGTTCCGCCACCGAACGTACAATATTTTGCGGGTGAAGCAGTATCTTAACATTAGGTTCCCTCTCCTCTAAGACTTCTTTTATTTTTAAAGGACAATACAGCAGACAGAAGAGCAGCTACGACGCCGACGCCGGCTACTAACACTGTATAATAGAAGCCTACCTGAATAGAAGAATATTTGATGTGTAATCATAAATAATCATAAATCGTCTTAATTATAATTATATTTGTACATAAGGTTAATGAATATTTTTGATTAGACAGGCAGTACTTAGTGTAATATGTTTTTAATAAAATATGAAATATATAACCTTTTTTTAATTATATAATCCATTAATTGAAATTTAAAATACTTTATTAATTTATTTTATTTATATTATGAACATTTTATACAATTTCAATGTAAAGACGTCTGTTGGAAATTTTAATGCAATTATTTTAATTGAACTATTGCTTTCTAAAAGTTGTAGGCGCACAAAAACTTAACTTATTTTAAACAGGATAAACTACTTAATATTTACTAGACTAGATACTTAATATATACTAGAATATACTTATTTATTTTATAAATCATTTATCAATAATTTTATACCATGAATGAGTGTTAATAATAACAACTCGTCATATTATAATATAAATACTTGTATAGGAAAATAATACGTAACAAAATGTATCTAATAATGATGTAAGAGGAAAGCACTGGATTAGAACCCACAATTAAAATGCTGTTTTATATTTGTTTTTTTTACGTCTAGTTTGAACTTTATTTTTCATTTATTCTTATTGATATCTAATTTCAACATAATAGAGCAATATAATATACTTATTAGTCCTTCGTGGCATAGTAGTATAGCGTTTCAATGTAAACACGACGGGTTGCGTGTACGATTTCCACTAGAAATAATGAATTATTTTTATATATTTTATTTTGTAGCTTTACGCTGTATCCCGCACATGCTATATCATAATAGTTAGAATTGATACTGTGATATCATGAACGATGAATAAACTTGAGTCCTTGGTCTCGAATCTCGTTACTACCAATTACTGATTCGTCGTGATATAGATATACAAATTAATTGAGAAACGGTGGCTGTTATATATTGAAATTGAATTTATATTGAAATTGAATTGAATTGAATTAAATTAGTTTAAACAAACTTACTTAGGCTTAAATGATTTAGCTTTTTTAGTTCAGTAATTGTAGTTATAATTATTTACCTAAATTTAAGTTGTATATGGTGCCAGATGAAGCAGACAGAATACAGGCCTATTTTGGCCCTGCTAAAAATAAAACATCATGATTTAACCCGGCGGGAGTGTGGCAGGGTGTGATATACCCCTAGGACAGTTCATATTACTATATAATTTAAATTCGCGATGTTATATTTTATCGGCTTTGTATAGCTGGAGAGGAAGGGTTGTGGGAGAGGAAAGTGGAGTGATCGCAGCATTGCACCGGCCAGTGCTCGGAATATACGCGTGCAAAAGTCTGTGGGATAAGACACACCCCACCGCATACTTCATGTATACATTTTGTGACAATATTTTTTAGCTTTTGCTTTGGTTTTATTTATTTTTGATTTCATTCTTACGTAAAAGCAGATTTTACGTAAAATGCCTTTTATTTACTTGCCTATTATTGCTTTTTTAAGTTATTACCAAAAATGTTAGTGGAAAACGGTGAAAGAAGACTTTTTTAGTCTGTTATTCTCTTAAAAAGTATAAAGTGGCAATTGCCAATGTCCACTCTGATGTTAAAGTTGATGAGAGCACTGTAGATAAGGAAAAACCAGAAATTATTACGTTTACTCGACAAAAGCTGGAGTAGCCGTGGTCGACAAACCGAGCGCAACTTATGACGTCTCTTGCAATAGCAAACATTGGCCAATAACGATCTTTTATGGACTTTTGAATATGGCAGCTATCAATGTTAGCATGGTATATCAATAAAATGCTATTAAAAGGAATAAACAAACAGAATTCCTTCACAATTTGATTTATACGCAATTACCAACAAAATTGACAATATTCCTGTCTACATTTGCCACAAAATTTCTTTTCAAATAAGTGTGCCGCTGTCTCCAGTAGCCCAAAATGAACCAGGAGGATACTCGATGTGCAGATTGCCCATGCAAGGGAGATCATAAAACAAAATACGCATGCACTGGGCGTGGAAAAACTATATGCCTACATCATGCAGTTTTTTTTCTTGCAAAAAATTATTAAACTGTTCCAAAATTATTTCATAATATTTTCTGTTTGTCAAAGATCTCATGTTCTTTTAAGTTTTAAGAGTTTTTTTTTTGTTTAAATAAGACTTGTTATTTTTTAATTTTTTAAATAGAGGTTATAATTTTTGTTACCAAAAACAAGTGAGTCAGATCTCATTATGTGAATTAATAAAAATAAATATAATTTACTATTCATTTCTTCATTTTCTTTACACGTAAATATATAGCTTATTTAATATAAACCACTTATTTAATTTAATTGAATTAAAAAAACTATTTTAAATACTGATTTGTATTTAGGTATGCCACACCCCACCACATACTTTAAGTAACTTTTCTTTACCACACTCCCGACGGGTTAAAATACCTTGAACAAAATAAAGAAACGCAGGAAGAAATCATCAAAATCTTATCAGGTATAATTTAATAACACTATTTTAGTTCAATATAAGACCTTGCGAATACGTGAGAGTTAATAGATTAAGGTACCTATATATATTTTATGTATTTATATACATAAAAATTATTATAAGTACATTCAGATTTTTTTTTTAATTCACGCTATATTGCGCATATAGCAAGATAAGCAGAGGAAATTATATTATATTCTTAAGACACTCCGTTCTCCACTTTCTGCAATTTTTTTGGGACATTGCATCTTGAGTACTTTAACTCAACGCCGTACTGGGCCTTGTCAATCAAGTGACAAAATGGAAATATTAAATATTTCATTCGCACGACTGGGATTCGAACTTACAACCTTCGCGTTTATGCCACTGCGCTACGACGTTCTCAATACTAGGTAGTAGTTACTATATGATTATAGGCTAAAGAAGGAAGGGGTCTATTATCATTTATCACGTAAAAAACAGGATTCCCCGGAGGGTACGTATAAAGAGGTTGATGACAGTGGACGAGGCTAAAGAGATATGAAGAGACCGTAGCGTTTAACGCTCCCTTCTCTCTGGCTACCCCAATAGGGTTAAAATTGAAACAGTAGAAAGTGACGTAAGAAAATCTACACTTTCAAAGTAATTTCATAGTAAAATATTATTTTCTTTCATTAGGCTCGTTGGAGCAAGGAAATAAGTACCCGTCTATTATTATAGACGTAACAAGCAAACAAAATAATGGGGAAATACATTATTATTACGAATTACACGGAAATATATAAAATATAGATAGATAGATGTTTAGATAACCTTTAGGGAATTATCAATTATACTATGCAGTATAGTAGGTTTTACCAGCGACTTCGCTCGCGTGTTCGAATGACAATTGAGAGTTGTGTATGATTTATGAAACATTCTAAGGCCCGATTTGAAAACCGCCGTCAAGTATGAGATCGCTCTTGAGATGTTGTTTTCATTATTATATTATTAAAAAAGAATCAATTTCACACAGTATTTATTCATTCATTCCTTCGAGTGGGGATCGAACCCCACCATTACGTTACTGATACGGTCACAGGTTCAAAATACAATATATAATATTCATTTATATCGAAATATATTTAGAAATTGGCCTCTTATCCAAATTATATAGATATGTTTTAATATTTTTCGCCCAATTTTTGGAACATTGCACGTCGGAACTCAACTCAGTGCTTTGTCCTGTTACGAAAACGAGAAAATAATTAATTTACCCCAATAAAGATTGAACACGCGCTACGGTGACAAAATATTAGTTAAATCAGTTTAAAATAATCGAAATCTGTAATAAAAGATTATAAATATATTTTTTATAATAATTAAATAATTTCCCTATGCAAGCGTACTATACAAATTGATTCTACAAAACCTAAAATTTTGATATCTGGAACTGCTACGGATGTTGATAACAATATTCAGTGTAAATGCACTAACAAAAATATTATTGTTATAATAATTTCTCGATTAAATACTAAGCTATAGAGGTGCAGCGAGAATAGGATGTTTATTGATTCAAATCCCATTTAGGATATAACCTATATCTTTTTAATTATATTTTTATACAGCTTTATGCTTTATCTCCACATATGACTTAAAATGTGGTAAACAATTAAAATTACAAATTACGTTTTTTCTACAATAGCAACGCACGTGTGCAACATATGCATAGTGGGAGGCGGAGTATGTTTATTCAAACGACTAAAATATTTTCTAATTTAAGTGACTCTTGTCGCCGTCTTAGTGCAAGGGCACATGAGTGTGACCGTAACGTGACGGCTGTGGGTTCGAGCCCCACTCGAGGGAAGTAATTATTATTTCTAAACTAAACAAAAATCCTGTCGTTGAGTTCCGCCACTCAACCCGTAACGCCTCCAAGAAGTCGGTGGACAAAGGGGAACGGAGTGTCTTAATACTAGGTTCCCTTTGCCTACTCTGCCGTATGCGGGATGCAGCGGGATGAAAAAAAATCAAATATTTATATATAAAGTACCTATTGCAAACAAAATTAGTAGCTCTATTATGAAAAATGGTATTTTTAGCCAATTTAATATCGTACCGCAAAGCAAACGATTAAGGCAATAAGACCAAATTGAAATTGAAAGTATCCAACCGTTACAGTAATATCTCAGACATATGAATGTTGAAGATAAATGAATAGCGCGGACGACGTTTACACTGTCTCGATAAGATATTGTGTTTATTCGAAGATATTTCGAAATAAATAAATACAAAAGGTGATTTTTTTTAATATCCATTATTAATAATTTAATTATTGATTTTTTTCACCCGAAAACTATCAAAATAAATGTAATCTTGTGGTAACAACACAAGATTTCTTTTATTTAGATTTGCTAAATTCAGTAAAAACATTAAACAATTTATATGATCTTTTAGCAACGCAGTGAAGCAGAACGCTCGGATTTGTTCTATCCTAATTCATTTAAATTTTAGAAATTTTTAAATTTTATCTTTTTATTTTTTATAATTTGTTAAGTTTCTGCAGTATTACTAAAATTTGTAATCAAAAATTACAATTTGGTAGTTATTAGGCCAATTTTAATACCATATAAAAAAATATTGAATAAGTATTAAGCTATTACATTAGTAATACATTTATTCTAAATAAATCATTTATAAATACAACTATCATTTCATACTATCCTTATAAGGGTATACACATAATGTCCTTTAAATACAACATACATTGTTATAAATTTATAAATAAACATTTGGTTTTTACGTTATGTTGTACTGTGAACGGGGTCGATCGCCACTCGCGTATACTCATAGAAGTTCAAGCGTCGCTTAGTGTTACCAAAGCTTTGCTAGAGTGCAGTGCGATGAGAGTGTGGATATTTGTTGTTTGGATCTTTTTTATAGATTTAGGGTATGGGGTTCGGGTTTGTATTTTTTTTTCGTATATTTTTTTTATTTTCATAGAGACAGAGAAATTATTCTCAAATTATTTATTTCTCCGCTCTTTATGTTTACCGATGGACTATGGAGAAAAAATATTTTTTATTACCAAAAAGATATTTGAGGTCAATCATGGCGCGGGCGCAAGCCTCAGTTCCCCGTGTGGGAATCGAACCCACAGCCATCACGCTTACAGTCACACGTTTGTGCTTTGATGGGCCTTAAAAAAAGTTTAATTAACATTTAATTGTTCATTGTTTTAGAGACGAAACCGTTAGAGACCGTTTAAGATATTTATATTTATTAAATAGAAATGTAAAACAATTGGAACGCTCATTTCCTTTCTAGTCTAATTTAAACTCAAATATTTCGTTTCCCGCTTTCCGCGAAACACGGAGACATTGCGTGTAGAGTGGCGGAACTCAACGCTGCGCTTTACCTCGTTACCAGAAATGAATAGAAAATATAAAACATTTAATTATCTCGATTAGGAATCGAAATCACAACCTGTCACGCTCACCCAACACGCTTTAAGAGAGTGGAAAGCGAAGAACGGAGACACATGCTACTACTATCTCTCCAGACAAAGAGACTATGACAAATAAAACATTTAACACTCTATATAGGTATAAAGTAACCTTCATAAATTTAACATTTATCAATCTCAACGCGGTTGACATAAATGACGTAAATGAGTGAGGTAATCCATGATACAATCTTATGTCATTATTAGGGAAGGATATTTGGTCAATTATTTATATTTATTGCGTTATTTGCCTGTGGGAATTTAGGGAAAATTCTTAGTTCCCCCTCCCCAAAATTTCAGTGTTCTGAGAAAGAAAAAGTATTAATTGATTGTCATTCACCATTTTAATGCACTAAAATCCTATATGAGGCCGTCAGAGGCCCAATGGTGTGACTATAAATACGTTGGTTTAGGGTTCGATTCCCATTCGGAAGGAAAATATACTTATTTAATATTTTCATTGGCAGAAGAAATTGAGTGTTTAGTAACATGGGAATCTAGTAACACTTCTGTCGATTTCCGCGAGTGGGAGTCGCCTTGTTACCAGTGCGAGGAAGTGTAAATATTTAATTGCCTCCAGTGGGAATCGAACCAACAACCCCTGCGCTACTAATGATCTTTATTTCTTCTTTATACATTTAATCAATTTAAAATAATTTTGCGCTGCTTTTGTGAATCTTGACTACAAATTGACGTGTTTATAAAGACTTCAAGAATCTGTTTCTTGATTTTCTCACAAAAAAGTTTATTTACTTGAAGATAGTTTCAGCATAGTTCGTAAAATTCGATGTTTTTTCCGATCTTTGCTATATGCTTTATCTAGAGCAAACAATTTTTGAAGTAATTTACACATCGATGTAGTCGATAAGGTAAGAATCCAAAACTTAAATGTGAAACGAGAGCCAAGTTCAATATTGAATAATGCATCATTCTCGACTTCACCGATAAAAGAATTGGAGTCCTATTTCGATCAAGTTCATCGTTCATTTGGAATACAATGTTCAATATTGAGAATATTGAGATTGAAAGCTTACCACACTGTACAAGAATATTTAGAGGACAAACATGTATGGAATTAATGTCTATTGAATGTAATGCAGGATAGCTGTCCACTAATATAGTAAATTGTACCATTGACTTTGAAAAGAGCAACTGTTGAGTTTCTTGCCGGCTCTTCTCAGCAGAACTTCCTTCCGAACCGGTGGTAGCTTTTTGTTGACATGTACATTCGACGATTCAAAAGTGCTTTTATAGTTTATTTGAATAAAGAATATTTTGAATTTGAATTTGAATTGGACCTCAGATTATTTGTTGCGCTCGTTTGTCTTTTCTATAAAAACCTGCAAGATATGCGTGAAAACATATAATATTATAAAAAAAGTAAGTATAAAACTACTAACTAAGATTTCAACTACCCATCTAAACTGCATAAAGCGTACTCGAAGCATATGTTCTGAACATTTCAACAGAAGGCTATAAATAAGCAAAGTTTTAAAGATAGGTTTATTTTTACAGTCCAGATACAAGTTACACTTCACTCTTGCCGGCAGTGCTGTTTTTAATAGAGCAATAATGGTAGAACAAGATAGCCAAACGTATTTACTTAATACTTTTTTTTAGGGAATCAAATCAACTTCACGCTGTATCCCGCACATGGCAGGTTCGGCAGAGAGAACCTAGTGCTAAAATACTATTATCCTCACTTTTTCGTAAAATTTTATATAAAGACTAAATTATAAATTATAAACAACCTATGATCATTTTCTATTCACTCGGTCACTTAAAAATAAATAACAATATATTAATTCATGTTAATGATTTTCCATCTTTTTCCCCTCTTTTCAGGTACAGAATAAACAAACGAACAAAAATGTAACAATACAAAACGAAATAATAATAAAAATCATGATCCACATAGACCAACCTCTGACCAAAAAACTAGCTACCATCTACCGATCTAATACCAGAAAGAAATTAAAGACCATCTCTCACAAACTCTTAGGAGATGTTAGAAGATTGTTTATACATCCAAGTCTGAACCAAACTATACAATTTAAACTGATTGACACGAGATTTCTGAGGAACGGCAAAATAGTAGCGTTAGATGAGAACGCCCCTAAATATTTGAAAAGTTATTGCGAATGGCAAAGCGTGAAGAAAATTACACAAAAAACTTGGTACTACTCCGTACTGTTGACTGGTTTGGATCTGTTCCATGTGAATAATGGAAGGAAAGTTAAAAGTAATTCAGGTATAATTGTTAATAACACGTTTTCCTCATAAATATTTTTTAAGTTTAAAATATTCTCCAAAAAAATTCTGACAGCTTCCCTAGCGAGATAGCGAGAGACAACGGAGTACCAAATGCAGTGGTATTTGCATATCTCTTTTGCTTCTTGAACTGTCATCAACCTCTCCATACATGAGCATGTACTGGGGGCAAAAAAATCTGAATATATGACTACAATCACAATCTTTTAACATTTTAACTTAATATACTTACAGGTCGAGGTTACACGAGGGGAATTTGCAATGTGAAGAAAAGCTGTGCTATAATAGAGTGGGATCCAAAACTCAGTGGTTTTCTACTAGCACATGAAATAGGACACAGGTACGTTCGTCTTCTTAAAAGTGTGAAGTGTAGGAAAATTGTATTTTAATAAATATCATTTTCCTACACTATATAAATAATATTTTAATTATTTTGACTTCATCGCTTTGGTGAGGCCTCACTGTATTAAGTTCCGCCACTCAACTTGCAATCTCTCATTAAATGTAATTTTTAACAATGTTTTATGGAAGTTTCAATAAATGGCCTTTTAGTGCTATATCTATATTTTATTTATATTTTATTCTTTAGTATACTTTATGTTATTTTACAAATAATTTTTGTGAGATATTATTATATAGTTTATTTGTGATGTAATTGAATTTATTGAAATTAGGTCAAAACATTAATTGCACCTATAGCTAAACACTTGTCACTTATCGTCAATATGATTAGATTATATACTTGAAAAATTAGGTTTTGCGGTCTCTTTACCCGACTGCGGCGAAGCCCAAAAGGCTGTAAACTTTTCTCGGACTGGTAACAAGACAAAGAGCGACGTTGAGCGACCCTTCAAGACAAAATGTCTTGAAAGTTACACGGAAAATGGGAAATGGAGTGTATTAACACTAAGTTCCCGGACCTACTCTGAAGGCGGTGAAATTGCTTTATAATTTCTAAATATTAAGCTAAATTATGTTAATCTTATAGCTTTTTTTTTTCTACTCCAGCCTAGGCATAAGGCACGACGGACCGCCGTACAATCAATGCAAGAGTCAACAAAATATAATGGCGTTAAAATATTATCAGGATAAACAGCCGAAGAGCTGGTCTTCCTGTAGCTGGTATTCGTTGAGACAATTCTTGAGGTAACTGTTTGTTATTTTCCATTTTTTTAGCTTCACGCTGTATCCCGCACATAGCAGGGTAGACCGAGGAACCTGAAATTCTACTATTAGAGACACTCCGTAAGGCATTTAAGGCATTTCTGTATTCCACTTTCCTTAGAGGCGTTGAGTGTTCCGTGGTGGAACTCAACGCCGAGCTTCAAGGTAACTCTTAAAATGTTTATTCTGTGTCATATTGATATTTCGAATATATTGTTATTTTTTTATGTAAAGAAACTTTTAAAGAAGGGGCCACGAACATTTAAAAGTGCTATCTCTATATTTTACGAAATTTTGATTTTCTGTTTAATTATCTGTACATAATTTATAAGGTTATACTGGCGCAGGGGCTCAGGATCTGACTGTAAACACGACGCTTGTGGGTTCGATTTCCATTCTGGTAACTAGATAAAACGTAATGTTAAGTTCCACTACTCAATCGTCTTGAAAATTGTGTGGTGCATGGGGAAACGAGCGTTTTAATAAGCTCTCTACCTATCATGCTATCATGCGGAATATAGAGTGAAGCTAAATAATAAAATAAATATGTAATAGTTATTAATATATTATTATAATAGTTATTAATATATATTATAATAGTTGTTAATATATATTATAATAGTAAGTAATATATAACATTTTGTTTCAGAACCAACAAAGCATGGTGTGTTAAGCCTGTATTAAATAACAGAACAACGCAAAAATATCTATAATATTTACTCTGTGATAACTTACAATAAACAAATCTTAGGAATATCTAGTCAATAATAATCTTACATTTAAAAATGTTATTCTTTTAACCACATACTTGTTTGTTTCTCCAAAAATTTCTATTTTCTTAGTAATTTACTAAATGTTTGTATATGGAAACGAAAATATACGTACAAAAAAACCGGCTTCTTAACTCTTCAGGTTAAATTATTCTTACAATTTTAATAAGGAAATTTAAAAAATAATAATAAGAAAATAAGGTTGTTTTAATATCTAAATAAATTAATTTATTTCACAAAAAAAATATTGTCTTATTTTGCGACATCTCCTGCGTTCGTGTAAGATTTGACGGTACATTGGAGATTTAACGACATAGAGCACAGTGGTTGACTGTAAGCGCGGCGGTTGCAGCTTAAGTTTCTGATTTGGGGAATGAAATATTTCCAACAGCATGAAGTTAAAAACAATTATCATTTTCATGAAATATGTATAATAAAGTGACAAATTTGCCTGACTGTATAAACTTTTTTTTTCTTATACAATATTATATATACACACACAATTTTTGTATGTATTTCAAAAATTTTATAAACACCGCTATTTATTCTTATATTGGGGCTTCGATCACCTATTATAAGTCATAGAAATATTAATATCCATAGTAAGTAGTGGAAATAAATTTAATTAGCAAATATAAATTTTATAGTCTTTGCTATATATTTTTATCAGGAGAGATTTTTTTACTATGTTTATCGTAGGTCGGCATCGTTACAGCGGTTGGCTGTAAACACAGTGGTTATTGGTTTGATACCCACTCGAAAAGATAAATAATTTTCCCTTCCTGCATTGAATTCTGCATCTCAACATGCATTTTTTCCAAAGTTGTACTGAGCGTGTGGAACGGAGTGTTCTAACACTACCTATTATTAATTTCACTACATATTATTTTCAGTCAAAACATAAAGTAAAGCGAATATATTATAACCAGCTCTATAGGTTACTGACGAATCTGAGGAACGGTGGAGATCCGTGTGCTTAATTTCTTGGCTGAAACAAACATAATTAAGAGGTAGTTAAGGGATAATTAGGTATAATAATATGCGAAACTGATGATAAATTAAATTATTATAAAGTAAAATAAATTATAATATAGTAGTATTAAAAAACAAAAAAAAGTACTCTATCAACGCTAACAACTAACTACTCAACCAACACGTCAGTAAAAGATTCATCTTAGTTTACAATAAGCCTTGGAAACACCCATACATAGTACAAATACATATAAAAATTAAAAACGCTTATTTGAAAAAAAATACACAAAAAAGGCACTGTGACTGTGGGAAGAAATACTTATTTGCTTAATAAAAGAAAAATAACTTCATTAAAATTAAAAATGTATAGAGTTAATTATGGAGGACATCCCAATTATATTTTCTAAAACGTTGCACTTTCAATTTACTCTTACCCACCAGAATTGTAATACAAAATGTTATTTATATGAAAATAAAACACTTTCCCCGCTGTATCCGTGAATCGTCGATGTAGTGAATTCAGGTCACGTACTGCATACATGTAACGTTTGATAAAATGTTAGTTGTTAGTTTTTTGTATATCTCTATGTTATTTTCGATTATGAGAAGCAAAATATACAATTATTCTGTGGTACCAGAGTTCAGATTTAACACAATGACTTTTGGTTCAAATTCCTTTTAGAAGAATGATGAAATTTTAAATATTTTTCCAATTAAAGAACTTTTCTGAAAATCGAAAAATATAACTTTTTCAGTTTTACACCGCAGCGTAAGCACAGGCAACCTTCGAACCTAGTCAACACTAGAGACACAGACTTGAGATACTGCGTTCCCATTAAAACACTTCTGTTGATTTCTGTGGGCATTGTATGTCGAGTGGCGGAACTCAATTCCGCGCTTTGCTTTGTTACTAGAGTAAGGCAATGAATATATTAATTACTTCGTTTCCTCGACAGAATTGAACCTACAACCAGTACGTTTACATTCACACGCTTGTGCCCCTTTGCCACGAATGGCCCCTAAGTCAGAAAATAATTATCCATGCTGTATCCCGTTCTCTACTCCAAGACTCTATAAACATACAAAGTGAAGCAGATTTATTTATTATTCTTTTGTAATCTATAGAACTTTTATGTACGCACACACTCTATAATTATTTAAATGTAATCGAAATAAATCTTACAGTTTCTTCACTTTTACTCGCATTGCACTGTAACAGAATAACCAAATGGACTTTCAAACGAATAATAATAAGATTTTCGGATCACGTTAAGCTTTCTCGATGACTCTCATGAGTCATCTTTTCTTATATTATTTTTAGCTTCACGGTGTATCCCGCAAACGCTGGGTAGGCAGAGGAAACCTTGTGTTATATCACTACATACACTATTTTTCGCCGAATTTTTAAGATATTTATGCACCTTGAGTGGCAGAACTTAACGCCACGCTTATTTTTCCAAATAGGCATCGAACCCACAGCCATCGCCTCTACAATCATACGCTATAAAACTAAGACACCGCGGCCTTAAAATTCAAATGAACAGATCGAAAACACTCAAAGAACATACAATTTATAAGTAATGGAGTTATAAATTTAAAATGAACGTAATGAGCATAATAAATGTCTTAAATTGATTATGGACAGGTACCAACTTCCACCACCCACAGTTAATTTTTTATATAAGTGAGATCTCAGAATTGCAAAATTTCATGTCATATTTCACCACTGAATGTTTCCAAGAAAATAAA
Organism: Heliconius nattereri; assembly: GCA_013403645.1. Classification (NCBI taxonomy): domain Eukaryota; kingdom Metazoa; phylum Arthropoda; class Insecta; order Lepidoptera; family Nymphalidae; genus Heliconius; species Heliconius nattereri. Next base: position 487,834 of record JAAIXI010000246.1, on the reverse strand, counting down.
AAAATTAATATTTTCATTTCTTCGACACGCAATGCTTCCGCTACATTCAGGGGAAAGCAGAAATCGAAACCGTCTTAATTGGACACTCCGTCTTAACCAGGTTCCCAGGTTCCCTCTGTCCACCCTGCGGAACCTTATCACTTACAATAAGAATATTTAAATGTAACATCTACGGAGCGTGAACGCATTCACCGTTCACCTTTTGTCTCGTAATCGCTTGAATTAGTTAAAATGACAAAGCTAGGCGTAAATTATAACTGTACTCTAGTCTGTGTCACTGGGCCGTCGAGTTTTTTTAATCAGTGCTCTTTTGTTTTTATTACATTTCCGGAACTCAACGCCGCGGTTTAGGTCTTTATCAGAGCGAACAAATGAAAATATTAGGAATTGAACTTACAACCTGTAGCTAGTACCACTGGGCCCACGTGTACGTGTGCCCAGTATCAATCTTCACTTTTATTATATTAATATAGACACTGTACTATAAAAATAGATTTTTGCTTCATCATTAATTTAAATATATCTAATATAGATAATATTCAAATATTGTTTAGATTACGCAAAGAATAAAATAAAACATTTAACTTTCGTTTTTTAAATTAGATCATTTATAAATATTAATATGTTATATTGTTATACAATAAGATTTTTTTGTTATAATACGCACTAAAATCTTTAAAAAATTAATTGAACCAACAAAGAATGAAATTAAAGTAATAATAAACCTTTTAAATATTAACATTAATAAAGTTTTTTTAGCTTCATACATCTTGCACATAGCAGGGTAGGCAGAGGGAATCTGATATTAATACACTCCGTTCCCATTAAGACACTTTCGTTCCCCACTTTTGCAAAATTATGGAGGCATTGTGTGGTGGCAGAACTTAACGTTCGTTCCTAGAACTGGAAATTAAAATATTAAATATTTAATTTCTTCCATTTCATGGAAATCGAATAAACAACCAGTCGGGTGCTTGTGCCCCTAAGCTAAAAACTCTTATGATTTATTTTTCATAACCCAATAGCCAATAAGAATGAATAACAAACTTTTCATATGTAAAATTGGCTCTACAATTTTCTATTTCTTTTATCTAATTATTAACTTTTATATCGTTGTTGACTTTTGTATTATTGTATCAAACATAAAGGATTAACTGTAAAGTATGTAAAATATGTTTATAATGAGAATTATATATCCAACATTGTTCAAGATTAGTTTATTTTGACTTTGTTGTTCCTGCTTGGTGTTATTCCCCCGTACGGTTATTTCCCCGTTCTCCATACGCAATTTATCTGTAATACGACGGTTATCCGTCGGTGGGTTCGATCCCCACTCGAGGAAGTGAAATATTTATTTACGTTTATATTTCCATTTATTCGCTCTGGTGACGAGGCGTGGCGTTGAGTTCTGCCACTCGACACGCAATGCCTCCAGAATTCGGAGGAAATTAGGGAAAGGAGTGTCTTAATACTAGTTTCCCTCTGTCTACCCTGCAGTGTGCGGGATACAGCGTGAAGCTGACAAAGCTGGAATTAAAAAGTTAAACAAATTAACAAATTAAAACAAAAATCTCTAATACCATCCTCATTTCCGTAGTAAATGACCGGAACGCTCCTTTCTCTTCGTTCGGTGTACAATGCATGTAACACATATATATATACAAATACATATTGGGAGAAAGGCCTTATTAACAATGGCCTGGCTGTGACATATCGAAACGATCTGCCATACATTAAAATGAACGCGATAGTAGAGACGACTCTATCTAATATAATATGTGATGAAATTTACATTATTTTTTTTAATATTTATAGCAGAGAGAACTCAGTGTTACGATTCTCCGTTCTCCGTTAGCCGTATATAACGTTGAACAAAAATTTTAGAAGTTTCTTCCTATTAAAAATCTTTCTAATTTCCTTAATTTAGCAATACCACATAGAAAAATTGGAGATTTGTTTTCACATATGAAATTAATATGTTAACATTGTAGAGCTATAGCACAGTGTCTGACTAAAAATTTCATGGGTGTGGGTTCAATTCCCATATAGGGGGAAAGAATTGTTTTCATTTTTTTCACTCAAATTGAGACTGAAAGTAGAAAACGGAGAAAGATAACGGAGTGCCTAAAGTTTTACTCTGTGTGATAGAGCTTAAAAGTAGAGCTAAAAACCATAAGTTAGGATTTTAAAACTAAGTGCCATTTTATCTTACTGTAGCGTGGGAATAGCGATTTTACAACATGAATGTGAGAATAGTGAAGATAACACGCTGAATTGGTATATTGTAGGGAAGGAGACAGATTGAGCTCCTAGTGTCAGACGGTATGGGTTCGATTCTCACTCGAGACAATGAATTGTTTTTATTACCTCGCCGTGGCTACAAGAAAAGTCGTCGTGTGCCGAAAATTGATTAAAAGTGGGGAACGAAGATTACATCTACCTACCCTGCTATATGCAGGAATAACACGAAGCTAAAAAAAGATAAGGGATCTCCATCTGCGACAGTAGTAAAATCCGACAATCCGACAGTACTATTCCATCCATTTTAAAAATAATGGCGTTCAACGCTGCATTGTGTTTAGCTGTACCAAGTAAACCAGTATCTACATTATAAAATATAACTTGCAAACCGTATGTATAAAACAATAAACCAAGGCGACTCTAAATCTTTTTGTCCTAACACTGCGTATATGTATCAATCGAGGCGAAACCCTCGATGCAGAAATTTTTACTGTTTCTTTTGTTTTCAGAAAAACGTAATTTTCAATACAACTAAATTTAGGTTATCTCCATTCAGAAATTTAGCCGTCGTGGTACAGTCGAATTTATACGCTATGATTATGGGTTCAAGTCTCATTATGAAAAAAGAAATAATTACTTTTATTTGCTTTTTTAGCTTCACGCTTTATCCCGCACAGGGGAAACTAGTGTTAAGTGCCTTAATGGTAACACACCGTTACCATTAACGCACTTTCGATTCCCACTTTCCGCCACATTGTGGAGGCATTGTGTTGAGAGTGGCGGAGCTTAACGCCGCCCTTTGCATCGTTACTCTGCTTTAAGTTCTGAAAGCATTTTAAAATCCTTGAATAGACTTAACGATATTTCTATCGACTGTTCTGCTGAAAAGAGCTGACAATGAACTTCACTTACCTTAGTATAAAAGAGAAGAATAAGAATATGAAATAGAATGAAAGGTCGCCCTGGGAGCACGGTTTTGAGTTTCTCCATGCGATACCCCGAGAATTTAGCTGAAAGTATATAAATATATATAAATGGAAGTGTTTTAATGGGAACGGAATATCTTAACACTAAGTTCCCTGTGCCTACCGTGCTATTTCCAGGATACAGCGTAAAGCTAAAAAACAGAATACGAAAGATAAGACATTGAGGTAAAATACATATGTATATGAAGATTTATTTTTAAATTTAGTTAGAGTCAAAATTCCAGTTGGTAGAAAGAAGTAACACGCTTTGAATACTGAGTGCTTATTACAAGTTTATTTTTCTTAAATTTTTATATAGATAACATAGTATAACTTTGTAACCCGTCTTGGGCTCTTGCATATTTTAAATTATATATAAGTACTCTTGTATATTTTAAATTATATGAGATACAAATTTAATATTACCTACTATAGAGTAAGTATATTTTTATGTGGAAAAATAACAAATTTATGAATATTAAGACTCGTGGCAACATGTCTAGCCAAGATTTATATTTTTTTAGCTTCACGCTGTTTCCCTAGCGAAATAGCCAGTCAGCCAGTCAAACACTACGGTATATAATATATTATAATCGTATTTAATCAATTATATCGTATATTATATATACCCCGGTAACGGAGTGATTTAAAACTAAATTCCCTCTGCATACCCTGCTGTGTGCGGGATACAGCGTGAAGCTGATAATTTTTCCCGATACATTGTCGTCGCTCATCTCCGGAGGCACAGACATAACTTCGCAGGTGCTTTTTTAGCCTTCCCCAGAATAAAACTTAAACCCACATTCTTCGTGGTTAGTCAACCATAACTATGTATATTTTATTTCAAAAATCATATTTTTTTCAAAAAGTGTATTGTTTCTAAAAAAACATTGTAGTGATGTATGTATGCCATAAAAACAAAAAGCTTAAAACTAATATTCGAGTTAAACGGTTTCATCGATAGTATCCCAACCCTACATTCTAACTGCGATCTAAATCGCTTGCACAAATCCACAGACAGTCGCGGACCGCAAAACACCGCGAGCTGCCGCGAGTACAATATAGAAAAATAAATAAAAGAAATAAAATTAGTTTTTATTTTAATTCTTTACTTTTCATAATAAAAAAAACAATGGGCTACTCAACTACGATCACTTACATTTGACGTTAAAAAAAACAAATGTCAGAATACGCGGGAATTTAAGTGTGAAATTTAATTATTGACAATTTTTTTTTTTTTTTTGAAATTATATTTTTTTTTTAATTATACAATGTGAATATATATTTTTTTATTTTTTTCTTGTGTTTTACGTCGTGATGAATTGGATTATTGTGTTTTTGTTTGTGGCTGTATATTTTAGCAACGAAGTCAATAGCGATGAATTCGGTAACGACGTAAGTGAATTATTTACTTATACAATATAAAATTTCTATTATTCAGTAACTTTCTTTTAGAATAGTATAATTTTTATAAGTATTTTTGTTTTAATTATAAAAAGAAATCTTTTCATTCATATTGTTTTTTTTCTGTGAGGCCGTTGACTGACTTGGAGATGTAGACTGTAAACGCGACTGTAGTGGATTCGATACCTTCCCAGTTGAATAGTTATAATTAAATTATTTTCTCATCTTAGCTATGGTAAACATAACGCGGTGTTCATTTGCGCCACTCAACACGAAATGTCTCAAATTGGGCGAACACTGGGGAATTAAGGAAGAATTTATGATTTTTTTGCTAGTTTATTGGCAATAAGAATATTTTTTATTTACATCTGACAATACAAAATGATAATGGTGTTTTTTAGTTGCACATTGTATCCGGCACATAGCATATGTCGGTAGAGGGAACCTGGGAACTTAGTGTTAAGAGATTCCTGTTATGTTTACAGTCGATTGATTATCAATATTTTTTTAACGACAGATTTTCTTTGTTCTTCTGTTACATATCATTTGTGTATTATGAAGAATATCAATCAAATATGTCTATACAAAAATGATTAAAACTTTAATACAATATCTCTAATACTTTTTATATTATAAAAAAAATACCTAAAGAGACTCGAACCCACGCCCCACGCCGCCATCTTAAAAAGCAACCGTCCAAGCATTTCATAGAAGCTCTATGCTATGCTTTAGTCTTAGGTATACTTTAAGTAAAATAATTTTTAATTTCACTTTTGCGGGTAATTATAATAAATTTAAATAAAAGAGACTGATTCATAATAAAAGTTTTCATCATTCGAGGCTACCAAGTAGAAACTGGTATGTACTAAATTGTTTATATTTATAAACAGGTCAAACACGATATCTTAGTAAAAATTAGACATTTTTTTTGTTATTTATGATAAAAGTTTGTTTACATTTTGCGAATGACGTAAAGGTCAATGTAGAATTGTGAACTTTAAATTATTATATTAAAATTATATTATTATTTAAATATTTATTCTAGACTTAAGAAAGTGAAGTACTTATTTAGAAAAAATAAAAAAAATTGAAAGTAACCGGGTGTGGACCTGCGCTATAAAGCGATTTTTTAGCAAATTGTCAGTAATTTTTATGTAAAAAGAAATAAAGTAGGTAGGTATATTATTATATTATAGAGGCCGCCGAAACGCATTAGACCGGAGTGTGACTGAAAATTCTTTCTCTGGTAAAAAATCCACAGCGTTGTCTTACGCCACTCAACACACAATACTACTCGAAAATTGCGGAAAGTGAGGAACACTTAGTTTCACTCTTCCTACCCTGATGACAGGGATTTTTATTGACATACGTATTTTCCTGCATTCATATTCACAACCATATGCAAAATATTTTAAGATTATTTCAGATTTTTTGTTTACAAATTAAAGCCCCCACCTGACCCCAAATATAGGTGTGGGACAATCATGTCAATAACACCATCTAACCCACTTTACTCTTAAAAATTATGTATTTTTTATAGATATAAATAATGAAATAAACCCTACATAAATCGTAATAAAAGTCATCTTCAATGAATTTATTACATTAAATAAAAAATAATTTACAATACTTAAACTAAAATAAGAAGTTGTAATAAGAATTTCAATGAGTCGTGATAAGAACGCCTACTTACCGGTGAGCAAACACGGGTTCAAGTCATGCAAAGTTCGACTCATTCTAAGTAGAAAAATATAAAAAAGCCGCTTCATTCTGGTGGCGAGGCAAAGCGCGGCATAAAGTTCTGCCACTCAACACGCAATGGCTTTAGAATTCGGTGGAAAATGCCGAACGGAGTGTCTTAACACTAGGTTCCCTCTGATACAGAGTCAAGCTGAACAAAAAGGAACAAATTTACTAGTACAAAATCACTTATGACATAATCTCCTAGCAACATCGGCTATAGAGGAACAGCGTAGGTTTAATTCTAGGTCTACTGTCTATTCAGAGTTCAAGGTTGTCAGAGTAATTTAAACAATGAAAGGAATTACGCATTAGGTCATATTCAAATTCTATGTATTATGTCAACCCTGAACGGTTGGATATCGTGACAATCAATTGACCTAAGCCTATAAGTATAAGTGGTCGTTTGTGGCTTTTCTCGTATTTTTATTTTCGCTCATTAATAGTTTGATAAACGGGAAGGCGAGGTAACCTAGTGCTAAATCACTTTGTAAATCGTTTGATAAGGCGTTCAGCATCTAACTTTGTCTAAATGAATCCAAGAAATTTTGTTAAAATTGTATACGAGTATATTCAAAAAAATTGTCATATATAATGACACTGTCAGTATAATATTTTTGTAGTACAGCCTGCAGAGACAGGTTGTGAGTTCGATTACCAGTCCTGGAAATGAAGTATTAAATATTAATTTAATAATTTTTTTTTTTTTTGAGTTCCGTCACTCAGTACCTCCTACCTCCAGAATTCGGCGGAAAGTAGAGAATGGAATTTTCTTAATGGGAACGGAGTGTCTTAATACTAACTTCGCAGGTTCCCAGTGTGAAGCTGACAAAAATACATGGTTCAAAAACAGTTACATGTCTACTAGCAATAAATATATATCTCAAAATATACCTACCTACTAGATACCTTTATACTGTTCAAAGTGATTGCCTTTAAATTATCTATACTCTGGTTGATTGCAGCATTAAACTGATTATGATGTGGTTTTAAAGATATTTACGCCTTAAAGTCATTTTGATACGTTCATATATATCTAGGTGGATATGGCACAATATTATGAATTTCGATCGGCGTTGAGTTACGCCACTCAACACGCAATGCCTTATGAATTCTGCGGATAGTGGGAAACGGAAGTGGCTTAACGATAAACAGAATGTCTTAATAGTAGGTTCCCAGGTTCTCTTTTCCAACCTCCCCATATGTGGGATACAACGTATAGCTAAAAAATATTGAGAATTTTGAGAAACTTTCTCTCAGTGTTACACTCCTTAAGGAACCTACTTTCTGAATTTCAGTCGTTTTACGCCCATGTTACCATATCTATGCAATGCGCACAAATTAAGAAGCCTTCAGCCTTCGAACTTATGACGCCCACTACTCGACCATACACCTAAATAAAAGACGGAGAAATTATTCACTACACAATATTTTCATTTCACCTTGTTATTCTCACGTAAATGGCATAGTAGTAGGTAATACACAAATTCCTAAACATTTATTAAGTTAATTAAAATCTTCATTGCACTATAAAAGATAACAATCAGGTTAAATTTTCGCAAGACATTTTCGACACTCGACAGCGAGACGCAATGGGAAGTCTATTCATTTGCATTATTGCAACGTTTTTGTGAAATATGGATATAAAAAATGGTATATTTTTATATGTTTTCAAGTTAATAACTTAATTATTTCATAATATATTGAAATTTCATGATATTCCACATAAAAAAAAGTGTTATGAATTAGCAACAAAATACGACTGTATAAAAAAGAAAAAGTTAAATTCTACCTGGTGCCTTGAGAAATTTAAATGATTAAAAATAATCCTAAAATAAAAAAACAAGCAATGATTTATATCCATGATTTATATATTTATATATTTATCAATACCGAGAATAGGGCCTCTTAAGTTCATCTAAGTAAAGATTAAAGGGAATTTGAAGAAGATTTGCAAGAGATTATTACCATTATTAAAAGAGGACAACTTTTTTATTGGCGCAACTCAACGTCGCGTTTTGCCTCGTTACCAGCGAGGAAATAAAAATGCTTAATTTAATATTAGTGGAATAGAACATTTCGCATTTGTAGTCACAGGCTAGTAACCCTGCGTCCCGACTGGCCTCAGTCATGGCGATAATAAATTTCATTAAGGGAAATAAGGAAAATGTTGATTCGCCCCTTAAGCCCTTACTTTCCGCTTATTTTTCGAGGCTTTGCGTGTTGAGTTCCGGAACTCAACGATGGGCTTTTGCCTTCGTGCCAGAGCGGAAATATTAATAAATAAAAATTCATTCTCCTATATGGGGATCACACCCTTGTGAAATTGTCAATTAAATTGTTTTTTTTATATTTATAAAAATCCTCTTTACATCATAACAAACATACATACCGTCTTCTTCAGTCACAGTATGAAGCAATTTACATTTAGAATATTAATAGTTTCAATTTGTAATTAACATTGTTATAAATAAAATAACTGTAGATGCAATATGTCGTGTCAAGGAGACTTGGAACACTCGTTTTTTGACCTTACTATAATGAATAGAGTGAATTGCTTCAACGTTTTGGATGACTTTCTTATTGAAATAAGGTAGAAGTGGCAGAGGGAACTTAGAAGAGAACTTAATGCTAAGACACTCCGTTATCCATTTTCCGTCCAAATTCCAAACATAGCGTGTTGATTGGCGAATATTAACGCCGCGTTCAAGGTGGGGAAATTAAATTAGATTAATTACATTTGTGATATTATTTACCCGTTTTAGAGTTGTTTAGGATTACTTATAGGAAAGCAAAATATAATGCTGCAGTTTATTGTAAATGTAACCAGTAGCAAGTAAATTAATATGTGAAATGTTGTTTACATTTGATATATTCATCGATTTTGAAGCCATCATGGCGCAGTGAGATACCGTTTGACAGTAAACTCAATGGTTGTAGATTCAATCCTCAATCGGGGGAGTGAGAACATTACGATAAATTTCCTCTTATTTTTTATCGGAATACGAAAAAAAACGTAGCGTTAAATACCGCCATTCAATAAGTAAGGTCTCGGCTGGTCTCTTAAAGTTACCCCAACGAGGAATCGAATCTACGCCCATAGTGTGTAGCCACATAAAGTAATTTAGAATGCAGATACCTGTACATAAATTAATATTTTAATAGAATCTTGCTACAGTACAGGCGCCTTTTAATGGACAAGGCGCGCTATAAAATTAAATATTCAGTATAACAATAGGCTTTATGTTATAATTTTGACATTCTGAAGTGCACCTGCATGAGGAATAATTGGCACTCTCATAGATGGATAAGAATAAGGCATTCGTGGTGGATTCGATACGCACTCGGAGAATGAAAAATAATTATCCCCATATCCTTAATATCTCCAGAAAAATAAGTCAACGACAGTTAAAGTAACGAAAGAGCTATACAGAGACTTAGTAATCCAGAGAAAACGGACACACTGGTTACACCGCTAGGGATAAAACGTGAAGGAATGATTTTAATTTTTTATCAAACATTTTTTAATGATTCATCAATGTTTTATGTAATTTATAGCAAAAACACAAGCGAAGCATCTACCGGAAGTTTTGCCCTTATATTCAATTCTTTTTCTATCCTTGACTTTTAAAAATTGGCTATTTGGAGCAAAAATATTATTATAATAGCCCAGTTTATATTTTCCTAATGAAAATTAATCATTTGATATAATTAAAGTATTTTGATGTTACGACGTCTGCAATCAATTTATCTGGTTCTTAATTACGATATATTTTATATTTATTGCTTCCAAAAACATACGGGAGCAATAAATGTGAATATTATTTCTTGATATTTAAATTTCAACGCAGCATATCGTAATCACGAAGGTTTTGGGTTTGATTCTCACTCGAGGGAATTAATTACTTTCATTTCCCTCGCTCTGGTAATAACATAAAGCGTGACGTTGCATTTCACTCAATACAAACGGAGTGTCTTAACACTAAGTTCATATTTTTTATTTAACCTATATAGCATTTATTGCTTATAAAATTTAAGCCTATAAATAACATCAAAATACTTAAATCATAATAAAATTTTACATAACATAAAATAACTATAATAAACCAAAACAAACCGGTTTTGAAAGTTCAAAACAATTTGCTCGACCAGCAAAGCGGCGCTAGCTTCATTGTGGAAGACTTACCCAAAATAATGAGAGCACTATGATTACATGAAATTATATAAATATTTGTATTATAGCTATTTTACTTAATGTTAGCTTCATGCTGTAACCTGCACAGCAGGATACGCTGAAGGCACCTGGGAACCTAGTGCCAAGACACTCCGGTCTCCCACTTTTCGCCGAATTCTGGAAGTAAAAGAGTTGAGTGGCGGAACTCAAGACAGCGCCTTGCCTCGATACTGATCGAGGAAACAAAAATATTAAATATTTCATTTCTTCGAATGGCAATCGAATCGAATCGAGCCTGTCGCGTTGACACAGTCGTACACCTGTGTACCTAACTAACTTTCAAATTGTTGTATATTTTCTACGATTCAGCGTATACCACCCTTCATATATGAAGAGAACGCTACGCTTTTTCTTGTTACGAAAGAACATTAAAATAATTCTCCCAAGCGAGAATCGAATCCACAGCCGTCACGTTCGCAATTAAACACTGTGCCGCAAAGCCTTAAGAAATTTTAACAGTTAAATTTAACACTAGAGCTAGAGATAATTGTATAATTTCTTAACATCTCGTGCGCAAGCGCAGTGAGAGAAATGAATAATTTGCCGACATGCTAACCAGAGCAGTACCACAATGTCATGAACGTAATTGTCGTAAAATATGGAAAAACAAGTATTATTAACATCCTAGCTAAGAAAATACTTGTTAAAGAAAATACTTGTTAAAGAAAATACTTGTTAAAGAAAATACTTGTTAAAGAAAATACCTGTTAAAGAATATTTTTTAAATGATTATTAGGTATTGGAGTAGAGATTGTAAGTTCGATTGCTATTTGAAATTAATTATTTGATATTTTCACTTGCTCGCTCTGGTAACAAGATAAACATTTGCATTGATTTCGGCCCATCTAAATACAATGTGTAATGCGCTATATTTGGAATATAACGTGAAATATAGTATCTAGACACTCCGTTTTCTACGCACCGTCCAAATGTCGATTTTTAAAAAGAATTTGATTTTTACTATGTTAATATTTTTAACGTCAGGCTGAATCTCGCATTTAGCGGGATAGGTAGAGGGAACCAGTGAATTTATGTTAAGAAAATCAATTTCCATTAAACCACTTCCATTATATTATTCCATACTATTATTATTTAAATAATTATGAAATTTAATCTATTTAACCAACTTCACCGACAAGCGTTAAACCTTCCCATAGAAAATGATCATTAAGTTAAAATTAACCGTACAGTTAAATCTCAGAAACAGCTAGTTATATAATTGTAGTTAACTTAAATACTAGTTACTCTATCGTAATGTCATCGCTGTTCGACACTGTGACGAATTAAAGTAACCGCTTCTTTAAGACGGTGGTAGCCGATAGGAATCTTTTTCCCTTTTGATAAGGTTCTTTTTACTATTAACGTTACTAAATAACTATTTCTCAGTGATTATAGCTTCTTAGTGTTATGTAAGAGACAGCAAATTCAAGTCTATTTCCTTTTGCTGTTTGCAAATAGGAAATGTATGAAAGTTAAGGTCGTCGTGGCATAGTAGTACAGGAACTGCTGAGAGAATGCGGGTTCGATTCCTATGTGCAATGTCGCGAAAATTGCGTCAAAAGTAGACAACGGAGTGTTTTAATACTAGGTTCTCTAGATCTACCCTGCTATATGTTCAATACAATGCGGAGCAAAAAATATGCGGAGCGGAATTTCAACTGGTATGTTTTGACTTACTAAGAAGAGCCACCTAACCACTGTACTCACACTACATATAACTTCAGTGTTAAAGCAGGGAGTGCTTTCCCATGTATCGCTTTAATCGCTTTATTAGAGCGAAACAAATATAAACTTATGACCCCGAGTGGGAATCGAACCTACAATTATCACGTTCACAGCCAGACGCCATGTCCCTATGGCACGGCAACTTCCAGTACCGACACTGACAAGATATAATAAGATATTATAATTAAGACGTATGAGAGACGGTAAAATTAGAAATTGCACTTTCCACGATACGCAACGGTTATTCTGCGATGAGATCACCAGATAATATTTATTTACTTCCTTCTGCTTTATGAATACTAAGAGGAATATCTGTAATATTCAATATGGATATTTTTTTGTATCACTTTCCGCTGAATTCTAGAGTTGGCGACGTTGAGTTTCACCACTAAACGCGGAATTTCTTTAAAGTCGCACAGAATCAGGGGAACGTAGTGTCTCAGTATCTTTACACACAAGGCTCTCTCTGCAGTGTGAATCTAAAAATGCTTTAGGACATAAAATCTTCTTTTCTAAATCAAAACTTTGGATCAGTGTCATGGCGCGGGAGCAACAAGCATGTGACTATAAACACGAGAGGTAGTGGACTCGATTCCCATTCGAGGAAATGTAATATTTAGTATTTTCATTTCTTGGCTCTGGTATCAGGCAAAGCACGGCGTTCTGTTTTACCACTCAACACGCAAAGCCTTTAGAATTCGACGGAAAGTGGAAAATCGAAGTGTCTTAACACTGAGTTCCCAATGCTTACCCTGCTATGGGGGTAGGTAAAAATTAATATTCAATATAGATACTGGTTTTATTTTGTCTTTTAATGACTAACTTATGAGTCCCTTTATATCTATTTCCCGTTTAACAAGATGGTTTTATTCAATATATGAACACTTTCTTTGCTATAATAAAAAGCTGTATATGCGGTATTGCAGCATTATTGTATAAATTAACAATATTATAGGTTCAGTTCTATTATATACTCGTACAGCTGTATTAAAAAAAATGTTCTGGATCTGGATTGTACTTCGACGTGTATTTAAGACTAGCTTATGAAGTCGATTTCTCGCGGGTAGTTACAGCTCTAGGAAAGAGAAGTAACTTTGACCCTCGCGAAGAAGAACTCTTTAGCATCCACATTAGGATACAACGGAATAATTAGCGATGCCTTCCTCGAAAAGTTAACTATTAAAAAGAAAGGTTTTTTCCATTCTTATTCTAAAAATATAACAAGAAATTAATTTACATAAGCTTAGACCTCGCAAAAACCGTTACCAAGCAGTGAAAATAGCAATATAAGTAGCCCAATTTTTAAGACAATCGGATTCAGTGGCGCGGTACTCAACGACGTACTATATCTTGTTACCAACGAGTGATCAAATAAAAATATCTCATTCCCCTGATGGAATGGAACCGATAACCGCCGCTAAATAACTTACTTATAAAAATTTTGTAATTTCACAAATAAACACCAACAGATAAAGTCACAAAATTGCAGAAACCGTGTAATTTTTCATATTACACCAAAAAAAATTCAGTTATTGCAGAACGCTTAATAAATTATGTAATATCTAAGTAAAGCAGGTAAACAGGTTTTCTTATGCGATGCGAACGGTCAATAACATCGTACGGAAGATGTGCTGTAAAGCTGTGGACACACTACGTAGAGAAAATAAATGAAATGGAAAATCGTGTTTTTCTTTCCCTTAGAAATTTCTATTAAAAAATGGATCTCTCTTTTTTTCCCTTTTTACATGCCAAATTTTAATTTTGTTGGTCCAGTAAATTATAGTTTAATTTTTTAAAATATTTGTTGTACTGTTGGTATTGCTCATAAATGGAGGCCAGTTATGGCGTAGAGGCACAATTATATGACACTAAACGCGACAGGCCGTGGGTTCGATTATTATTTATATTTAGTATTTTCTTTCCGCGCTCTGGTAATGAACGACAGTAGGGGAGGTAGAGGGAACCTAGTATCTCTTCACTCCTCCTCACTCCGTTTCCCACTTCTCCCAACAATGACATTTAAATTAGAAAAAATGCAATTTCGCCATTTTTACAGCAAATAAATAATTTCTTCTAATATACGAACGAGTATGTTCTCGGGCTGGCTAAATGCTTATGATAGGAATGTCACGTTTCCCTGCATACAGTTCCGATCTTACACGATATTACGGCGCACACGACTTGTTCTGGTAAATGACTTCGTTGCTGTAAAACTTGTTGTTTTTTTTTCTTACTTATAGTAGTAACTCGACTTCGTAAGAATTCGTCATTATCCTATCATTTATCTTAAGACAAATAAGCTTTGTGAAATATTATTTGAAAATTCACAATCATACTATAAGAGAAAAAGAGTTCGTCTGGGTAAACGAGCTTATATCAGGAACTAATATCGTGATTCTTTTCTTTCTTTTTATTACGACATTTACATCTATGCAGCTGCACATAATCTATTTTACAGTCGCATCCAAATACGAGACATTATTAGGTGCCGGTCCCGTCCCGACGCCGTCTTTGGGACACCAGGACACACAATCAGAAACGGGACGCCTGATCACGTCGTTCATTACTCTTATTCCTCGATTCCTCCAGACCACGAGGGCAAAGCCGCAAGTAAATGCTTATGCATTTTAATTAGGCTTAATTTTTAAAAAATCTTTAGCTTCACTATATTAACAAACCTAAATTTAAATCTGGAAAATAATTTGTATTACTTATAATTACAATTCTACTGTAACTTATACAGTATTTGTAACTAATTTATATTACAATAGTAATATAATAGATATTTTGACATGGCGATCAAAAATCGATCATTCACGCCCCTGCCCACTGTACGCAACTAACAATTGATTTACGAAATGATATACACACACCTATCTGTTGATGTAATCATAGCATTTTGGAAGTATGCCAAGCCAACCAACTTTTGGAAGGTAAATAGGGAGGAATTAGTGTTGAGACACTCTTCTCTATTTTACGATAGAAGATATCTCGCGTTAAGTATCTTAAATAACACATAAAATATTACGTTTTATTTCACTTTCGAAATTACTAAAAGATATGTATCTCTTACCACAGGTACCTACTATAGGTAATATAACCTTCTTCGATTAAAAGGACTATAGGACAATTTTTTTCAATTCGAACCATTAGTTTCTGAGATTTGGGGTTTAACCGAATAGACTCTTCGACTTTATAATGGTGAGAGAGAATATAGATACAGGTTATATAATTTTCAATACAATATCGAAATTCCTTTGCAATGCAGATGGTACAATGACTGAATATCTAAGTAAGAGGATAGTTGGATACCAAAATGCTAAACAAAATGCTAAACTACGGTTCATGGCCGAAATAATAGGAAGAGCTTAAGAATGTTTGGATTTAGTGATGCACGATTGAACAAATGTAAATAATTTTAAAATTACTCTTTTATTTTTTTGCATTTCCTATATTTTTGATGTAATTATTATTTATACAATGGTTAATTTAGTGCTTATTTTGAATTATTTTGTAACGGATCGTGAAACCTAACGCTGTCTATGCCAGTGCGTCCAGAATTTGGCGGAAAATATGCGGTGTCTTAATGGACACGGAGTGTCTTAACACTAAATTCCCAGATTCGCTCTGCCTACCAGCTATGAGCGGAAGATACAGCGGCAAGCTAAAAGAAAACTTACAATAAGCTTTTAATACACAATACACGTGACTAGTTTCAAAAGTCGTCTTTGTATGTTTGTACATATACAATATATATATATATATTGTATATTTCAGTCACGATTAAAACCGGTAACATTAACAACTAGTTAGATTTATTACTAAGTTATCCAACTCAGGGAGAAGGTATTCTAGGACATAAAAAATGATCACTACATATTGCTATAACAGTTAATGTTATTTAACATGAAGGCGTTAATAACATGTTGTAAGAAAAGGGGTAATAGGATTTTTATAGATTTTTAGGGTTCCATACCTCAAAAGGTAAAATAGGATATCTTTGTTATCTGTCTGTCCGTTTGTTAAGACCATTTATTTCGAAATTGCCTGGAGGTATCAAGCTGAAATCGAAATTAAATATTTAGATTTGTGGTCTCTTGGCAGTATAAATTAAGCTATAATACAAATAAAGGCAAAAATTCCAAAAGTGATAATTTATAGATATTTTATAGAAAAGCTTCACGCTGTATTCCGCACGCAGAAGGGTAGGCAGATGCTAGGACACTCCACTCCCCATTTTCCGCCAAATTCTGGAGGTATCGCGTGTTGAGTGGTGGAACTCAACGCCGCGAACAACTTTGAACGACACCAGAGCGAAGAACACATAACCTGTCACGTTGACACTTACAAGCTTGTGCCCCTAAGCCACAATCCTTAACTTTAGCCAACTGATATAATAAACTTATTTTTAAAAGTTTTTTTTCTTACTCTACTTTTATTATCACACACAAATACAAAGTCCAACTTAAGCCTCGTGAACAGCTTGTTAGGCTGGGTTATATTTCTCCACACGATGGCTCTAGCAGTTTCTTTAAACTGGTAGTGGTATTAAAGCTATAATAATTATAACAACAGCAAAAATTTCATCATTGAGTAAGAAACTCTATTTCTTTTTAATTGTCCTAAATGTTATTTCAAACACATGCATATGTAAACTGGTCAAGGTAAATGGCATTGCATTAAATCGTAGATAGTTATTAATAATAAACTTTATTTCAGACTTTTTTCAAATATTTTTTTGTTGGTACATATTTGCTTAACCTTTAAAAACTTAACATTTTTTTTACTTATTCACTTCATTCACTTCACTTTATTCACTTCACTTTTATTTTGTATGGATATTGTTCCAGTGCATCCAGAAGTAGTTTTGCATTTTACATGCATTAAGTTTTGCAATAAGTAATTTAGTAGGGTAGATCCAGTGTTAAGTTCTTCCGTTCTCCTCCTCCCTGAAAGAATTCGACGTAGCATTGCGTCCTCTTATCAAAATAGCAGCTTCGGGTTTAATCATTAAGTTCTTCCGCGTTCTGTATCTCTAGCGCAGCTGTTTTAATTCCCTCAAGTGGGAATGGAACCCACAATCATCACATGTAAAACCACTACGCCAATAGGCACTTCCAAACCGGCCAAGGTAAATTGCATCTTTGATAAAATCATAAGTACATAGTTATATTTTGTAAGTCGGACATTACTCAAGTTAGTATCAAAACACATAATTTGTCTTAATTAACATGTTAAAATTTATTATTTGCTGTTTGTTATACTTCATATTTATGCTTGTTTCAAAATTTTATTATATAGCTATAAATTAATGTAGGTATTACCTACATTAATTTATAGTTTTTCTATATATTTATGTAGAGGTTAAGAACGCCCCGAAGGGGTCTTCACGATAAGCAAGAGAGGCAGGAAGAACCAACACACAATATCGATGGTACTGGAAGATAGTAAAAGTCACTTAAAAAACAAAAGAAACCCCCTCTCCCCCAGAGGTGTTCGTCTATAAAGATAATGATAGTAAACCAGGTGAAAAAGATATAGAGAGACGGACCGACACGTTTAGCGTGAAGGGAAAAAAATATAATAATAATATTATTGAAGACAACTTTCTTTCACGGCGGTGGTACTTGTTGACATAAGTTTTAAACTAGCTTTAACTATCACGTATATCTACCTACATTTATAACTTTAATAGACAAATCTAAAAAGAAACTAACAAAGTTGATTTACTATCAGACCTTTTTAAAAATAAATAAATAGGTTGTTCTATATTTTATATATTAATGTAATTTTAAATTCACATAGCAAAATAATACGTACATTTTAGTTATAATTTTATGTAGGGCCACTTGGTTAGGCAAGCCTTGACTTGCCTTCAGATAGTGCACCTGTTCTTTTCAATTGGTAGCCAAACTATTTATTAACGAAACTAGGGTTTTCGTGAGTTAAGTAGAGCAAGAATAAAGGTAATTTATATGTAAATGTATAATAATACGGTATATTTTTGTCTTTAAATCGACGCTGTATCCTAGATACAGCAGAGTAGGCTTAGTAAACTTTGTGTCAAAACACTCCGTTCTTCACTTTTCCATCTAAATGTAAGATAATTGTTTGAAGTGACGAAAACGAAGCTCTATTACTACTAGCTAGTTAACGCACGCCGAAACTGTTAGTACCAAAGAGTGCGGAAGCTTTGTAAGTAGGTTCAGAGATCCTTAAAAAAATTATGGGCGTAGGAATGGGGAGTACCAGATGAGCCGTGCCCACCCCGAAAGAGTCTGGTGCCCACGCCAGGTCAAATTCAAGTCTGTAAACGTGGACTGTAATCGAGGGCATGTATTATTCTGCTTCTTCACTCTGGTTCGTGTTTCAACAGAAAGCTTGGCGTTGAGTTTCGCCACTCAACGGAATAGAGTGTCTTAGCACTAAATCCCTACTCTTTGCCAGATATAACGTAAAGTTAAAAATAAAATAAAGGAAACGGAAACGAGGTTGCAAATTACCGATTATTTGAAATATGAACTAAACTAGCCCTAGGATTTTCGGTTATTAAAATTTATTATTCACGCGTAACAAATGCTGTTAGTCTAGTTTGGTTACTTCAAGCATTTTCGTAAATGTTTGTATAGTTCAGGAATTTGACCTGGATTTGCGTATAATGTGTCTTTGTCTTACCTAAGATACCGAACGTATTGAAGTTTCATTTTATCTCAATAATTTTGACATTCCCCGCAAACAGCAGAATAGGCAGAAGAACATAGTATTAAGACCCCCCCTTCCCCACTTCCACTTTTCGTCGAATTTTTCGAGGTATTGCGAAGAAGCCAAAGCGAAGAAACGTAAATATGAATAAAAACAATCCCTCGAGTGGGGATCGAACCTACAACCAACGCATTACAGTCCCAGTGCACCAGCTTATCATATTAATAATGTTTTTTACCCAAGCTATGTTCATAATATATATATATATATATATATAATGTCTCATTTATGTATTTGACCGGATTCAACTTTTTGCTCTTAGTATAGAACGACACCAGCGTGCACATCAATCAATGTTTAGTTTAGAACATAACCTTCATTCGTCACGGCCATTCATTCTATTATATGCATTTGCTTATGTGTAAAAGAAAATGTAAACATATTATATTATACTAGCTTTTAAACACGGCCTTCTTCGATAAATGGATTATTTAATATACAAAGAATGTTTCAAGTTGGACCTGTACTTCCCGAGATTAGAGCGATCAATCAAGCTAAATCTTTATCTTTATAATATTACTGGAGACTCAAACTTATTTTTTATATTATAACCAAAGATTTTTTTTTAAAATGTATGTATTTTTTTACTAGTAGTAAAAGTTACTATGTCATTTCTAATACCTGTAAGAATATGTATAGAAAGATTCATAACAATCGATTAAATTGTTTTGGCGTGGAAGCTTAACAAACAAACTTACATTCATATTTATAATATTAGTATTATTAGCTAGCAACAAAAATGAGTTGTTACAGGCATATAAGAGCTTCGACGTAGCTCGATGAGAACGTATGGCTTAGTGGTCAGAACGCTTAGACAGTTTCCAAGAGACGTGGGTTGAAATCCCGCTACGTTGAAAATTTTGTTTTCTACTTTTTTATAAGAATTAATATGATTTATATAATATTGCGTACTAATTAATATACAGTATAATATTGTAAGGTGTGGCTTAAACACCTAAAGCTGTTCAATTTCAACTATCGAAATTTGTACTCGACCTGCTATTATAAAGCACATACTAGTACCTATATTATTAATGAATTGCAAATTTGATTTAATCATTCTGGGCCTTTAGCTAATAATTATAGCTATAAAAACATAATTTAAGCTAACTTGAATTATATTTTACATTTTTTAGTGTTATTGTACAGTTAGTAAAGAAAAATAATTTTTAGAAAACTTTGATGAAAATTCGATGGTTTCCAATTCGTTTAAATTTTTATATTTTCTAAAATAATATTTTACATGAATTAATTAGTTAAAAATAATATTGATATAGTATTATTTCATTATAGAAAGCTTCAGTTTTTCAAATTATAAAAATATATCTATCATTCCCCCAAATGTAGAACGAACCCACACCTTCACGTTTACAATCATACCTTTCCCACTGTACTGCAACGACCCCATATCTCAGTGATCTATTAATCTTAAAGTCTTAACCTGTCAACGCTTTCCTTTCCAACCAGTTGCTTTTCACTCCATATAAAGCTTAGTTCTCAATGTGTGTATGTTTTAAACATAATAATATGTGACCATTAGTTTTGCAATCGTGTTACATTTGGAGCACTAGAGCTTTTAAAGTTACTGGCTATTGAAGTTATTAATTTTATATTTATTATTTTTAAGTTATTAAGCCAGTCGTAGAGCAGGGGCACAGGCTCCTTCCTTCACTCAACACTCAATTCCTTTAGAATTTGAATACGCAGAGCTTTTTTCTTCGATAATATAATGTTTATAATATTTAATTTTTTTAAGGAATCCAACAAATTTATTACGTATTTAAATGTATAATTTTTTACATGTCAGTGATAAAAAAAGATAAAAAGAAAATATTTTTTTAAAGAAAATCATTTAAATTTAAAGTGATTAATCTAAAATTAAAAAGTAAAATGTAATTAATCTAAAATCGAAACATTTCTCCCTTTAATTCATTTTTCGTTTAACATAATATGAACCTACACCTACCACTCAGCAATTAGACTATAACAGTACAAAAAACATAAATGCACTAAACATGAAGCAAGAGATGACCTAGTACTAACTAGATCAGTTTCACTACGACCTAAAACGAAGGCAAAAAACTAACAACAATAGAGTAAAAAACAACGAGAAATGCACCGAGATCACTCTCATTCACACATTTTTATGCAGAAATTATGCATAGTCGTACGTTGACTCTACTTATGGCATTCAATTGCAATATTATCTTAAGATTCTTTTAGTCCAAAACGGTCAGTTCCTGAAATTAAACGTCTAAAGCCAATCATGGCGTAGAAACACACAGTGGGTTCGATTCCCACTCGAGGAGGTGAAATACTTAATATTTTCATTACCTCAATATGGTACCAAGGTAAAACGCGTCATTAAGTTCCGTCACTCAACAAGCAATGGCTCTCAAATTCGGCTGAACGGAAGTGTCCTCATGGGGACGGAGTGTCTTACCGCTAGGTTCCTAAATTCACTTTTCATACACTACTATAAAATTCTATTTCGGTACTCTTAATTTTAGAGGAAAAAAAACTAAACTATATTTAAAACCATTAATGTGAACGTGGCCTTAAGTTAAAGCCTATAAAATAATATCCGAGTAGTGAACCTTATTACAAAATCTAGAACTAGCAAAAATATATTTATATTAGACTCACCGCCAAATTAGGACTACCGTGGTTTAGTTAAAATTGTATTTATTTACAATCGATAGTTACAGGTTCAAATGTTACTCAGAATATTAATATAAACAATAGTTTCTTATTTGAGGTCGTTGTAACGCAGCACAGCGTCGGACTGTAAGCGCGAAGATAGTGGATTCGATTCCTGCTTGGGATAAAAAAATATTTTCATTTCCTCATTCTGGTTAAGCACCGTATTAAGTTCTGCCACTCAATGCTTATTGTCAAAAAAATTGGCAACGGAGTGTATCAACACTAGATTAACTTTGTCTACCATACACGGGATACAGCGAGAGACTAAGGCTTCCTGTCACAGCCTACATTAGATATTATATTGAGAACTTTATCTCACGTCCTACTTTATTTATTTATTTATATATTCTTTATTGTGCACAATTCATAAAACAAATGGACCTTATTTTTTTACAAATAGATAAGGCCCAAATAAATTGACAGGGTACAATTTAGTTAAAATAACACAACTGGTTGTTGTGAAACTACGACTGGTTGTGAATTCGATTCTCATTCGTATTATTTTCATTTCTGATAACGAAGTAAAAAACGGCCTAGAGTTCCCCGAGCAACGCAACGTGCATTGCCTCCAGAATTCGGTGGAAAGTGGTTCCCAGGTTCCCTCTACCTACACTGCCATATGCAGTATTTAGCAGGAAGCTAAAAAAATAAATTAAAGTAAATAATTGCTAAGAATTCAGTACGATATGTACAAACAAGTGAATTTTCTCTAAAAAAAGCGCATTGTTTAATTAGTATTGTGCAAAGTGACGTCTGCAACGTTACGGCCTGGTTGTTATACTTATCTATTCCGCACTTTCATAGTTTTTTTTAAATTTATTTAATGTTTTTTCATACATATTACTTTGTTAATTATGTAAGGGAATATTGTTTTTATAGATATATTGTGTGGTAGACCGTGGTAGCGTAGTACAGTGTGGCTGTAAACGCTAAAGTCGTAATTTCGATTCCCAATCAGGGCTATGAGTTATTTCAAGTTAACAAGACAAAGCGGCGTAGAGTTCCGCCACTCAACCCGCTTTATCTCCAGGATCGACATTCTACTGCCAGTAGTGTCCATGGGCGACAATATACTTAAAATCCAAGCAAATTTTAGACCATTTCATAAGCGAGAAAGCATCTACCTCTATTGTCAAACAAGGCCTTTCTAATATTAATCTAGATAACACTTATATCATCATAGTTATTATACAATATTTTAAACGTTCTTGTTGTGTTCTACTTTTTTTTCATATAGTGATGGTAACATTTAAGCTTTCGTATCTCAATAGTAACCTTAAAATATAACTCTAAATAAACCCTAAAATATAAGACTACCAAGCCGTTTCGGTAAGTAGGGTATATGTTCCCAATGGGAAAGGTTCCCAGGTTCCCTCTGCCTACCCTGTTACATACATACATATAAAATAACTCTAAAACATGACATTGATGAAACGTTGTTCCTAAAGATGCGACCTCAGATAATAAGGTCGTCTTGGCAACTAACAATCATTATGAAGATCTTATACAAAGCTGCTTAAGGTGTTATTATAAGATTATATTATTATTCTTATACACAAATTTATTTAGCATATATAAAAAAACATATATATATATATATCTTTATTATTAAAAAAAATAAAAATCAAATAAGAAAAAATCAAAATAAAATGGATCTATTGAATTTACAATACAAGTAACAGAAGTAAAGATTTTTTGTATTGAAACTAAAACAAAGTTTTCTAGGTTTTAGAACTAATATTATAATGTATAGTAGACTCAATACACTAGGAAGGTAAGAACTTAATATTTGGTACTATTTATTAAATTCCATGAATTTTAATTCGCACTCTCATCCTGAAATATTTCAGCAGATAAACCTGTTAAAAGATCAGTGGAAAATCTATTACTATTAGTAGTTAATTTACTTACTCGTAAGTAGGGTAGGCGAAAAAGGCACTACGTTCTCCACGTGGCGCCGGAAATCGCGACAGAGCTGACGGAGATAAACGACGCGCTTTGTTAAATCAGAGCTGTAAAAATTAAAATAATTAATTACTCCATTTAAATATTCCACAAATTAAAAAAAGCTTTAATAAATAAAACCACTAAAATATCCTCCATAAGATAAAAACAAAACCTTTGTAAAAATCCTAAGATAATGAACAAAGAATTGCCTCGCACCCATTCATGGTAATCTTTATCATTTCGACCCTGTATTTTGCACGCATGGAAAAAAATCACTTGCAGTTTTATGCCTGAGATGTTCTTATTAAGAATCTTTATTACGGCTATTAACGTTGCAACTATTTTTATACTACTTTTAGATAAAATGTAAAGACACTGACACTAGTTTATAGAGAAATACGAGTAGGAGGCCAGTCGTGATGCGAGTGTACAAGCGTGTATTGTGGGTTTGATTCCACTTAAGAAAATGAAATATTTAATATTTTGATTTCTTCCCTCTGGCAACGCGGCGTTCAGTTTCACCACTCAACCTCCAGAATTCGGGGGAAAGTGGGGAGCAGAGTGTCTTAACACTAGGCTGTCTATAGTTACCCGCTACATATGGGATACAGAGTGAAGCTGATTCTATTCATAGTAAAGGACCTTTATAATTATTAGCTAGCTTTAACATACGACTTCGCTGATACAGACACACGTATAAATAGCGTTCTTCGATAAATAAGATACGAGTATAACAAGCAAACAAAATTAAACCGAATTGTTTCAGAGATATGCGCGTCCAACCAACTAAATATTTTATTTTCATTTTGCTCGACTTAGATTTGAACTAACAACCATCTAGTTAAACAGATATTTTATAAACTTGCCACAAAGAATTTTCTATTATTTAATTATACATACAATGCCATTAAATATGTCTGTGATTTTTAAGATACTCTATGCAAAATTACTTTATGCTCACTTCAGCGAGTCTGATCAATGCTCATAATTTCTGTTTGGAATGGAATGGAACGCTTACCTTAGTAATTGTATAGTTATATCTTTTTTTGCAGCTTCACGCTCTATCCCGCACACGTAACAGGATAAAGAGAACCTGGGAACCTAGTGTTAATAACCATAACCTAAGAACCATTCCGTTTCCATCAACACACTTCCGTTCGATTCCTTCACGCGGGATATAGTTAACGAAACTTTAAAAGTAGGCGCAGGCAAAGCCTTATGGAAAACCTAGGTGGTTTTTACATATCTACAGGCAACCTACTATCAAATCGTGGATCAAACTTAAGAACCATTCACGAATAAGGGTGTCATAATTCCTTCACTTCAATTGCCAAGGTGGTACCATTTGACATTTGGTCCCAATTCTGAACGGCATTTGCACTTTAGTTATAAAGTCTTAGACGGTACGAAGCGTGAATTTTGAAAACGTGATGATATCAGCCCATGTTTTTTTCTTTCTAGTTTTACGCTGTATTCCTCATATAGCGCGGTAGTCTGAGGTACACTAAGACCCCCCGTTCCTCATTAGAACCAAATATTTAGAGGCCGGTCGCGGCGCTGGATCACAAGGAGTGACTGTAAACGCGACTATTTGTGGGTTCGATTCCCACTCGAGGAAATGAAATTTCTTCAGAATTCCTTCAGAATTTGCGGAAAACGGGGAACGAAATGTCTTAACACTACGTACCTTCTGCCTACCCAGCTGAGAACAAAAACCTATACATTGTGTTAGCTTCACGCTGTACCGCACTTACAGCAGGATAGCAATGTCAGTTACCTTATTAACTCCACCAGTCTCGAAATACCATCACCCACATACTCTGATGAATGATCTCTCTGATGAAACCCAACCCGCAATAAGAAGCGAGAGCTAAAAACAATGAAAGTGTTGATACAAATTGTTACGTAAACCAATCATTTATAGATCAGAAACGTTTTATTGTTACAAAACGTTGCAAATCCAATTAGATGGTTAGAATAATGGATTAACTGGAGTTGGAAGTCATTTTTTGTTGTTTGCTCATTTATCGTATATGGACCACTAATATATGCTAGCTGGGTGAACCGTGCCCACCCCAGGATAGTCTTGTACCCAGACTACCCCATAAATTTTCGCTGTTCGGAAAACGAAATATCTTTACACTTGGTTCCTCTGCCTACCCTGCTATGAGGGAAAGAGCGTGAAGCTATTATATACTCAAGCATCATTATCAAATATAACTATATACTCAGCTTTAATAACAGTATATATAAAATAAAGAAATACGAACTTTCTAATACAGTTTTACTTTAGAAATGGACGTTAAATCGCTTATTTACGGAGAAAGTAATCTAATATTACTATGAGTGGTACTAAATTACTTTAGAATAATATAGCACTTTCATTATTACTTATTGCTAGGCTACTAAAATGTGTGAGAATTGACACTATAGTCCAATTATTTAGGTCGTCAGTTCATTTCATAGAGTTAATTAATGACTGCACAGTGTCTTGTGTACACGTGACCATTGTGGATTCGATTCCTACTTATAGGAATGAGCGACTTTTTTGCCAGTGCTTTGGTTAGACAAAGCACGCCGCTGAATTCCGCCAGCCAACGCCAAAATTAGCTGAAAAGTGGCGAACATAGTGCCTTGCACTAAGTACCCTACCCTACTTTATGCGGGATACAACGTGAAGCTAAAAGAATAAAAATTGAATTCCAATGGTTGTGGGTTTAATATAATGTCTAAAAATTACGCGATAAAATAGAGAAAGGAATATATATATACTCTCCCATTTCCCATTCCGCTAAACGCGGAAAACGTGTGGCTGTTAAAAAAATCACTTCCTTAAAAGAAAAAAATATATAAATAAAACGACAATGCAGCGATCACTATTAGTATTTCCTTAATAACGCACAAATTATACAATTACTCATATTAATCATCAAATGAAATCTGCATGATAAAAATATAAATAAAAATCGGTCAAGTGCGAGTGGGACTCGCTCAACGATGATTCCGTACCAATTTCATGATTGTATGTCAATGGAAAGTTCGTCTTAAAAAGTATACAAACTTAAGATATCCTACAAATATAAGTTTGTAATAATGTTTCTGAGACATACCTATATTAATTATGATTTTCGTATTTTTTCCTTTATTTGCACTATAAGCGTCTTAAATATTTGATGATAATTTCGGTTTTCTTGCGCGGCACGGAACCCTAAAAAGGAAGGAACAAATTAAACTCAGGAAAACACCTAAACAAATACGGAACAAGACTTTAAAAATTCTCATGAATAATAATCGAACTCACTACAAACGAAATAAAATTGTGGTCCAATGCATAGACTTATCTGAATAATTATGGATACTTATTTTTTTTTTCTATTTTAATCTCTAAGCTTCTTCAGAAATGTATGTATTTAAAGAAATAAATAGTAACGAATAATTCCGATCTCCACAACTTATCCAATTAAGATATATTGAAAGAAAGAAATAATGTAGATAAGTAAATTAATCAACAATTAATTTAAAAGACATTTCCTATTATATCATCTTAAATGATTTTGTAAGCCTAATTTTTGTACAAATCTTAATTTGACGTTTCCCAAAACTTGATATTTTCTTTCATCACCACAATACATAATGTCTCTATTTATTTAGCTTCACGCTGTATTCCTACTAGTTTTACTTAGTCTTAAGATGCTCCAAATCCTTACTGTAATGTCTGTAAACAGAATAAAAGTGTAAAAAGAGAATTCTGTCACTAGGTCTTTTATTAAAACTAAAAATAAAGTTTTTACGCCTTACAATTCCAACTTAGGCCACCATGTGTTTCGATTAAGCACAGATTCGTGTGAAAAATGGCTATTGTCCAAAAAGTCGAGGCTATTTTCTATCTAATAACACTAGAACAATAACTTTACAGGTATTTAACTTTTATGCTTAAAATTCTGTTTGATAAACCAATGTCATTCAAATGCTTCCTCAGTGTAGACTAAACTGGATGTAGTTCATTTCCCATTTGATGAAATAGAATATATTGATATTTTCATTTTCACTCTTTGGTAATAAGGCAATGCGTTGACTTCCGCATATTTATGTTGTAAATATATAGAAATAATATAGTAATTTTATTATTTTTTGTTTCAGGAACACGCAAATCAGTTGCTCAATCACCTATCTGAGTCAGAAAAGGTTTTCCTATTTGGTGCCAATCCTAACAGTGAGTTCATTTTTTTTCTTATTTTTTGTTTTTATTTCTTATTTTTTATGCCATCATAAAAATATAATAATAATTTGTTTGAATGAAATCGTATTTTTCAAAATTAAAAAATAAAAAGTAAAATTCTTCATCTAGCATTCCACTTATAGCAGAGTAGGTGTGAGTATTAAGAACAAAGGGTGAAATATTAAGAAGTGATTGTCAGGAGAGAAGTTTGCGAGAAAATAAAAATAATTCTTTCGCCCTAGTGGGAATCGAACCCATAACCGTAACTTTTAGAAATTCGTAGATAAATAATCAATTAATTCCATTTTCAGATGCCAAATTCGAGATAGCACACCTAAAGCGGCAAAAACGCCGCAAAAGATCTCTACAAGATACTCAAGAGTTAAATGTCCTGAAGAGTCATCTGAACATCAATTTAAGTCCTAGAAACAGTTTCCTAGATCCTCAGTTCTTATTGCTGAAGAGATGGTCCAATGGAACTGAAGTAGTTTTGGACCAGCACAGCGATGAAGAAATAGATAAGTGCTATTATAAGAGTGATAGCGCAGCATTGTATGCTTGTGATGATGTGGTACGTAAGCCCTTCGTAGATTTTTTTAATTCAAATTCAGTAACGAGAGAGAATGGAGCGAAATTTACACTCCTTAGTGTGGATTATTTTTTTTTAAATTATCTTACCTTATTAATCTATTTTATATATCAGTTGAAAATATAATATGATTAAAATTCTGTATTCTTTTTAGAGAGGAATAATCAAATCTAATGACACTTATTATTACGTACACCCACTGCCAGAGAGATTTCACAATGAACATATTAAACCTCACATTATTATTAAGCGATCTACTACTGCCAATAGCAATGATAATGAAAAACAAATGTGTATAGAAAGAAAAACAGATTATGAACAATATACTGAATCTAATAAAATTTGGTGGAAGCATAGACGAAAACGAGAAGCTACAGATATAAATGAGGATAGCTTAGAAGATTTTAAATTAAGCTTAACCCATAGGAATAAAACTTTAGGGGATTTTATAGGGAAATTAAATGTTGAAACTCGACAAAAGAGGGCCGTTCTACCAGCAATATTCGTTGAGACCGCTGTATTTGTAGACCGTGATCTCTACAAGCATATGACTGTGAATTTTCCAAAGGATACTGAGAGAGAGTTGGTAAGATTTGTACTGGCCATGATAAATGCTGTACAGCTAATTTATCACGACTCGAGCTTGGGTAGACCTGTTAATTTTATATTGAAAAGACTTGAAATTCTCCATGAAGATCCCGTAAATCTGAAAAGACCTCACGATATTGATAGGTTCCTAAGTAATTTCTGTACTTGGCAAAGGCTGGAGAATCCACCTGGTGATAACGATCCGTTGCATTGGGATCATGCTTTGATATTAACTGGTTTAGATTTATATGTGGTGAATAAAAATGGGAAAGTCAGCAGCCAAGTTGTGGGTAAGTTAGAGGTGTAGATAATGAAAAATTTGAAATAAAGTTAAAACAAAAAATTGTTGAAATGAAAAGTTTATTTTAAATTTATTTTATTATAATATTTGCCTCGATTTACCATTAATATATCATATTATTTCGTACTCACAAGTTTTTTATAATAGGTTTAGCTCCAGTCGCTGGCATGTGCACGGTCACCAGTAGTTGTACTGTCAATGAAGGAAGACATTTTGAAAGTGTCTACGTTGTAGCACATGAAATTGGCCATAAGTAAGAATTACTTGTTTACTATTTTTTAATTCAATATAAGATTATTTATCTAAGTAAATTATTTTAATTTTTTTCGCTTTGGTAACAAGACAAAGAGGTCTGCGGCGTAAAGTTCTTCCACTTAGCACGTAATATTTCACAAATTAGGCGGAACGTGTAGAGCTTGTTTTGACACTACCTTCCTCTTACCTTCCCTGCTATATAAATTATTTTCAGTTTAGGCATGCGTCATGATGGCCCCTTAGCGGACAACGGCTGTGACCCGACCGCGTACATCATGAGCCCTACGCTTGGCAGCGGAAAGATCACGTGGTCGCAATGCAGCAAGAATTACTTGCAGAAATTTTTAGAGTAAGTGTTTTATTTTATTGTAGGTGAGTCGTTTTAGTTTTAAGCTTTTGACAGTCGCTATGACAGTATCCAAGACACACAGCTTTAAATCAACAATAAAAAAACGTGGCGATAAATTTGGGGGGAAAGTGCAACAAAATGACGGATTATAAATTCAAATTGATACCCATCTAAAATGGGTACTTACGAGTATCTAATGAAAAAAAAGTATTCATAAAAACACCAACAAAGGAAAAAAACACCTAAAAAGCTTGATTTTAAAAAGACTTTTTCTTTAATTAATTATTGTTTCATTTCTACGTACATTTTAGTACAGTACAATCAAGATGTCTCCTCGACCACGGCAACTCAGCGGGACAGTTAGACCATAGCGCGGAAGGCATTCTACCTGGAGAAAGATTTGATGCAGACCAGCAATGTAAGTTTAATATTTTAATTACGTAGCTATATTTCTCTATTTCCCCTTTGTTTTAGTCTTTTCGTGATTTGTCTTTATATTTTATAAAATATGTATTATATTAATATAAGCTATGGTAAAAAATCTTAAAGCAACACAAAAAATAACTGTAAATACGGCTTTTGTGTGTGCGATTCCTACTAGCGGGAAAAAGAATTAACAATGTTTCGAAAATGGAGGTAACTTTAGCTACTAAAAAATATAAAATTTCAAGGCATGCTCAAATACGGACGCGGCAGTCGACACTCCGGCGCACAAAACTTAGAAGACATATGCAGAGACCTGCACTGCCAGAGAGAGAGATACACTTGGACCTCACATCCTGCTTTAGAAGGAACCAGATGTGGCGAGGATATGGTAAAATAAATATTTTTTTTCATAATATGATAGATAATAAAAAATAATATTTTAATTAGAATTATAATAAGTAAAGTGTAACTGTAAACGCGACAGGATGTGGGTTCGATTCCCATTCGAGAAAATTAAATATCACCACAATCTTCGCTTTCGTGTTAAGGCAAAGGGCGGCGTTGAGTTCCTTTCAGAATTTGGCGGCAGAATTTAACACTGGTTTCTCTCTGCCTGTCTGATATAACGTGACGCAAAAAAAAATAATGAAAAAATATATATATATTTATTTTTTTACTATTACCCACCTTTGAATTGCTTTAACACTAGGTCACATTAAAAAGAAACTTACTACATATTTCTTTCTACTTTTAAACCCATACAGTACTGTCGCGGAGGTGAGTGCGCGGATCGGGTTCAATCCCGCGCACGGGGCTGGGGCAAGTG
Organism: Heliconius nattereri; assembly: GCA_013403645.1. Taxonomy (NCBI): domain Eukaryota; kingdom Metazoa; phylum Arthropoda; class Insecta; order Lepidoptera; family Nymphalidae; genus Heliconius; species Heliconius nattereri. Next base: position 456,560 of record JAAIXI010000246.1, on the reverse strand, counting down.
GGCGCGTTGGTCGGCGTGCGCGTCCGCATGCCTGCAGGACGAGGGGGGCGCGCCCGCCGCCGCCGGCCTCGCCAGCGCGCACAGACGATGCGGGAAGCCGAGGTGAGAGAGTGGTATCACTACTTATTTTTTCAGCTTAACGCCGTATCCCGCACACAGCAGGATAGGCAGAGGGAACCTAGTGTTAGGACACTCCGTTCTCCACTTTCTACCGAAAATCTGGAGGCATTGTAGAAAACCTGAAAAAAAATATGGCTGAAAAGCCATATTATTATTTTTTTACCAAACTCCAACATATATTTCGATTAAAAAATCGAAATGAATTTCAATTTCGTATGATCTATATACAGAATATTTGGTATAGAGAACCTCATGTTAAGACTTCCTTCTCTACTCCATGCAAAAATTATTAAAGCGACCACTCCGTCTTATAAGAATGGAACCCATAGTCAAAAACTTTCAATAAAATATTTAAAAATCATATAAGCTTTCCTTTTCAGACACGAAAACGGCAAAAGTTACTGTCATGGTCATGACAAAAAATATCAATCGTGTCAAGCTCCTCAGGTGTGTATTATCCATGTATTTTCTTACAAATCGACCAACTAAGAGTTTTCCTTTTTACTTATATTTAGCCAAATACTACAATAATCTATATATATATATGCATAGGAGTTACTTATAGGACGTAGGTGCTTGCTAAGACGAGAATTTGCAATATTCGACTTCTAAGGGGTTTTTTTTGGGGTCGAAAGTTTGTATGAAACTTCGTTACTACAAATGTTAGGAGTCTCAAATTTTGCATAGACGTCACTAGGACGTAGTCATGGAGACAGAAATTAATAATAACATAGTTATGTATAAAAGTAAAGAAAAAACTTCAATTAAATAATATTTTCAGTGCCAAAACGTTCCCGGAATGACGATAAGAGAGTTCGCTGACCAGATCTGCTTGAGAGCTCGAGACGTGGACCCTGATCTTATTGGCACTGGTTTGCAGAGAATGGACGCGGATGGTAAATTTTCTTTTCTTTTTCCTGTTTGTTTTTTTTTTTCACTTTATAGGTAAATGTCATAATAGTAGGATGTAAGCGATGTTTTAAGGGGAGTAGTCTAGTTTTAAAATATTTAAGTTTTTGCCAGTAATGTTTTAAAGACGATGCTTGTTGAGGTCAGGTTCAGAGGCCAGTCGTGGCGCAGGGGCTCAAACGTGCGACTGTAAACGTGAAAGGTTATAGGGCTTCGATTTACATTGTTCTTGACGCTAGCTTCTATCACCGTTCTCCATTCTACGTAAGCCTATGGAATTGTGTATTGTTTATAGGTTTCATTACTAGGAATATACCACGATGTTAAATTCCGAAATTACTCACACGCAGTAACTCAAATTTGGAGAACTGATTATCTTAACACTAGGTTCCCTTCTACCCTGCTAAATGCAGGATATAGTATCTATAAATTTAAAATATTCATTCTATTAGATGCAAGCAGTAAGTGTGCAGTATGGTGTGACACGCGTGGCGGTGGCTACAAGTCCAGGGGGTGGAGCTTCCCTGACGGCACCGCTTGCTCGTTGCATTCACCCAAGTTTTGTATTAATGGTGTTTGTAAGGTAAGTGCCTTTTGTAGAGGATTTAGTGAAAAGACACGACGTTTTTTGCTTGCTTGCTTGCTTTTATTTTAATAAAAGATTTTTGTTATATTTCCTTATTTACCTTTTTTTTTTAGAAATTTTCATGCTCAGATAATACGGATGAAGAGTTCTCTCTCTCCCCCGGGGAGTGCGAGTGGGAGGCTTTACAAATAAAAACTGCTTCATCTCATGTTAACCCGTAAGTAAAATTTGAAATGACTACTTTGTTATCCGTCTGTCTCAAAATTGCGTGAAGGTATCAATCTGAAATTATTATCAAATATACAAGTCTACAGTCCCTTGGAGCACAGAAAATAAAAATAAGCTTCAAGTCAACGCAATAAAAGATACTCGTGTGAAATTGATCTTTAGTATAGAAACTTTCTATTAGACTTATAATTTTAAAAGTTAGCAATAGGTAGAGGTTCATATTCATATTTCTTCATTCTGGCTCCAAGGGGTTCAGTTTTGCCACTCAATACGAAATGGCTCAAAAAATTCTACTAAGTTCTACTAAGTTCCTCGCTATATCTCGCACATACTACATGTGCGAGATATAGCGAGAAGCTAATAACAATTAATAATAATAGTTATGCCTCGACCAACACCTTAAGAGGCTATCGCTTAGCTGTTGGATCAAGAACCGGATACAGAAGGCAGTGGTACTTGAGACGGCGCGTATTGTGCGGAGGTTCCTCTCTCTGGAGCCCTAGCCACCGATGGCTTGGATCCTTGTCCCGCCCTCGGAAGAGTGTTTTTTTTATATTTTTAAATGTATCTTTTTTATAATCATTTATATTTAAAAGTGTAAAAATTGATTAACTAATTTAATAAAAGAAAGTTATGTACTTAGAAACATTTCATGCAAGAATTCAGTTTTGGCACGGGGACAAAAAAGAAACTAAAATCCCGTTTTAGCCGTTCTTGTAGCAATCTCGTGAGGCTAAAAAATTATAATAAACATTATAGTATAAAAGCGGGCAGCCGTCGGCGAGCAGCGGGCACGCCGTGGCGCGCGCTCAGCGGCTGCCACTACCGCTGCGTGGCGCGCGGCGCGGGACTGCGCCTCGTGCAGGCCGACAGGAAGTCCGTGCAGCTGTGCCGGCCTGATGATGGAGTACGTATAGTATAAGCTGTGAATATTATTTTATTTTTAGTCTTGGCGCAGGGGCGAGTGTAAACGCGCCATGTAGTGATTCGATTCCTATTCAAAGAAATGAAATATTTTATATTTTCATTTCATTGTACTGGTAAGTAATGCCTTCAAAAATCGGCTGAAAGTTTGGATAAGAGTTTTTTAACAATGGGCTTCCTCTGTCCACCCTGTTCCATGCGTGATACTATAATATACTTTTAAAAAACTCTAACAAACAAAACAAAATAAACACATCTTTCCAGGCATGCCGTCAATTAGTGTCTCCATACCAGTACGCGACGATGGTCTGCTCCAAGTACAAGGAGAGAGTGAGACGACTCTCCGGACTGGGCATGCAGATATCACCGGCGTTAGGCAAGAGTTGCATTGTTTCTTTAGTGTTTTTTTTTAATTTCACAGGGTAGGCAAGGGCGTAATGCTAAGGCACTTCGTTCGTTCCAGTGTGTATATAAAAGTTAATTTCTTAATTTTAGAGTGAAGAATTGGCTAATAAATTATATTTTCCTACAGTTACGTGATAAGTGACATGTAATATCTTGGGAGAGTCATTACATATTATTACTTACATTAGTTCTATTGTGAATTAATATTATAATACAGATACGCATTGTGACGCAATTGCACGTGAAGGTTCTAAGATCAAATCCCGGGGGGATATTTATTATACGTTAATTATATAAGTCCCTTTCTGCCAATGTATGTTTAAATATTTCAAATTTTAATGCGATTTTCTCTAATATATATAGAGTAATTCAAGAGAAATGAATGATCAAATTCAGATGAAAAAATAATTCAATTCAATTATATGCAAAATACATAAAAGCGAAGATTTGTAATATGATGACAAACTATATAGGAACTTCAACGGGAACAACTATAATTATATTAACCGTAAGCGTTTTTGGCTCCGTTCTCCGTTCTTCGTTGGGGATATAGTGAAGCTAAAGAAAATGTAAGTTTTGCGATCGAAACCGCTAGCAGGATACTATTGTAGTAAACAAAAAGTTATAAAGTAGAATGTCTTATCACTAGGATGATAGGATCCTAGCATATCATGCTATAATATGTAAAAATTCATTAATTCTATCAAAGAACACATAGGTTCTTTGATTATATAATCACAAACATTCTTCTCTCTTTCTATCACAGAAGATCCAGACCGCCCCTGTCGTATAGCCTGTCAAGACGAGCGCGCGGCGCACCGGTTCTACTTGGTGAACGGCCACGAGGGCTGGTTTCCGCTGGGCACCGCATGTTCGAGAGATAATAGCTCTTATTGTGTTAGCGGTAAATGCTTGGTGAGAGATTATTATAGTTTGTACATTCTTTTCTTGGTCTATTTATTTATTAGTTTATTCACTCTATTATGTTGCATTCTATTATATTGCTGTCTTCGCGTAAACTCTGCGGTAATAAGTTCAATTCCCATTCGGGGAAATTAATTATTTAAAATATTCATTTGCTTGTTCTGGTAACACGGCAAAAGTGGCGTTGAGTGTCGCCAACTAACATGCAAGTCTCAAGAATTCAACGGAAAGTGATTGAATCTAATGTTAAAACACTCCGTTATCAAGTTTCCGGCAAAATCTTGGGAGATATTATTTGTTTAGTTGGGAAATTCAATCCCGCAAGTCCTCCGAGTGGGAATCGAACCTACTAGCGTCGCTTATGCAATAACAAGTCGCATTACTGCAGCAATGGACTATCAATAAATTTATTACGAAATTTTCCTGAAATCCCAGCAATTCGGTCCAGACAACACACCTCTAACAGAAATGGTGTTCACTTTACCACTGCTACCGCGCAATACTAGCGACGTCACCCGGCGCTCCTCGCGACACAAGCGGTCTCTTTACAGAGAAAGGATCACTGTGAAGTCCACGCTGGATAGAAGTCACTTGGAGGATATTATTAACAGGTTGAATTTGACAGGTAAACAACTTTTATATTGTTTATTCATCATTCTAGTCGTCACATCCAAAACCAAGTTTCACGCTGTATCCCGCACACAGCAGGGCAGGCAGAGGGAACTCAGCGTTAAGACACTCCGTTGCCCACTTTCTGCCGAATTCTGAAGGCAATGCGTGTTCAGTGGCGAAACTCAACGCCGCGCTTTGCCTCGACACCGGAGCGAATAAATGAAAATTTAAATATTTCATTTCCTCGAGTGGGAATCGAACCCATAACCAGTCGATTTTACAGTCACACTTCGTGCCTGTGCGCCATGACAGGCCTCATTCTCGTCATGTTTTATGATGTATCACTTAGTGTTAAGACACTCTGTTTCCTATCTCAGCTATTCTAAGCTAAAAATCATGAACCCCTAAGAAAAGATCTCTAGATACGCCCATTCCAATTTCTCAAATTTATTGCTGACTTCAGTGGAACTTCGTCAAACTTTGACTTACAAGAACGGGGAAACAGAAATAATGTATACTAACGTGTTTTGTGTAATATATTATTGGCGTCGCGTTTACAGTTGTAGGTTCGATTCCTATTCAGGTAATAAATTATTTTAATTTCCACGGTTTAGTAAGAAAACAAAGCAAGGCTGAAAGCTGGGTTCTGAAAAAAAAACAAAAGGCTGAGAAAATGTGTATATAACACTAGATTCTTCTCTACATATCCTACTTTTAAATATGCTTTTAAAATAAACATATACTTAAATTTTATACTAACAGATAAAAAAATCACCTACATCCAAACAATACCAGAAAACATAGACTTGGACTTCACTAACCCCATACATATATCGCCTGAAGACACCTTTTTAAGGAAAGCACCACGACCTACGTGGGATTGAATGTAAAAAACTAAATAAAAATTGTAAAAAATACAATCTTTTTAAACACGCTTTTAGTAAATTGACTTGTTATTATGAAATAAAATTTAAGAAGCTTAATTCAAGCTACTATTAAATATTTTGTCGGATTGTTAAATCGGATCCCCTGAACTTAGATTTTCTAAACTTTTGGGTATTGTTCACTAGAGAAAATCAGAAAAAATTCTAAAATTCAAAAGTAAGAAAAAATCCTAAAATCAAATCTGCGCAACCATCTACAGCTAACTTCAGGGCGGCCACGACTCTGTTGACCGTGCTTTGATCCTGTTACAGATAAATTTTCTTGGAAATTGCCTTTCCTAAGTGCGGAGGAACACCTTAAAACATGTTAAAAATACTTCGGAATCGTTTTTAATTTTTTATCTTTATTAGAGGTGCTCTAATTTGGTTGTGAATATGTAAATACTAAGTTAAGTCAATAAATGTAATATTAACGTGATTATATTTTATTTTTATATTTTGAAATAAAAGTACCAAAAATTCTTAAAAATTATCTTATTTGAGTTTATTTTTATGCGCAATTATTATAATGAATAAATATTTAAGTAAATTAAATGTTAATTTAAGATAAAATTTTATCAATCATAAGATGACCAGTCTTTTTTTATATTCCTATATTATTTTATTTTTAAAATAAATATACCTACATTTTTAATAAAATAATAAAAAAATATTTTTGCTGTTTTATTCTATCCTTGTATTGTATTATTAATACGTGACGCAAAAATTTTAAACCACTTTTTAAGAAAGTTGGGCGAAAAACGCATTGTTGAGTTCCGCCACAAAAACGCAATGAAGACGCTGAAGACAAAAAAAAGAAAATAGAAACATATAATTTCAATTATTTGTAATTAGTGAAACATGCTGAAAAAAACTTGAACGATAGTTTAGTATTTATCGTACGATCGACGAGTCGTCGCCGCCACGAAGTTAGATGTAGATGGCTGCATAGATTAGATTATAGAATTGTTTTCTTACTTTTGATTATCTTTTTGCAAGTGTACAATGCTTCCGCATTTGACTTCAGAAAAGTTAACTCCAAAAGAGCCACGCCATCAACTATACTGTATATAAAGTTAATGCCGCATACTCTTTAATAAGCGAAGTAATTTCTCTTGATCTGTGAGGAACCATTGCCAAAGCTTGCGCATGTTGTGTTTATCACCGTTCTGAAATATAAAATAGATTTTTTTTTTGTTAATTTTATTAATACAATAAAACATACTATTGGAAACAAATTATTATATGTAGAAAATAAATGTCAACTATGTATATTATGGTCATAATTAATAACCTAGATATTTTTGTAGTTATACATAAAATTCAGCTAGAAATACACAACTCAAAAAATATATTGACAAAAAATTGCGATAAGTTATTGTTTTCGTTCTTTCGGTTGTGTGGGTTCGATTCCCATTCGAGGATATGAAATATTTAATATTTTTATTGCCTTGCTCTGCGGCAACGACTCAAAGCACAAAGTTGGTTTTAGACACTCAACAATGCAGCGAAAAGAAGGGAACAGAGTATCTTAACACTAAGTTCCTGCCTTTATAAAGAGATAAAGCACAAAGCTAAAAAAAACACTAACCTTAACACTATGAAACTCGCCACCAGTAAACACTACTTTAGCCTCTATTTTCTCCATCTCCTGTTTCAATGAATGCATCATGGCAGAGACACTTCTGTTACAACAATTAGGTTGTTTTGTACAACCATCCCATATGTATTCTTGAATTGATAGCAACGATTGTTTTCTGTAAATTCAGGAATGAATTGTTTAATATTAGAATGCCAATTTATGTGAAAATTGAAAAAACTAAGTTTCTTATCTCCCGCATATAAATCACAAGTGATAAGACAAACTAAAATAATATAAAAAAATACTTACATTTTACACAAATCATGTTCCTTATTAACATATTCTTCATTAATATTTTCATTTAATGCTTTTAAATTATTATTTAACTCATTATACAGTTTAATGGGCAGTAATATATCAGTAGTGGGTTCAAATCCAAATATAGATGTTAGTACATTTAATATCGTGTTAGATGATTGTAACTTTTTTTCCACATTTTCTTGTTCCGTACATATATCGTTCATTGATTTCTAAAATAATATAAAAATAGAATATTTAAATTTATTTTATTTCAGTTATTGATTTTGTAATTGATCATGGCACTAGCGTGCGAATTTCAAACTCAACCAAATTTTAATATAAACATCCCTCATTATCTTTTAATAGAGATCAAACCCACGACCAAAAATTTCTTAAAATTTCATATATTTCTATATACTTACAATTCTACTACCAACAGCATCTTCATCTTGTATCTGATACAATCTCAAATGAGATGCAAAATGGGTAAATTCCTCCAAAACCCTCAATTCTCTACGCAAAGCTGTATACAAAATTCTATCTATTGATAAAGCTTTTTTGGTTATTTCATATAGAAATGTTATATCTTTGTAGATTTGCCTGAAACAATACATATTTAGATGTAATATGGTTCCAATTTCCAGTTTCGCGGTGCTAATTTCCGATACAAAAATTAGATAAAAGAACAGTGTCTCAGCACCAAGTTCTGTCCAATGAAAATAAAAAATAAATCAGCTTCACGCTGTATCCCACACACAGCAGGGTAGGCAGAGGCTTTCCGCCGAATTCTGAAGGCACTGCGTGTTGAGTAGTGAAAATGGTCGCCGCGGTTTTGCCTCGACACTAGTGCAAAGAAAATGGAAATATAAATTGAAATAAATATTAAATTTCCTCTTGCGGGGATCGAACCCACAATCAATCGCGTTTGTGACCATGCGCCATGACTGGACTTTTCAATGAAGGCGCCATATAACTAAAACGCTTATGCGCCTTTATAGGCGACGGAAAATAAAGAAACATAATGTCTTAACATTACTCTCCTCTGCCTTTTTCGCTATATGCAGGATACAGCGTGAAACTAAAAAATAAACACTCACTCTCGAACCACCAAAGCGGACTTAACAGTAACTTCTGTAGCTGAATTAGTTCTTCTTTCCACATAATGTTGTATTGCATTTTGTAACTGTTGATCCATTATGGCTTCTTCTTGATCTAATATTTGTTTTGCACTTTGAGCTTCTATTGTAAATAAGCTGTAATGAGAATTATGAAATTAGGTAGAGGGGTTGTGGGTTCAATTCTTTATTTGGTATTTTTATTTACTATGTGTAATTTGGAGAACAAAAAGGTATGTTGTAAAATATTAGCCCGTCCGTCTATTCAGTAAATTCGGAAACATTACGACACACAACGCTATACTTTATTTTATGAGATTGAGTAAAAAAATTGGAATATTAATCACAACTATCGTAAGTAGGTACATACAAGCAGTATAAAAATTGTATAAAGTTAAAGTGTTTCTACAAAGCAGATTCACTTTATTTAGGTAAGTATTAATGTATTTATCCCTTTTAATTTAGTTTCTTATTTTAGTTATTTAGTTTAGTTTCGTAACTATGTTTTTTATTGTGTTCATCCATATGAAATCTCAAGATCCATCATCAATTTTTTTGTGTTACCAGAGTGAGAAAGTGCAAATCTGTTTAATATTTAATCATTAATATTCATTTAAATTATAAAAGTATTAAAATTATTTTATTTTTATGGAGTCCGTCTTAGCCCAGAAGCACAAGCGTGCAACTCTAAAATCGACGGTTGATTTCCAATCAAAGAATGAAAAATGTAATATTTTCACTTCCTCACTCTGGTAATGAGACAAAGCGCAGCGTCAAATCCTGCCACTCAACACACAATGCCTCGAGAATTCAGCGAGAATTGGGAAACAGAAATGTTTTGTTTTCAGGTACCCTCTGCCTACCCTGCCATGTGCTGCATACAGCGTGAAACTAAAAAACATTTTACTTACGTTATTTGACTGGGATGTACATCATTATAGTTAGAAAGGAGTGATAGTTTAGCTTGTTCTCCACTAAGGTCGGCTTTAATTTCTATATAAGCGGATACAGCATCTAATAACCTGAAAATACATTATGTAAAAAAATAATCTGTGTTAAATTTATTGTCTTTGTCATATAGTGGGTTTGATACCCGCTTGAGGGAATGGTGATATTTATATTGATATTTCTTTTATATGCGATATACAATCGATCTAAAATATGCTTTAAAAATAATATTTAGAAATCTATACAACATTTGAAAATTTACTACATGCCTTGTATGTAGCCTGAGAGGAATTAATTAATAGTTTCATAACAGCACTTAGACTTAAACCTAACATTAAGGCTGTCATGGCACAGTGGCACAAGCTGGTTTCGATTTGGTTGTGGGTTCAATTCTCGCTTGGGTGAATAAATTATTATCTTCTCTTTCTTATTATTAACAAGATAATGCTACACTGAATTCCGTCATTCAAGAAAAAAAAATACTTTTCATCAAGAGGACAAGGAAAAATATTATAAATAAAATTAGGTTCATAAAAATAATATAAATTTACCGCTCCTCCATATTGTTAGCTTCATAGAGGGCCATTCTCAAATCTTCATCATTAGAATTATCATTTTGTTTCTGTATAAACTTTTTAGATGTGAACAGATCGAAATGTGATTTGAACAACGCCTGAGACTGTCTGTACGACTCGAAGGGGCCGAATGTGAAAAATCTTTTTGCAGTTTCCTGAAAAAAATATTTTTATTATAAATGAGATGGGGAGGCTTTTATAGCTTTTTTCTGACATTTATATACATATTTTGACATATTAAATAAGGTTGGAATGCTGTTGTGGAATGACTGTAAATGTGATATGTGTGGCTTTGTTTCCTATTGGAAGGACTTAAAATTATTCACCTTTTTTACAGACTAATGGCCAATATGTTTTAAGACTAGGTTCCCTTGCCTACCCTAACATGACTTTAATTTATTTAGGGAACATATTAAATATTTTGGGCATATCCATACTTATATTATAAAACTTAAGGTAAACCAAATAGCTTTAGCTTTATTAAATAAGTATATTAGCTTAGAATAGGAGGTGGGTGCAAATTGAAGAAATTGTTTCGTAGTTACCATTACCATTTACTAAAGCCGTCTATAGGCTATATGACATCTTGTGAACGGCTTCAAAGTACCCATGGATAAAGTTATCACTAAGTGTGTCATGTGTCTTACACAACTTTTATTTATTTCCATTCGTGATTTCAGTATACAGAGACAAAGCCTCACAAAAAAACTAGTACAATATCACGAATACTACTAATTTATTACGGTTTTAGAGCTTCTTCTTCTTCTTCCTGGCATTAATCCCGGCTATTACCAGGGTCTGCCTTCCTACTCAACCTACTCCACTTTGCACGATCTTTTGCGTCCTCGGTGGTTAGACCATTGGCTCTCATGTCCTGCATCACGACATCCAACCAGCGCTTCCTTGGGCGTCCAGGAGGTCGCGCCCCAGGAACTAGTATAGCAAGGCACTTGCGTCCGACATAGTTCTTAGGCCGGCGCGTAACGTGGCCAAACCATCTCAAGCGACGCTCTTGGAGCTTATCCGCTACGTCACGGACCCCAAGACTACCTCGAATGAATGTGTTGCGTATGCGGTCAGACCGCGTTACGCCGCACATCCACCTCAGCATCTTCATTTCCGTGACGTGAAGCTCCTGAGTGTGCCGAGATAGTGCTGGCCAACATTCGCTGCCGTATAAAAGAACCGGTCGGACGATGCTCTTGTATATCAGCCCCTTGAGCTTGGGCGGTATTCTGCGGTCGCAGACCACACCAGTGACCTCCCGCCATTTGGCCCAGGCAGCGCTTATCCGGCCATGGACATCGTGGTCGATGCCTCCAGACTCGTGCATAACGGATCCAAGGTACCTGAACTTCTCCGACTTAACGGCTGGTTCAGGACCTATAAGGATGGTGCTCGAGTCCCGGCTCCCGCAGGCCATGTACTCTGTCTTCGACACATTTAGTTTAAGGCCGCCGTTCTCAAGCGTACCCTTCCAGAGGTTCACTTTACGCTCCAGCGTCAGTCGGTTCTCGGCAATGAGTGCTATGTCGTCGGCATACATCATCAGCCATGGAGGCTGGTCCTGGATGTGAGCCGAGACAGTATCGAGCACTACATTGAACAAGAACGGACTAAGAGCCGAGCCCTGGTGAACCCCCACTGTAATCGGGAAGGGTCTAGTGTCGCCAACAGCAGTCCTAACCATAGAAGCGGAATCGTGGTACATGTCTCTGATAATCTCAATATAGGCCTCAGGGATCCCTTTGGATCGCAATGCCCACCAGATACAATGACGAGGCACACAGTCAAAGGCCTTCTGCAGATGTAAAAACGTCACATGCAGAGCTATAGAGATATAATAAAAAACTCACCTTATCCTCACTACAACTGGCGTATACATTAAAAGTATTAGAAATAGTATTCATAACATCATTTGTAATACATTCCACATTTTCAGCCAATTGTATGCATTCTTCACTGACTGTTGCTACATCTTCAGAACATTGTAATTGAGATGCGTTTAACTTTGCTATGTCTACAGTTAAATCTTCCTTAGTTTGTCTAAAATTCAATTTTACTAACACTAACTTATTTTGGTAAAAATAAAACTGCCATACAAAATGTGTACGGTATAGTTTTATATATATGAACATGAAAAGCATTAGGGTCATTATGGTGCAATAGTACAGCATCTGACTGTAAACATGACAGCTGTTGGTTCAATGTCCACTTAGGAATATAGATCATTTACATTTCCCCTGCTCTAGACATTAAAAGCAACACAACTATGTGTTGGCCCCAAATGTGTTGTTGTTTTTTATGACTTAGACAGAAAGCAGAGAATGCATCCTCTGCCTACCTTACTATCTATGGAATAAAATGTGAAGATAAAAAAGGGTAAAAAGTCAAAAATGTACATACTCATTTTCTAGAAGTAGTTCTTTTAATATTTCCTCATGTTTCTCAAGCATGGTTAATCTTTCTTTTTGCATATTTATGTTCAACTTCATATCTTCTATAGCATCCTCATCTCCTGGTAGGCAGAGGCCTTGAAATTCATTTTGAATGGATGAAATTTCTGTTTCTAATTTATCTAATGGCAGCAGTTTCCCTTTCTTTTCTAATTCAGCATATCTGGAGATTAATTGTAAAACAATACATAATGTATGGTGTTGAGATTTTGGCAGTATTTTAAGAGATAAATGAAAATACACTTGGTGGCCGTTTTTACAACGAGAAGTGTTTATAATAACCCTTGGACAAGAAAAACATATATGTATAGTTTACAAATCAAATTAGATTTGTTGGACTTGGTTTTATATCGAAACTAACGACCAAACGCAGATTCGCCTGCTTAAACTTATCGTTGTACGATAGCCAATTTTTTCGAAAACTTTGCATAAATTGTAGCTTATATGTTATTCTGATGTATAACTATATTATGGTAAAGTTTCATCTAAATCCATTCGGTAGTTTTAAGCTGAAAGTGGAAAGAACATCATCATCACAAATTTTCTACTATATAAAAATTACGGGTGATGCAATAGATTTGTTGTTTTTGATTTTTTGACATAATAATATCATCAATTTCAAGTCATACATAAGTTTAGTGAACAAGCCTTCAAAGATACATGAATTAAAATAAATATTTAAAAAAAAAAGCACAACCTGCACTCTTCCCAATCATATAAAGCGTTATTATGATCTAAATTATTATAAATCCATCGCAAGAGCCCAGAAAAATCTGGATCATTAAGCATCCACTCAAAAGATTTCTCATAGGTTTCTACTCCAAGCCCTTGCAAAAATGGTATAAAGTCTTCATCTCTTATATCATGTATATGATTCATTTTGCACTTAATTTATCTACTAGTTTTATCCACTAAAATAGTCTGTGTATTTTATAATGTTGCTTAAATTATTATTGACCGTTACAGCAAGTTCACAATTTTGAATTTTCAAGTGACAAATGCTCATTGACGTATCTACTCTAGATAATTGTTATGACATTAGCATAACAGCATATGTAAAAACAGATCTCATATAATTGCATATGAAATAAATATAATATTAATAAATATATTCATTATACTATAAATATCTTTGCATTTTGAATTTCAGTTTTATTTAAATTAAATTTTCTTAAATAACTTTGCAGCGAAGATTAAAAAAAATATGTAAAGTTGATATACGTCAAGAGATGTCGTTACTATTAACTTTTTCTGTTTTGTTAAATAAAAAACTATTTTATGTCTAAAAATACCTTAAAATTACAACAAATACTTAATCCAAGTAAGTAATGTTACATATACTATATAACTAAATAGCTTTATTGTATGGAAGATGTATTTTAATATATTAATGTACGCGCAGCAGATAACGTTTTTTAATAATATATTTGTAACAGATGCTTACAATATTTCAAAAAGAAATTTTCTTTATAGGTATATATTATAATACAAAGTAAGAATATGTAAACAAATATATTATTCAAACTAATAACATTATTACATCCATCGATCTGTCTGATAATGAGGGTAGTAAATCATTCCATTCGTGTGACATAAAGATGGAGGAAGATAGCGATTGGGCCATTAGCCAATCAGGGCCCCTTCGTTTTGGGTACCTCGCACTTGAACTGACTGAAGTTCAAGGTGAACTGATATTTTGGAGCTAGATATTTTTATTTATTCAAAATTATTACTTATTTTAATTCAATAAATTTAGTACTACTAAATAATAAATAATCTTTTCATTTCGTTTGACAACTTTTTTAAAATCTGTTTCAATTAAATCAAACTAATAAATTGTCAAAATTGTTTTCCCGCCATTGTTCTTGCACTCGAAATGTTATAATAGCGAACTGAATTAATTTGTAAGTGAAAAATAAGATGCTGCTTAAAATTTTATTTGGGTAAGTAAGTATTTATTTCTTGTAGATATAAAAGCAGAGCGGTAAATAATTACTTTTTATTTTTAGATACATTTTATATTATTAGTTATTAGTTTTTGGAAGATTTGTGTTTTTAAAAAAAGACCACTTATTACGTTAAATTAGATACAAACGCACTAGAGATATTCAAATTTAAAGATAAAAATATAATATAGAACTACATTTTTAATCATTTAAATTATAAATGTACTAAGTAATGGAAACAAACAAAATATACTCAGTAATTAATTAAAAGTGCATAATAAATGTATGTATATAAATAGGTATGTATTGGTATATATTGTATTATTTACATGCTTTCACCAATTTTGGCATAATCAATAATAATTTTCTACATTCGACTTTTAAGTGGTTAGGTCAACAGTCATGTTCTTAAAACCCATCGGTATAATAATATTTGACCTCTTTTTTTATTGAGTAAATCTTTGAGCCACTCCTTTCTATTTCAGTGATTCTTAGTTGATTCTGCAGTTTTTTTGCAATCACTTATGTAGGTACATGAGCGTGATATCATAGAATAATTATATTGTGGAAATGGCATAGGGGTGTAAAGTACCTACATACGTTTCTTCTCTGTTTGTTTTAGCGTAAATGTTGTTTTTTAAGAATTTACAGACATTCTAATGCTTCGATTCTTTGAACGGATATTACAGGTAGTGTTAAGTTCCGTCATCAAAAATGTGTTGGTTGTAAAGTGCTAAAAACCAACCCTTAAATAAGTATTTAGTATTTTCTATTATTTATAGAACTAGAACAAGAGATTTTTTTTAAATTTCACGTCTAATCTCTAACGAGGTAGCCAGAGAGAACAGAGCGCCAAACGAGTCCCTGCATTGCTGCATATCTTTTAAGCCTCGTGTCAGATATGCCTTTAAGAAGTCCTTCCTTCCACCTTCTTCCCAAATCAAAAAAAATATATAAAACATGCATCTGCCATTTCCAATATAAATTCTCTATCAAGACACATATGCCCACTCTATACTTAATAACAGTGAATAGACGCCACTCACTATAGCAGTGAAGTGTTGTGGGCGTACGCTGTTAACTTTGCTTCTGTCAACTGCTGACTGAGCTTTCTAATTGCGTTTCCATTGGCTAACGTTATAGATATCGTATAAAACATATAGGCGAAGGGGATCTAGTGTTAGGACACTCCGTTCGCTAAGCGTCTCCCAAAAATTTAAGACATTTTGTATTGGCAGAACCCAACGCCACGCTTTGTCTCGTTACCAGAGCAAGGAGATGAAATATTATACTTCATTAAAACCCATTTTATCAAAAGGCAATCAAACGCGTAAATATTAAGCTTTCGATAATATCTAATTGTTTTAGCGTCTAATTCTAATTGGTATATTTAGTTCAGAAATTATTATTAAACGTGATACCAATTTTTTATTTGTAAATCTAAAAAAATATTTTTTATTTACGTTTTTCAATAATGCAAATGGAAACAGTGTCATACAACGTTATAGGAAGTGGGCGACGCAAAGCATCCTTGACAGTCAATAGTCGCTAGAAAAACAATACAGCACGTCTCATACAGCTTTACTTACTTTGACTAGCCTTTGTGTTTGTTGCTTAGCTTGCCAAAATTAAAGAGGCCTTTATGGCACATGCTCATAAGGGTGTGATTGTAACGCAACGGCTGTGGATTCGATCCACTCGAGGAAAAGTATTATTATTAACTAATACTTTTAATTCTTCGGTCTGGCACTAATAGCCGCAAAAGCCAGGCTTTCAGTTCCGTCACTTAAGATGCATGTTTGAAAATTTTGGCAGAAAATGGAGAAGGGAGTGTCTTTAATCTATGCTTCCTCTGCCTACGCCTGCCGCACACAGCATGGAAGGCAGAGGGAGCCTAGTGTTAAGACACTCCACTCCCCACTTTTCGCCGAATTCTGTAGGCATTGCGTGTTAAGAGGTCTGCTTCGGACCAGAGCAAAGAAATGAAAATACGTAAAAGATATACGCATTATATCTTATTATTTGCAATTTGAGTTATCGCCATATACTCGTAGTGCACTGATGTATATAGAAAAAGACTTTGAATCAAATTAAAAAATTTAGATGTTGAATACACGTCGTATTTTAGAAGAGAGTATAGGTACGTCATATCCATAAATATGTATATAAAAGAAATAAATAGAAAAACATAGTGTTTCTTTTACCTATTTCCAGTTAAAGTAATCAGTGTTTCGGGTTGGTGGTGTATGTCGAGATGTCAGTTTGTTTACAGACGTCCAGTTCGAGAGCGAAGTTAAGATGAATGGAGTGGACGAGGTGGAGTTATTTTATTCATACATTTTTTTCGAGAGAGAAAATATGAGGACGCCTTGGCGCAGGGGCACAAGCGTCGAAAATATCGCGGCAGTTGTGGGTTTCATGGCCAATCGGGGCAATAAATTAACATTTCAGCTAAACTCAAACTAATCAAAATTGTGTAAATCTATTTAAAAATAAATTGTTAAATTTTGATTTACTTGATTCGACTAGGAATCGAACCCATAACTGTCAATTTACAGCTAGACGATGTGCCGCTGCATAACGGCCTGTACTACATTCTAACATATTATATAGAGAATGGTATCTACAAAGTATTATTACATTTTAACATAATATACTTACTACTTTTTTCATAAAATAAACGAAAAAAGCTGCTCCACACATTTCTTAGGCTGTTTCGTTAGTTAAATCAGGATTGGATCCTTCGTATTCTGATTATATGTATAACAACACGTTTTTTCAAAGAAGTCTAACGTTTTCTAGACCGAACAGATGAAGAATATAATTAAATATAATAATTAAAAAAAATCTTATTTTTATTAAATAATATTATATTCTAGACAAATATTTAAATACTTGTGTTAACTGGAACTTTTAGTATTAGTTTCTCACATTCCGCCCAATTTTCTAAACAAAATTTATAAAGCGCTGTATTTTGTTACCATAACGAGGAAATGAAAATAAATAATTCTCTCAGCAGCCTTTTGAGGACGTCCCCTTAGAAATTAGATGGATTGCTTAAAAATTGAGATTATTTAAAGTAAGATAAAAGATCGACAAAATCAATAATTATGCTATATTTATATAATTACATAATACATTTAAGCCAAATGTGAAACCACTATAACATATGTGATGCAAAAATGGAAAAGACCGACAAAAGAAATATTTATGCTAGGGAATTAATATTCTATATTACTATTAATACTAACATTAATTAATATTCTATATACCTAATGACTAGTGGACCCGGACGCGGCTACGCCTGCTTGAAATATAAGAATATTTATTAAATATATTTATGAAATTATCCTCAGTTTTCAACAGAATTAATAAGAAAATATAAGCTTAAATAATCAAAAAGAATAATACGTAGAGACATATTATTAGAAAAAAANTTTTTGCGAGCAATATCAAATAAATCAAGAAGAGAACCAAAGTGTAGTTTAAATAAATTATAAACAGCAAATAATTACATAAATATTAACAATAGTTCGAAAATGTATGAAAATTTACAAAACCGTCAACATCATCTGTCCGTTCGCGTAGGTCATACTATGTCACCCGAAGGCAATCAATAATTGTCTAAATATTGTCGCCCTTAATTATTGATTAGAATGTTATACAGTAAACTATAATTTCAATCTAGATGAAACGCTAAAAGTGACGTTTATATTTATTTTTATCTATCAAAATCTAAGTTCTTTTTGGGTGACGTTTTCTTAAACCAACAAACAAACTTTGCAAACCGCTCCTTAGCAACGACGGTTGTTATTAACATGGCAGAATAAATTGCATGTCAAATTAGAAAGTATTTTAATTTATTAGTTTATATGTATAATGTAATGTTATATAGCCTACAGCACTTCTGAAGAATGCAGCTTTTATACAAAACAAAAACATAGTAAATCGGACCAGTAGATCCAGAGATCTTAGCGTTCAAACAAACAAACAAACTCTTCCGCTTTATTATATTAGTAAAGATATATTTATTTACTTTTACAGTCAAGTAAATTGTGCCATCACTATAACATAGGTGATGCAAAGACTCAAAAAGGTGAGCGGTAAAGCTATGCCCATAGGCAGCATACGAAATATTTTATGTTCAAATGGCCGTGAGTTTAAATAATCTAAAGCACGTTGTATTTCTTGTTCTAAAGCTTCATCTGAAAATATAAAGTATTTAAGATATATAAGGATATATTGAGCCGTCGTGGCGCAGCGGTACAAGGGTGTCACTGTAACGCGACGGTTGCGAGTTCGATCCCCACTCGAGGAAGTGAAATATTTATTTACGTTTATATTTCCATTTCTTCGCTCTGGTGTCGAGTTTGTCCGTATTTGTGACAATAATTATTGAATGGCGGGGTTCAATTTCGATTTATCAGAACGAAAAAAATACTCTTAAAATAATATTAATGTATAATAATTAAAAAGGTTTACATAGCATTCTCTATTGGCACATAATAATTCTAATTATTTATTTTAGGGTAGCAGAAATTTGTTAAAAAAATCTCTCTACAGAGATGTTTGTAACATAAATAAGTTGTAACAAGCATAATAAGAATTTCTACGTACGTATTGTACGTACGGCTATGGTTAACGTATGATATAGTGGTAAGAGCGCTTGGAAATTCTAAATCTAGCTGTGCAAAAAATTTTGTACGTTTTCTAAAAAAGCATTACCTGTGCAATTCAGCAATTGTCTAAACAAATTTCGCTTTATAATATCTACTTCTTTTTTAATCAGCTCAAATATAATCATGGGTATTGCAACAAAAGTCAATGTCACTATGAATAATCCTAGATATCTGATATGCAATCCAAATATGCCCTAAAAACAAATAAAATTCTTTATTAAATCAGTTGTTGCGTGCTTCTTTCTTTTTCTTAAACCCTTAAACCTAAGGAAACTATTTTTATTTATATCTATTGGTTGTGAAATCTTTAAGATAAAATGCCATTATTCCCTGTTTGGTGGAGGTTGTAGAAATTTGTCTGCCAAGACGGCCTTCTTGGAAAAAATATGCTTAATTTCGTTAACATCCTTTCATTTATGTCATTGCTTTCGTCCAGAAGATTTAATTGTTTGTTATCTGCCCCTCAGTGCATGTTTCGTTAGTACTCTGAGTTTTCTTCTACATGCGATTAGTCCCGGCTTTTATTGCCAGAGTCCACTTTCTGACTCCATCTAATTCACTTTGCACGGTCTTCAGGCATCCTCGGTGTAACCACCTCAACTAGGTCTCATGTCCTGCATCACAACATCCCACCATCGCTTCCTTGGTCATAGTTCCTAGTCCGGTGCATAACGTACAATATGTTCTGAGTATTCTGAGTGTATCTCGCTAAAAATATAAAGAAAGATGTATCTCCGATACATACAATAGTTACAGTAATCAGGCCTAGCTTACCTCTTTTATACTTTGTAAAGTACCGAAGTACATAAATATTACACATTTCGGGAATTGCGACAACACTAATGTCAGGAGCTGAAAAATATAATTTCCTTAGTATAACATGTTTTCAACTATTATTTAAAGATTTATTTTTATTGAGACAATATTTAGAGACTATCGTCTAAAAGCAAAAGGTGAGAGTGTCTAACTGTGTAATAGGGAATAAATTGATCTATTACAAAGTTTATGCGACCTTGCGAGCATAATATTTAAGATTTACGAAAATAAAAATAAATAAATAATATATTATGAAACAATGCATTCACCCAAGTTTCTAGTTCATAATCTATCTCTTCAACACTTGTGATCAACAGGTTATAAACGATCACACACTCCTTGATGTTACTGATCTTGTAATCGCGTCTGTCTTTGCCGATAATATTAAGCATCAAATATTTGGTGTCAAATTTTCGACGTAAGCGTCTAATTTGTTGGTGTATTATATTGAGGACTAATAATTTAGAATTGTAATTCAGGTAAGATGAAATAACTATGGTTAAAGCTATAAAATAGGGTAGGCTGGGAAAAGTTAGCTTTGTATAAATAAAAAAAATTAAAATACGAAAACAAAAGGTAAACAATAAGTAAAGCGATATCTTCCATGGAACTGATATTGTTTTTGTTTGAAGCAATTCTCCGCTCGCAGATAACAGTGTTAGACTTTTTTTTACATATTTACTTTTAAATATTAACGCTGCTGTGCAATTTACAAAAAACTCTAATAAATTATAAGAATCGGTATTACTTAATTTTGTATTTCTTGCGAACACAAAAACGAAACTGCTGAAATTAGTCAATAACAGTATAAAACAGTAGCATGAGCATAGAACAAGAATATATTTGGAATTACCAAAATGGATACAATAACCGAAAATTAATCGTAAAATCATAAATTTATTGACGAAATCTGTATAAGTTGACGTTAACATTTCATCACGAGTGCTACACCAATAGCTTCTATAGGACAAGTTATTAGACTAGGAAAGCAATTGTGAGGTTTTAAAATTATTGTTGATTTTATCTGTACTTTACTTTGTATTATAATTAGTGAGCAGGTACTTTTATTTCAATAATAACGTAAATTTAATCTGTTGCAGTATATTTTAATTATTTTATACAATTAGTAGATATATTGAAATTAGGCTTGATATTTTTTTAAAAAAATTTTAGATTTTTCATTTGTAATTATATTCGCTGTATTTTCATATGGCGATATGGTGTTCCATATATGTATATGTCACTAATAATATAATACATTGATTTTAAGTTTGTAAACTCAACTTTTATCTAGCTACTTTCTAAGTAAACTATATATATAAAAGGACTTGTCCTTACTGACTGAGGTAAGACGCACGCACAGCCGTAACCGCTGAAGGTAGAAACTTGAAATTTGGACAGATGCTTACTTTCGTAATCTGGATATCCACTGAGAAGAGGTTTTGAAAAATTTTAATCCTAAAGGGGTGAAATAGGGGTTGAAAGTTTGTATGTTAATTTTTTGTATGTATGTAACATATGTTTTTATAATTATTTGTATGTATAATTGTTTGTTTGTAACATATGTTTCATGGTTTATTAGAATTCACCAAGCAAGCGAAGCTGCGCGTGTCTGCTAGTAATATAATAAAATTAAAATCTAAAATTAAATCTAATTTTCGTCTATCTTAAAAATTTTTTTGGCATGTTTCAATATCGCAGTTTGTCTAATAATATCAGAGAAATATATTCGTTTCTTTTTTAGAGATCCGTATTCTTAAAGAAAATAAACAGAACATTTACACTGTCCCTTTGTCAAGACCATTCACTTCAAGATCGCGTGGAAGTATCGACCTGAAATTAATATAATACATATATAGGTCTACGGTCCTTTACAGCACAGAAAAGTTTCTAATTTAAAAATAAGTACTAACTTACATTTGGAGTTTATTTTATTCAAAATGAGTAGGTACTGCACACGCCCATCACATTAAGTTTCTCAACTTTTATAAGTTGTAGGTACTTGCAGTTAACCTACAAGCCTAAAATTGTGTTAGTTAACTAGCTTAGTGGGCGAGTGTCTTGGTAATTTTGATGTTCCCTTTTATCTTGAAAATGTAGAACTTAGAAAATGTAAATCGAAGTGTCTTAATGAGAACGAACGAACGAGTCTTAAATTTAGATTTCCAAGTTCTCTCTAGGTACCCTACGATGCAGATAAAAATAAAAGAAAAAATCAATACAGTAATCGAAAACAATCGTAAATTCACATATATATGTTAACATATGGTTTAAAAATTGACATTAACATAAATATCGTCACCCACATGTAGATTAGAGTAACCTCAATAGTACCTACTAATAAAAAAAAACAAGAACTGTAATGCTAAGGTTTTAATATGATTGTTGATCGTATCACGTCTATCCTCGATGAATAAAAATTAATGTGTTCAGTTACTTTATCAATAATGCTTCGTAGCTTTTTATTAATGAATCAAAAACACCAACGAAATGAAGCTGAGTTTATTTTAATTTTACTAATGTTATAAACGTGAAAATTTGTGAGGATTGATATTGGTTCTACTTACACGCTAAAACTACTGATTGATATGATCATAATAGCACATAGGCTGCAATTTATGTAAAGGTTTTGTGTAGTTTGGCTATCATTGAATAAAAAGTAGAAGCGGGCGAATCCGCGCGCGTGTCGTTAATAGAATTATGTTTTTATAGCAAAATATGCTTCATCAACTGCTTGACTCTCTGTAATAATGAAATTAAATTTGTGAACGTTTTAGATGTATTTTTTGTTCAACAGCACTTAAGACAATGCTCAAAACAACTCTGCAACTTTTAAAGCTTTTCGTTAGTGGCTTGATATACCTTTCAAAGTAGAAAACTATAGTAAGGTATAATGTTTACTTTCATACACAATTGTGCAAAGAATATTCCAAATAATTTTGTTTATGAATAAATAAAAATATAAAAGTGTAACTATACCTATATGCTGCGATAGTGGGTTCCATTTCACTCGAAATAGTTTTTTTTCATTTGCTCTGGTGAGAAAAGACCGCGCGACGTTGAATTCCGCCAATCAATATGAAATGTCTCAAAAAAGTGGGAACGGAGTGACTTGACACTAGTTTATCCCTGCCTTTCCTGCAAGATGCGGGATAGTGTGGAGCTATTGTTAAAAACATATAAAAGATTTACCTATTTAATATTGTGCGTAAATAGTACGTTACATCCTGTCCGATGCATTAGTTGCAAGACGATACGTGTTTATTTATGAATAACGTAGACGTTAATATAAATTTAAATGTAGTTAACTTTGTCTTTGATTATAACAGAATACGTAAAGGTGATTTATTTTTTTAGCGGTGATCGCGTTGTAGGCCGTAATTGAACCTGTTAAGACATTACACCTGACGAAATGTTAACACTGGTTAATCCAGAACGTGAAAAATTTTTCACCTTTTATCCCGTTTATATCAGAGTAGATAGAGGGACTGGGTTCCCTCATAACAATCGGTTCCAACATATTTTCACTTTTAGAGCAACTAAATGCTTTGTCTTCATATCAATGCAAGGCAAACGAAAATATTTCATTCCTCCGAGTGGAAATCGAAGCCATTTCACTGATATTGACATGGGTGTCAGAAAATGATGCCATACGCCATGGCGATCTCGACTTACAAGATTGATTTCTTAATTTATAAAGTCAAAAAGTAGAAAAGAGAAGTAGAGACAATTGAAAATAGAAGTTAAGAATCATTAATGAACTTGCTTACTTTAATGTTAAAGACATTCGTTTTAAAGTTAATCTTTAAAATATTACTCAGAATTCAGATGCTATTGCGGTTTTTTTTTCTGTTATAATATATGGAATGAAACAAATCTAAAACAATGTTTTAATTATGTTTAAAATATATAAAACGCCTATTTTGGTAACGTCCCTAAAAAGCTAAGCAAGTTGTTACATCTAAATTGCTTTTACTAAAAATAGTATAAAGTGAAGTGTCAAAATTTCAAGCGGGCGGCGACAGGTCGTCTTGAAAGGTGAAAGATAAACATGCGCGCACGCAGAGTGATTTGTGTCCACGTTTTATAAATAAACTTATTTAGTCAAGTTATTAATTACCGAGGAATAGCATGTGACGAAGAATTTTATTTTGGGATGAAATAATAAATCAATTCTAAAAACCTATAATGTTTTCTTAACATTTGTGTAATATTTCTCCAAAGCGGAAACAACTGTAGTCTTCAACTGTCTTTCCGTCTTATTATATATTCATTTTACCAGCTAAATAGTAGAACCAAGAAAGAATTGCTAATCTAATATGGTGATGGTGATAGAAAGACGTTACAGACCACCAAGGCAGACCCTGGCAACACGCCGGGATTAATGCCAAGAGGAAGGAGACAGGTACAAAGATGTATTGGCGTATTGTAATTGGTTCATACTAATAATTATCAATTCTTAAGATACTATCTTCAAATGGATTTCCTTGACAAATTGAATAGGTTAATGGAATCAACTTTATAGTTAATTTTTACTTTCACCTTGGTCACGGCAGTTGTAAATAAATATGTTGTTAAACAACTATATTGCTTACTTAAGAAAATATTTATTTATTCGTCTCATTTTCGGTCAATGTTTCCATTTTGGAAGATCGAAATTTTTGGACAATTTCTCGCTATTCTTATGTTTTATTCTGATAATGCTGAGTTTCGCAAATTTTTTGGATAAAACTGTATACAGTGAGATATATTTCTATACCTTGTGTAAATTTATAGTAGATTGTGTTATTTCATTCATGTTTAGGGGTAAATATATAAACAAATTAATCATTGTCCTTGCTAAAACTGGACAAATTTTGGGTGTTAATTCAATTTCAATAACTTGGAAATTATATGTATTATTAATAGGTATATTTCTATATCGCTTAGACGCGTTCTTTACTTATATGACTGATATACCCGTGTATAGTTTTACATTTTTTAGAAGCTTATTTATAATAGTGTCTATTCAATTAAATTATATCAGCAAGATTGTAGTGTTCGACGCTTTATACCAACGGATGAAACTTCTAAGACAGACTTTTGACGCAAAATTTGTAACTATTAATTCTATCGGAGTGGAAAGACGGAAATATAAAATAGAGAATATTAGGAGTTGTCTCTCCGCTTATAATATTTTGGTAGAGTTCGTCGAGAATATGGATTGTGAATTAGAGATTTGGGTAAATAACGTATAAACATTGTTTTAGTTTTAGAAATTTTGCATTGTCCACAAATATCCTAGTTATAAATCTAAAGAACCTTAAAAAACTAAAATTGAAATATTTATATGTACCTTATTTTTAGCTCCTTGGTACGGTTGTAGTGCTTTTCCCAGATCTCGTCCATTTCATGTACAACGTGACAGCATTGATTTTAAAAAAGGTAAATTTATATATATCAAAGGCAACTTAGACCAATTCAAATAACATAAAATACTTAATATATTAATAATTATTTGTAAAATTATAACCTGTAGTAATGATTTACATGTAAGAATTTTTTTTCAGGGTTTGTGGAGAACTGAATCTATATCATTGTTGATTGCTCTTATGTTACTCCTACTGTTGTTTTCTTTGCCCATGTCAATATTTGAAATGGCAAAGCGAGAAGTGGAGATAATAAAACGAATTTTACTTCACCAAATACTTGTTTGTTCAGGTATTTTTTATATACATTCGTGCTTCGTTCTTTTTGGCAACACTACAAAGACGCTATATTAGGCGTGAATATATGAAAAATAATAAAATAATAATAATAAAAAATTCTACGTACTTAACGTTAAAGTACAATTTATTTATATTTCAGATGATATTCTACTAAAAGAACAACAAAGTGCATTGAATTATATTAAGATGCGGCCTTTAGAATACAAGATATGTCGAATTTGGTCGATGGGCATCTGTCTACCATTAAGTTTTTGTAGTCTATGTGTTTCTTACGTCATTATATGTTCTCAGTTTACTTTTGGGGCTTAAGTAATTAAATTTACACATATTACACACATATCTTACAATGAATGAATAAATAAATTGATAACATAGTATTAAAACAGAAAGATAATTATGTAAAAGATAAAAAATATATATTATAACTCACTAATCTACTTACCTGTTTATTATTTTCCAATCAATAAAAGCAATAATTTAGTATTAACGTTGTATACATTAGCTTGATTTAAATAACACTTACGATTATTTACTCATAAAAAACATTACACGTACATGCTTTTTGCTCATAAGCATCAAAATTAAGTAAGTAATTTTAATTAAGTTAGCAAAATTAATTGAGTATCTTATTTTGAATGGAGTTTCTTAACCCTGCATTTCCGGTTCACATTTCCCTATCCTGTTATATGCGGAATACAGCATGACACTAAAGAAAATGACGTATACAAAGCTACACTAGCCTCAGATACTATTTTTTCTTATTAAAATAGATTCGAATATATTTCAAATTTAAATTAGAACAGTCCAAGTTTTATCAAAATCAATTCAATTGTTTTAATGTCAATCATAAATTGACAGACAGACGGGAACTAAAATACTTTGATATATATTTTTTAAACTTGTCAAAATAACAAATGGAAAAATTGTACAAAGTAATTGTACAAATAAAGCGCTCGATTAGTATCTAACATTTATTATTTAACTATTACTATTTACTTCATTTAATTCAGTGCATGTTTCGATTTGGATAACTTACTTCATTTAATTAGGTACATGTTTGGATTTGGACAACTTAAAACGTGCTTACATCAACTTACATATTATGTGTGGAAAAAATTATGATTTTACGTAATATTTTAGGATATTACAATTCATTTGGTAAATCGAAACTTGTCAGAATCTCTTCATTTATTTTTTGTTCATCTATTGGCATACTAATGCCATTTATCTCAGTAAAATACTGGGATATTGTTAGCGCATATAACAGTATGTACATGTTAAATACATTTGAATATATAATGAACGTTGTAACATCTTTAATATTTCAAGGGAAATTAATAAAAAAAAACATTTAAACTTCTTACGACACGTGGGAATCTTCTAAATACTAAATCTATTAAAGTATCGTGTGTGTTAGCTATATTCTTCACAGCCATGTTTTTATGTAGAATATGGAGTTTTGTCAACTTAACTCACTTAGCCCCCTTTAGCCCGCCTTATTGCACTAATATACTGCTTTTAATGGCGTTATATCTAGATTTTTATGCAAAGATACTGTTTTTTGATGTCTTATATCAAAGAATTACGCTATTACAAGCTAAATTTCAATGTGACTTTTGTACCGTCAAAATGATCGGTGCGGAAAGAAGCAATTATAAAAGTATTCATATGAAGAAGTGTTTGAAGGTGTACAACATTTTGTTGTGCTACGTTGAGAAATTAGACTACGAAATTCTGATTTGGGTAAGTAGTTGTCACTTCTACTAACTCTTCAATATTGTGTTCTCCAACGTCAACGGAGCTCTCTTCCCTTCTTTTGGACCACTCCACTCACTCTTACTTTATAACATTTTTTATCTTTTTTTTCATCGCTCATTCTCTCCAAGTCTCGAAGTGCCCAAATAACCTGAGCACGGTTTTCTTTACTCCTGCCGTGACCCTTTCTTTGTTGACTCCGTTTATGAAACGAAGAGATCGCATCTCCACAGCATTCATCTATATTTCGTTCTTCTTCCACCTTCACCAATTCATATCATTTCTTTGATTAGTCTTCCACCATCACCAATAAATGTTTGTGCGGAAAAGACCGAGCGATCAGAAAGAATTAAAATGAACTTGCTCAACTCTCGAGAGCGAAGCGAAGTAATTACAATAAGTAAAATATTTTTTTTTAAATAGTCCGTTTCACCCTGGCATTACTCGTTCATTTCTCTTTCGTGGTCAACCGGCCTTCATTTTAATAAGACAAAGTTAGTTTTTACCATCCAACCAGTTGTTAATAATATAATAAGACGCAAAATATTACCTATACCTACATAATATTATATGAGATCGAAATATGTTTGTAAAATTGCTATTAAATTTAATCTAAAAAAATTATAAACGTTTCAGTACCTGTGGACAGTATTTATATACTTTTTGAAGCCAGTAATGTACTTCTTCAATATAATATATGACGTTGCGTTCAAGGTAAGGCTTCAGTTTTAGGAATTTTGTAATCCACTCTGCGAGATACAGCTTATGATGATCACCGCTCAATTTTCTTCTTCAAATGGCTCCACGCTCCACGCTCAATTTTGTCTTGTTATCAGACTGGGGAAATAAAAATAATTCATTCCCTCGAATGGAACTTGAAACTACAACCGTCGAGCTTAAAGTCAGACTCAGAGAGTCAGAGTGTCTTAAAATTAAATTCTCTCCGCTTCATTAAAAAACATAAAAATAAATAACTTACCGCTGTATCCCACATATAGCATTGTAGGCAGGGCAGAGGTAACTCAGTGTTAAGACACTTTGTTTCCGCCTGATTTGAAACGTTTTGAGCCAACAACCGTCACGTTTTTTTTAGTCAGAATGAGTGCGACGGCTTCAAATATTTAATTCTTATTTTCTTCAGGCAACCACGACTACTATTATAACAGCTTCATCTGCACTAGCGTTATGTATAATAGTAATTACGTTACCGATGATTTTATTTGAACTAACAAAGAGTAAAGTAGCTGGTATTAAGAAAGCCGTACTTATCCATCTGTTATTCGATAGAGGTATATTTAATAGTTTAATGGCGTTTTATTTTGCA
This sequence comes from Heliconius nattereri, assembly GCA_013403645.1. Lineage (NCBI taxonomy): Eukaryota > Metazoa > Arthropoda > Insecta > Lepidoptera > Nymphalidae > Heliconius > Heliconius nattereri. The sequence continues at coordinate 427,725 of JAAIXI010000246.1, read as the reverse complement.
ACTAGCGACCCTCTTGCGGCTTCGCCCGCTTTTACTACTGGATTATTCATATAATGTATGTTTGCAAAGCATAACATAATGTGAAAATTAATTAAACCCTAGTGCAACCCGCATAATCGTAGTTNTACTAATTTAAGCGGGAAGACATATTTGGCCCTCACATTCGTGAGGTTACACGTGTTGTAGTCGATGTGATTTGTTACTAGGTTGTTAATAGATAATTATTGATTAAAGATGTAACCAACTATGTCGCGTGGAAATACATTATAATTATTGGATAACTCCAAAGTACGTGCAACCACTTCTAAATTTACTTTTCCAGTAGTAGCTCCGAACGACATCAGGGCCTTGGTTCTCTGACTATCGGCTTTTACAGCGACACCGGTTGGGTAGGGAAGAGGGTACTCTGTCCCTGATGAAAAGCAAGCACTATGTGGCTGCCTGTGAGGAAAATTAAATAGAATGCATCGGCCGGAAATCGAACCTGGGCCGGCCGTGTGGCGGCCGAGCATTTTACCACTGAACCACCGATGCGTGTAAGGTAGGCGGGCGCGGCGGACGCAAAACGTCGCGGGGGGCGGAGGGACGAATGGCGAGTGGCGAGCCGTTTCGCAGCAAGGATTTTTTGATATTGTAACAACTTCTAAAGTACTTATTAAAATGAAAAACAGTAAAAGACAGTTTTGATCTACATTAAATGGCCAACGTAACTAATATACTTATTTATATGCTGAGAGCATTTCTCTAAAACTATTCGCAGCTTCGAAATAGTGTAAAAAGCAAATTGTATCTTCGTTTAACGTTAAAAAATAATAAAGTATTTTAAAGGATAAAGATTAATACCATTATGGAAAAATATCCCTCACATTAAAAAATATATTTGAAATTACTATTTTTAGACAGAAATATGATCACTACACGTTATCCTTAAAAGATACGAATATGCTGTCGCAGACTTTTTTGTGGATCTTATTAAGAGGAACAATACTCCAGTACATTATTTTCATGTAGAACTTACCATTAAAGCAGCGCATGCGCGAAAGTGTATCAACGGGTAGGACTTTATACACATTTATCTTATTTATGGTAACTTTCATAAAAATGTACAAATAATAAACTATATATAAACCTTCCCTGAGAAATACTCGACCTAATGGTCAAAACCGCATCAAAATTCGTTAGGTGGTTTAGAAGAATAAGAGTTAGAAAGTTCAGACAGACACGAAAAGCGACTTCGTTTTATAAAATATAGGATGATAACTTTATTATTTATTTTGTTTGAAAAAAATATGTTTTAATTTTTGACAAAATCTCTTTTGTTTTAATTGTGGCTTTTATATTGAGTAGTTAAAACTGTGGTTTCATTTAAAATAGTGATGACAAATACTAACAAATTTTTTTTCATATATGTCCTCTAATTTCAGATGTCAACATGTTAAAACAATCAGAGTATGCCTTAGAGTATTTGAAGCTGCGACCCTTCAGTTATGACATTTGCCGCGTCCTCCCCATGGGTGTACGCGTGCCAGTTACCTTTCTGTGCTTATGTGTTACCTATGTTATAGTACTGGCTCAATTTCGTTTTACTTAAGAATATTATAAAATAAAATAATATTAAAATTTTATATTACTGTATTATTTTAAATACTTTCCAGTCGTTGTATATAACAAAATTACTTAAAATTTTCAATTCAATGAAAGATAGAGCTGCATGTTTATATCGATTCATACTAAAAACCTTTTAGGCCGTGTTGGCGCAGTGGGACGTCTGACGGTAAACTATAACCTGCCATATACGGGATTAAGCTTCCCGCTGTATCCCGCTGATGTTTATATAGGTTATATTTGGATTATAATTTCAGTTTGACGAAAGTTAAGTTAAGTTAACTTGTTCAAAATATATATTTTTAAATTAATATCTTATACTATTCACATATAGCTAAACTAATCAAAATATATAAGTCTGTGTACTAAACAAGATTGACATAACAATAGAAATAAAAGTAAGACTTAAAAAATGTAACTATTACCGATTATTACGATATTTGGTTCATTACCGTAATCTACGTGAGCGCGGGTTTGATGCCCTGCGAATTAGTTTATTTACGATTGTCATTGTTTTAATTGAAATTATTTAAATAATTTAATTAAAATTTGTTGATTTTTATTTGGAATAATAACAGACTGTTTAGCAAATACTAGCGACTCGCTAGTCCCCTCTGACTAATATTTTATTTGCGGGTCTCAGCGTGACGCTAAAAATATATATATGAACTAGTATTATACATCAATACCTACTGATACCAAAAGTTCATATAATTCCTTCTAATTTTGCAATTTCACAAAAGCTATTATAACATAATATTTTATAGGTTATAATTTTATAAGACCGGAAGTTTTACGTTATTACGCAGACAGTTAATTATGGACTAACGGTTAAAACTAACCTAAATATATAATTAATATTGTACCTATCATAACAATTTTCAATTAAGTTTAATAATCTATATTATAAAGCAGCTTCAATTTCCGTTTTCTCGTGTTGGTATTTTCTTCGAGAGAATGGGCTTATAACTGACTAGCAATCTATGCGCGACTTCGCCTATCAAATCTTATTGTTATGTTAAACAAAATTGCGGGCGAATACTAGTGTGTTTCATATAAAATAAATATAATTTGGCCTGGATTGGATATTTACATGGTCAATATTTCACGTCTGTGTGTACATATCTCTAAAAATTATGGTAGATATTAAGACATCTGCCTTAATACCTTAGTTAGTCTCGACTCTAGACTATTATTACCTTATTTAGCTGAGCTTGATATTTTCCACTTAAAAATGACTTTCGTGTCAAACGGACTTAAAGTATTGTTTTATTTGATTATAAAAATCCTGATGTTTTTTTATTAATACTAAATTTAATTTACGATAGCGGCCTAATTACAGTAAGTAACTTAGCATGGGTGACCTACAAGAGTAAAAACGGATGGGTATTAATTTTTTATAAGGATCCACAAATAGGGTAAAAATTCATTTAAAAAATTGGGCCACGGTGTACCCAATTTGAAATAAAACTGAATGATTATAGAATTTATACACGTAAATTGCACACGAGGAAATTTACGTACTTATTCATATACATTTTTTAAGTTCGAGTTGAGTGGCGGAACTTAACGCCGCGCTTTACCTTCCTAACAGAGCGAGATAATGAACTTTAAAATAATTTATTTATTGGAATGGGAATCGAACCCAACAATCGAACAGTCGGGTTAACAGTCACAAGCCTGGGCCACTGTGGAAATTACAATTTAAAAAAAAATCTTCCCAACAGGATATTAAATAGAATTCGAATCCACTACCATCATAGGCATGCTTATTATATAAAAAAAACTAATAATAAACAATGTTTTAAAAGTATGTCATATTAAACGCAATTAGAATAATTTCGCGAACATTTTAATAGGTACAGTGCGTATTGTGTATGACCTAAGCAGTCGGGTCAACGGTCTCGTGATTAACATCTGGCGCTTCATATATTTTTACTCGACTTCAGATAATAGGAGGGTTGTGTATTTAATATTTATATGTGTGTGTATTTGTTTTTTAACTTTAAGCTGTATCCCATACAATATCTTAACTAAAGCTTTGCTTTTAATGTTGTATCCCGTCTATAGGAAGAACGTTGACGGAACTTACTGTTAAGACAGTCCGTTTACTTTTTCTTTGACTAACATTACATATTTTATTTCCTCGAATTGGAATCGAATTCACAACCTTTCGAGTCTTATTCGCATGCTTGTGCCCTTGGGAAATCAAATGAATATTAGTGCATTTAATAATTTTAATACTAATTCCAAATGAAAGCTCTCATATAAAATTTACGATCGTCTGCTAACATAATTAGACTAAGACATTATCAGACATTACTAGTAACCTACTAAGGAGTGCCCTGGATATATTATAATAAACATATAAAATAATTTTACGATCTCTCTGTTATTTAAAATCCTTGCGGGAATCCTAGTCTGTTTATTAAGTAACCCATTAAATTAAAAGTTTTATTAAAATAATTTAAAAAAAAAAACGTTTTATCTCATCTCTTCGCCTAAGATTATCTTTCTCATATAACAATACTAGTGGACCCGGACGCGGCTACGCCTGCTTGAACTATACAAATATTTATTAAATATATTTATCAAATTGAAAAATGAATTAGTAAGAAAATATAATATTAGAAAAAGTACCTAATGTTTTCCGTGCGTGCGTACATACTCGTAGATATCGACATTTTGAAATAACTAAACATTTCTCTATATTAAATAGGATAATTTTTGTGAGCAATATCAATCAAGTAAATATCAATTAAAAACAGCAAATAATTACATAAAAATTAGCAATAGTTCGGAAATGTATGATAATTTTTAAACCGTCAACATCATCTGCCCGTTCGCGTCGGTCATACTCATACTGCGCCGCCCGAAGGCTAGGTCATTCCGAATCAGTGACATCTCCTTAAATATTTATTAGAATGTTATACAGTAAACTATAATTTCAATATAGATAAAATACTAAAAATGACTTTTATATTTATTTTCATAAGGATGAATATCAAAATATAAGTTCATTTTGGGTTCAACTTTGCAAACCGTTCCTTAGCAACGACGGTTGTTATTAACATGGCATAATAAAGTGCATGTCAAATTAGAAAGTATTTTAATTTATTAGTACATATGTGTAATGTAATGTTATATAGCACTGAAGAATGCAGCTTTGATACAAAACAAAAACAAATTAAATCGGACCAGTAGATCCAGAGATCTTAGCGTTCAAACAAACAAACTCTTCCGCTTTATTATATTAGTATAGATGAGAAGCTAAAAAATACTAATAATATGCTAATAAATGTATATAATTAGGTAGTTACAAGTAAATGCCCATATTGTAGGTATTGTTAAGTGTTTTTAAATTGCACTTAAACAGGCGCCCTATCGAAAGCTATTACGAAGTCATTAAAAAAAATACAGTACAGTCAGTATAAAAAATATATCATATATATGTTTTCTTATAATTCAAGTTTTTTTTTAAATTATTATTTTATTTTAAATTGAGTTAAGGTTATGGTGGAGCAGGAGCACAAGCGTGCGACTGTAAACGCGACGCTTATGCGTTCGATTTCCACGCTGTAGTAACGAAGCAAAGCCCGATGATGAGATTTGACACTCAATGCCTTCAGTTCTGACACTCAATGCCTTCAGTTCTGACACTCAATGCATTCAGCATAACACGTGGAATAGAAGTGTCTTAATGGGAATAGAGTGTCTTAACACTAAGTTCCCAGATTCCCTCTACCTACCCTGCTATGTGAGAGATACAGCGTGAAGCTAAAAAAATAATTCGAGCTCTTTCGTTAACGTTACGTGACGTATGCATTTTTCAACATTTACTTGGCAACAATACTAACTGTGACGCCTACTTTGGTCTTAGTCACGGGGATTTCCCAAATCGATGGAAATGCAGCCACAAAAGTGAATACTAATATGAATTTATTACGTTCAGCCATGTTAAATTTAATATTTATCATTTAAAACCACTTAAGAATGCTTTCAATTTTGTAATATTATAACAATATTTGTGTGTTTGTTGCTATGTAATATCTTATTAGATATTCCTATGTATTTCTTTCTTTTCTTTTTTCTTTTAGCTTCATATTATTCTCCGCATGTAACAGGATAGCCAGAGGACACCTAGGTACGTATTTACCATTCAGCTCTGAGATCTTTCGAAAGCGACCTGGAGATGATTTAACTCAAAGATTATAATTCATGAATGTAAACGGCATCTCAAGATTGCTCTCTCAGAGTTGAAAGCTCCGTATAAATAAGAGCCAAGATGCACACACACTTATGTAAAACTCCGTTCTCCACGTACCGCCTAATTTTCGAGACAATCCGATAATTTTCGATATTTTTTATTTAAAAAATGCAATCATTTGAATATAACTAGTCAAAAAAAAATTAAAAATTAAAATCAAATTGTTAATATATATAAATTACAAATTGTAAAGTTCTATAGTCCAGTAGAAGTCACGTACAGTCATACTTTCGTTCGTATCTATTTTTGCTTGGAGTTTGGATTTCTGAACTAACACATTTAGATATTGAGTGAAGGCACATCAGTGATAACCCACTAAATATTACTAATTGTTTGCGTCATTAATATTATAGGAAATACTGTAATTTTATATGATACATACAAACCAGTAGAGGCCTGTAAACGCGACTGGTTGTAGGTTCAATTTCCACTAAAGGAAATGAAATATTTAATATTTTCATATGCTCGCTCTGGTAAAGAGGCATTAAGTTTTGTGCCACTCACACTCGAAAATTGGGTGAAACCTGCCTATCCTGTTTGTTTAAAGCAAAAAAATATTTAAGTACAAATTAAGTAAAAGCTATGGACAAAATAACAAAGAAACATAATTCAATTACATACAATTTTTATATATCCTTTTTTTCTAATAATAACAAATTGACAGTAAATCGTTTGATTGCATCCCGGGATTCGAACCTACGAGTACATGATACATCCTCGTTTCAGTAATAACATAAATGGTATGTACCATTATTATAAGTTTGATCCTTTAAGGGGCTAACGTCTATATATTTGGATATGGTACTCATAAATGGTCGTAGTGGCATAGTTTCTTTGATTGATGGCTTGTGAGTACTATGGAGGTCACTGGTACAAATCTGTCATATATAACTAACTCTAGTATTAGTAAAGACTAAGTTATTTTATTAATAATGCTGTTTGTATTGCAATTTGCAAGCAATTTGCTCGAAAACGTTTCAATGTTTGTTTTTCGGCGTTGAGTGCCGGTACTCAGCTCGCAATGTCTGGAAGATTGCATGGGAAACTGAATATCTTAATACTAGGTTCTCTGGGCCTATCCTGCTATATGCATGATACGGATTAAAACCAAAATAAGATAAAATCAGCTTCATTACAGCAGGGTAGGTAGAGGGAACCTAGTGTTAAGACACTCTGTTTTTCACTTTTAAAATAAAATAAATTTTTCATTGAAGTATTTTATTGAAAAAATAAAAATCTTATTATAGAGGTGATTAAACAAAAGAGGGCTTTTTTTTCAATAGTTTAATACGCCCAAAATCCTTTTAAACAACAACTCCACATAATACTGTCGTTTCCTTGTTTTTCTCACATTTATTCTACATTTTTTTAATATTATGTATATTATATATTTCATATAATTCATATATTTAAATTCTTTCTAATAATTATCCTAGCTGGATTTGAAGCCGCACCTATTAAATAGACGTAACCGTGTAAGTAAATAATATATAGTATTAAGTTTAAGTTACCCTAAGTTTAAATCTAATTTCAATATTTATATAGATTTCTCAGTATTTACATAAATGTAAGTCTTAACTTATTTTTAAAGAAGCATACAAACACAAAAACAAACAAAACTTATTAATTAAAAGGTTTTTTACAGTCTTATGTTTGGATACAATTTCTATTTAAATAAATAAAATGAAAAAGTCATACATTAAAATATTTTCTAATTATTATGAATTTCATGGTTTTATCATTCTTTATTTTTAAGTTCTATACCCCAAGCCAGAAAATAAACAAATTAAAGTACTTACACAAAATAAATAAGTAACAAATATTTTTTTAACTATACGTGACTATAATAGATTTTTTATCTCCTGTCATCGCAAAATTAAGTTTAAAAAAAAAACAAAACATTAATACGTCACACGTCATGATATGTCAAACAATTTATAAATATCATTATCACAAATATTAAAATGAACTATTATCTATTTATTTTATAACGTTTTAAAAGCTCAACATTTTCACTAATTTACAAAAGTAAAGTCCGCATTATTATACATATAATTGAGTAATATTTTTCTTTATTTTTAGTTTTTTTTTTAAATTTCAAGGCACAGGTAGTTGGGGCCCGTCAAATACCAGCGTTCTAACTGTATGTTGACTTTCTGTCATGGTTTTATCTTCTATATTATTTGGTTTTACGTTGAAATTTTTACTTATCACCAAAATCTGTAAAAGAAAAAAATAAATTAAATTTCTAAAATATTAAAAAAATATATAATTTTTTTTAGTACCTCAAGCTCTTAGAATCTCACATGTCGTACACAATTCTCACTACGCATTTAACAACGCGGACGTAGCCGCGGGCAAAAGTATGTATTTAATATTTATATTATTCTACAAGAACTAGGGTGAATAACCTGACATTACAATAATAAACATTTGTCCAGTAAATAACTAAATTCGGTTCCAACAAGGAATCTAATTAGTCCCCTTGTTTGTACTAACTAACGATGTTGGCAAGACGTGATACACACGTTGAAATACATGACTCTTACATTTGTAATAAACAAAAGGAGCTATTTCGTCAAGGCTTCGTGTGACTGAAAACGCGTAGACTGTGGATTCGATTTCCACTTGCCGTTGAATGGAATGAGTTATTATCTATTTTCTCTATTAACAAGACAAATTACATTTCGTACCTCAAAAATTCCCAATTTTTGAAAATTCACAAAATGTGTTGAGTGGGAGAGAATGGGAAGCAGAAAATGGGAAATAGAGTGTCTGACATTAGATTCCCTAGCCTATTTTAATACAGAGTGAAACCAAAAATATATATAAGCTTACCGCATAAAAACCAGTAGCCAACCCAATAGCTGCTCCAACCAGCACATCCCACCAGTGATGTCGGTGATCAGTTATACGGGTGAGAGAGCATATGGCGGCGTACGCGAGACAAAGTAGTTGTAGTATCGGTACTAGAAGTACTGTGCGGTTACGCCAGCTGAAAGCACGGCGTTGGAGGTACCACTGTAAGGAAACACGTAGAAATTAATGAATAAGAAAAAAATAACAGCTTCACGCCGCATCCCGCACACAGCAGGATAGGCAGAGGGAACCCAGTATTAAAAAAATCCGTTGCCCATTTTCCATGGAATTTTGAATTTAACATCGCGTTTTATCTCAACACCAGAGTGAAGCAATGATAACATCAATTTAAATAAATATTTAATTTCCTTTAGCGGGAATCGAACTTACAATTAGTCGCGACTACAAATTAATAGATATTAAAATAAAAAAATTACGCATACCTACAATACGCGTTGCCATAGCAACGTGAAAAAAATATATATTAGCGGGTGAAGCCGCGTATGTGTCGCTAGTAATTATAAAAGTGTAACCAGAAAAGAACCTATACTCACCGCTATAAACATTCCACAGTAAACAGACAGCGACGTGTGCCCTGAAGGGAAGCTGTGGTACGAATCTGTTTGGTACCAGATGGGAAATCTTGTAGATGTGCACTCAAATGTACTGACGTACTCTGATCTGTAAGAAGACATTATAATAAATTTATTTATTTTCTTTAAAATTTATTAAATAATTTGTTAATTTAACATTTAAGCATAGATACATCAGTGGGAAACAACTATATTCTATAAAATATTAAAATTAAATTAATAATTGTGGAAGAATATTAAAAAAAAATTACCCGTTGCAAGTTTTCGCAGCATTCGGTTCGCAGATATCAAAAAATGTAGGCCTGGGACTTCCGGTAATGGCCTTCATCACCTCCACGATGCCAAGGTTAAAGAACATACCGTATACGTAATTTCTGTACAGTATGGCTGTTCTCCTCGCTGAGTAGTCAAGCTTTATTCTTATTGAATAAGAAGAGTCAAAAAGTAGAAGTTCTGTGAGGAAAACCTGAAAAAATATGTTTTTATAAAATGGGTAAAATCGATAATATTTGAGTTACTTTACTAATGCTTGTGAAAACAAGTGAGCGTTGTATTCCATAATAAATAGAAATTAAAAAAATATTTCATAAATAACCATATATAGCCGGCCAGAGGAAAATGGCTACTTAGTAACTAAAACAAAGCTTGGATCACGATTTCCCTCCTAGAAGCATCTTTATCCCTTTTCTTTTTATAGGGATAAACACTTACATATTATATAAAAAAGAGAGAACTAATGCAAATTTGAACTGACATCTTATAAAGCTAAACTTACCATAACAAAAGGTAATAAAATTATAGTCGACAATATAACCCCCATGGACACCGTGTCTCCTGTGAACGGAAAGGAGAGAGCGGGGTCATTGCAGTAGAACCCACTTTTGTAGTGTGGAATCACACCCAGTTCAAATAATACGATGATAACTGACACTGTGGACAATAAGAAAAATAATATTAATTTTATTTTCAAGAATACCGAAGAGTTGTTCCGTTCTTTTCGGTTACCCAACAACGGGAATCTAGAGATAGAGTGTAAAGCTAAAAAAGAGAAAAACTTTTAAGAAAAAGACAAACTTGATTGTTTAGATGTAATTATGATATTAGTTTATATCTAACGACAATGACGTTGGATTATATTAGTAGAAGTAGAAAATATGATATATCATTCTGAATGCCGTAATTGCATTTTCTTAACCACTCACCACCACCATCTCCAAAGTCAAACGGAATTTGGGGATCGGAGTATTAACCCTTTCTATCCTACTATACGCGGGATCCACCGTGAAGCTAAAAGCTATCTATAGCCACTTTTTTTTCCAAACACTCAATTCATATTTCTAAACAAAATACGTCACCAACAATCAGTTCGAGTGTAAATTTTGCCAGCAATTACGCAATTTCACCATCCGGCGTTCTCGACATTGACTTTGAACTGGCTTGGAAGAAGGAAGCGAGGGTTTGGAGCAAATTGGCTAACGACCAATGTCAAAAACCTGAGGATCATCCATCAAAAGTTGGATGGTCATTACTTTAAGGTCCTTTTCATTTGTTTCATCTATTTTTGTTATTAATGGAGTTGAAGGTACGTAAGTTACTTCCTTAAAAGTACAGTATACAATCGTTTTCTTTAAATTCTTATAAGGTTTGAAAATAGATCCTTTTGGTTGAAAATGAGGAACGGAGTGTTTTCCGCTCTGCCTACCCAGCTGTGTGCGGGATATAGCGTGAAACTGATTTAGTTTAATTTTTAATCTTTTTGAATAAAGTAGCAGGATATTGCATTATTATATATACAGGTGCACTAAATTGCTCTATGGGTTAGCTCGCCTACATTTAGTTCCCATCTGTTGGTCCAATTATTTAATTGATTTGTTCTATTGTTTTATTACTAACTGCACGTTCTAGCATAGTCCTGAACAAGATTTCTCACATAAACCGTCTCGGTGAAGCGGTCCAACTGCAAACGCGAGATGCGTTATGGGTTCAATTCTTATTCGGGGTAGTGAAAGAAAATAAAAATATTAAATGATTTTTCAGTCGCACGCTTGCCCCCTTCCGCCATGACGGCGTATACATCTTATTAAAAACTAAAAATGAAAATATGTAATTAACACGAAAAATAGAAAACAACTAAGAACTAATACTGAACAATATTCCAGTTATTTATTTAATCTGTATGTACGTCTGTCTGTTACAGTTATCTAATAGAGAGGATGTTTTATATGACGCAACGTCTAGAATGCAATTTGCCACGTTGAGGTCCACGTGTGTACAGACAGCAAAAAAATATGACACCAACTTGGTTATTTTGCTAAGAAAATGTGGTTTTATTTGTGTTGTGCACTGTACATTGCATAATCTCAATGGGTGGTGGGATGTCGTTGATTATTCAATTGTTAGTTCAAAAGTTGTATAATGGTTATATATTAAATTTTAATGTTGAAATTAGAAAATTTTGGATGATTTTTTGAGTTTAGTGGGTTTTTCTTATTACTCATTTTTAACTATTTTATTATTATTTTCCTTCTTTTTTTCAGGTTCACGCTGTATCCCCCACGTAACTGGATAGGCAAAGGGAGTCTAGTGTTAAAACACTCCGGCCCCCACTTACCGCCGTATCCTAGAGACTGCTTGTTGACTGGCAAAACTAAACGCCTCAACGAACTATTTCATAGTGCAAATAGTTCTTTAAAATATTCAATAATACCTTTTTTTTACTTTCGAGATATTGCGGGTTGAGTGGCGGAACTGACTTATATAATATAAATAAATACAAATCAAAAGTGTGAATATATTTACACACACATATTTATATTTAGCTAATCTAGCTAATTTAGCTGATGAAGTGTTAGTTATAGGATATAGTGAAACCAAGTAGACAAAAAAATCACACCAGGTCATGCACTCGACAACAGATGGCGCTACATGTATCATTTTTATAATAATTTATAAAGTACACAATAAGGAATTAGTTACAATGATTTTATATATGTTAGAATCTTCGTGAATAAAGAGAGACATAAATATTATTTTTTTATCTATTAGTAGTTAGATAGAAAACACCCCGATTCCCAATTTTCCGCCAAATTCTGGAGGTATTGGATGTTGGTTGGCGGAACTCAACGCCGCGGTTGACCTCGACACCAGAGCGAAGAAATGAAAACATAAATGTAAATGTAAATAAATATTTCCTTTCATCTCAACCACTCGCGTCTACAGTCACACTTAAGCCACATTAAAAATCAATTACAATAAATAACATCCATTAAATAATTAATATAATCGACTAAATATTTTTTCTATAAAAAAGCAGTAACTTAAATGTATTACGAACTACCTATTAACGATAAATAATGATAGACCGGAATCGATTAAAGTGATGTAAAAATATATATAAATTATAGGTTTTACTCGATATCGATAAATCGCCGCCTTTTATTCTAATTATAGGGAAATAAGTAAATCATATTAATATAATGTGTTTTTGATTCACGCTGTATCCCGTTACCAGAGTGAGGAAATGAAAATAATTTATTTTCCCGAGTGATAATGGAACCCATAGCTGTCGTGTTTACAGTCAGACGGTCAAATTCAGCCATAATGTTTTCATTTTCCCCGCTATGGTAAGACAGGACGCGGCGTTAAGTTGCGCCACTTGACACGGCTAAAAATTGGCGAAAAGTGAGCTACAGATGATCTTAGCATCATGTTACCTCTAACTACTCTACTTATATGTTGGACTTATTGTGCAAAGCATATAGTATATAAAATAGTATATAAAGTAGTATGTAGTATATAAAATAGTAAATTAGGTTCTCTCAGGGTGCTGGATACAGCGTAAAACAAAAACGACGTTCCCCCCCAAATTGGGAATTGAACCCTGATCCTTATCAGCTAAAATATATTAACCAACCTATACTACCATTTTAAACATACATTTGTATATAATTAAGTTCATTCACACTGTATTTTTTAATAATTTTTTTTTCATTTAGTAATGACTGCGATTGCGTGCATTCTGCCGACGCCCATATGCGTCACCGTGGGGTCCACACATGTGCAGCATAATTTGTATTTTAAAAATGTATTTTTAGTAATATTGGGCCGTTATAGTGCAGTGGATAGGTTTCTGATTGCTAGTAAGGATAACTGCTTCAAATTAGGAAAACAAAACGTTTAAAGTATGTTTGGTTAACAGAAGTGCTTATAATAACTAAAAATATATTTACTATCGAAATCATATTAGTTTCCCGTGTATAGCAAAGTAGGCATTGGGAACCTACTGTTAAGACACTCCGTTCCCTACACATCCCATGCTTTTCTAAAGTGAACTGAACGCGGCGCTTTATCCTGGGAATTAAATTAATTAAACAACCGACACGTTTACTATCAGACGCCACGAAGACTGAATTCAGTTTCAAAATCCTTTTATAATTATTATAAAAGTTTCATATTTTTTGTTTTATAACTTTAAAATGCAGTTAAAAATAAAATTAAAATTAACTGATTTATTATTCATAAAAAAACGGAGTTTCATACTAAAATCATAATTTATTTCTAAAAAGTAATTTAGGTTTTGATGACTTAATGAGTTACTTGAAAGATGGAGCGTTTAAAGTTTAAAGTATTTTAGATATTAACATATTGATGGGTTAGTTTTTGTATGATTTTTATTTTAGGCGATTCTATTTAGACATTTTATGACTTTTTACGACTAAAAGTTACTATGAAATATTACTACTATTATACGAAGTATTATACTTATATATTAGAATTTTAATGTTTTTTTGAAGATACTTCCGACCCTCAGTTTCCGCCTAATTCTCGAAGCATTGCGTGTTGAGTGACGGAACTGAACGCTGCGCTTACAAAAGCGAAGAAATTAAACTACTAAATATTTCATTTCGACAAATTTTTTATTATAAAAAGTAAAACGTAAGTTACCTAATAAGAACAACGGCAGGTCCACTCCTAATGCCCAGCATATCTTTTGTTTACTTTCATTTTTATTTTTCTCTCCCTCTACCTCCAAGTCCCTTCTCTGTAACAAAAACGACAAGTAAATAAATATTTTTAATGTGCAATATAACTAAATAGAAAGTTTTATAATTAATTCTTAATTTATAATTAATATTTTTGTTGTCTCGCTCTGATAACGAGGCAAAGCACGGCGTTGTCTTACGCCACTCAACACGCAATTTCCGCAGAATTCAGCAGAATACCCACATTCTTTATTCCCCAGAACAAAAGTGTCTTAATGGGAACGAAGTGTCTTGATTACGTTCCTAAGTTGCCTCTGCCTACACTACTGTGTGGGGTGAAACACCGTCTTGGAAACGAATCCCACTACGTTCAAATTATAAATTTTCTATATAAGTAAAAAAAAATCCAATGCTAATATATCTTACATCACCCTCAAAGTTTACTAACAGCCATTAAGAAACATGACCTTGAAAATCCACTTTATCAAAGACCTTATAAGGTCTCCCAAGGTCACTCGCTCGACCTTCAATAGGTGTCCTTGTACCGAACTCTTTAGAAACACTTTATCGTGATATAACTTGTATGAAATATATACTATAGAAAGTTTGTATGGATTCCTATACATGTGCCAATATTATGTAAATGGAAATTTGAAAAAAATAGGACAATATGTTATGAAGAGCTTTGGGTTATTTGTTTTCGTTATTAGCTTTTACTTTACTGAATTAAAGCTTGACTGTAAAACGGGACGGGTGTGGGTTCAAATCTCACTAGGGGGTCTAGGGTTCCTTCTGCCTATTCTACTATAAAAAAATGTTTCACTTACAATTTTTCGAGGCGTTACGTGTTAAGAGGTAGAATCAACACCACGCTTTGTCTTCCCCAAATAAAAATTGAACCTACGACCGTCGTCAGTATAAAAATCCTCATAACAATTTCACTTTATAAAGTTATATAAGTTATCAGAAGGGTCTCGTTGACCTTGACTCGTTCGTTTCGCCCTTAGATCATTGCCCTGCCTTAGGGCTAATGACGATAATTTGTCTTAGAATGGGAAAAGCGAAATAAAGGCGATTAGCTTTTAGAACTTAAAGCGATTTTGTCAAATTTCTTCTTAAATTAAATGATCGAAAGTTTATATAAATTGTATGGTTTTTTTTTTACTTTGGATATTTTTTTTGTTTTATTTGTTTTAGTTAATATTTTGCATTGGTACTGGAAAAAAAATTTACGAAATATTATACGCATAACTTTTCCGCATACAGCAGCAGTAAGCAGAAGAAAATAATATTTGTAACATTTTTTAGAGTATTTGGGACAAACCTAAAACAATCAAAATCCTATAATGTATGTAAATTTTCATTCCAGCCAAAAATACTTCGTAAAAAGTCACTCCGTTCAAATTTTTTAAAATATGAAATAAAAGCTTCGGAAAAATTAATTATTTCAATTTTCTTCGCTCTGGAGACAAGACAAAACGTGAGGATTAGTTCCATCATTTAACGTGCAAATCTCCGTAAACTGTATGGGAAGTGGGGATAGGCTCCCTCTGGCTCACTAGGTTCCCTCTGGCTCACTAGGTTCCCTCTGACTGTCTTACTTATATAAGATACAGCGTGAGGCAAAAAGAACCGAAGATTATAAAAATATATTGTGCAACAGTAGCAAATTCGATAAACAATTTGAAGTACATTGTAATGCATATAAGAAGTACCTATATACATTTATATGTACAAGTATTTAAATATAATGTTATCTAATAAGGGATCAATAATTTAGAAATTTTATTTTATCAATTTTGAGGCCAGATTTGCAGTCTGAAATATTTAATGAAATATTTAATATTTTCATTTCCTTGCTCAGGTAACGGGGCAAAGCGGGATGTAGAGTTATGCTACTCAACACGCAGCGCCTCCAGAATTCGGTAAAAATTAGAAGAAAAAAAGTAATTTATTATATTCGCAATCCTTCATATTATCCTTTAACAGCACAACAAAAAACATATCGAAATGGCCCTCGATAGTGTACATTCATATACTACGTTAATTCAAAGAAATACAATTATATTTCTACAAAATTACTATAAAACTATATAAATACGTCATTTAAAGTAATGCTAAAGTAAATCAATTTTATGTAGGTCACTTATTGACGTATTGTTATATATTAGAATTTTTATTTGTAATATTATTTGGGGTATCCCAATCAGGGGAATTATTATATTTTTTTATCTCGCTCTATACCAACTGCGACGTTAAGTTCCGTCATTTATCGCGCAATGCCTGGAATATTTAGTGGAAAGTTTGGGCATAGTGTCTAAATACTTAATTCTGTCTATACTGCTATGCGGGAAAGAATTAAGCCTTTTTTGCGTTCTTTCCGCTCCACAGTATTTTTTGCGTGTAGAGTTGCGTAATTTAACATTGCGTTTTGAAAATATTGAATTAAATATGAAGGTAACGAATATATATTTTGCTATTATTAAATATTTTTAGAGTTTCCAAATTACATATATACATAAATAAAGATCTGTATTGTTACCGCTAACCAAATCTTTGAGACGTTAAAAAGTAGAGAAAAAAAGTTGTTAAACACTATTTTCTCCCTAAAATTAAATTTAGTTAGTATAAATATCGAAATCTATAATAAAAGTAAATGTTTAATAATTACCGGTATACATACGTATGTAGAGTAGTCCTGCATTTTCACTTGTTTATCCAAATAAAAACTTACACAATTTTAAATTATTCTCACAAATATTTCGAAAATACAACACTATTGCAGGGTTTTTACAAATCGACTGCAATAAACTGATTTGGTGTGACTAATATAATAATAGTTTAGTACATTATCTTATCGTAAGCACCCTTGAACGTGAAAAATAGCCAAGTTCAGAATTAATAAATATTATACAAATATACATACTTACTATAACAACTGTAATATGTAAGTAACTGTATTATGTAAGTACTATTAACAATCAAAGTATTATATAATATGAAAATATGTATCTTTATTTTTCACGCATATAGCATAAGCAGAGAAAACCTAGAGTCAAGACACTCCTTTTTCCAATTTCTGATCAAGATGTTGCGAATTTTGTTTTGTTATCAAAGAGAAGAAATGAAAAAAAATATTTTATTCCTACTCGGGAGGATTTACAACCGTCGCGTTTACAGTCAGACTCTATGACGCTGTACTAAGATATCCTCAAAAACGGCCTTAAACATATGTACTACAAAAAACAACGTTACCTAAAGAACTTGGCGCTTTTACTACTTTACTTTAGAATCGTTGATAAGATCATGTATATCACAATTTAATAAAAGGAATTACGAATTTCATATAAGGTATTTGTTTATCGGTCATTTCCATTTAAATATTTCTATATTCTTCCATTAACAATTATATTTATAGTATGTATTGAAGAAAGACGATTTGTACATATATATACATTCACTCGGGAGCAGTATCTTCCAACTTCCAAGTCAGTAATTTCCTGTAGGACTGACATTACAAACATTTTTGAACTTGACCATTTAAAAGTATTGATTGTTCACTGTATTGAGTTGGGAGAGTATATTTGATTTATTTATTTCTTCGTTCTGGTAACAAGGCAAAGCGCGGCGTTGAGTACCGCTACTCAACACACAATCTGCCAGAATTCCGTAGCGGAAGTAGAATTTGAAAATACAATTTATCGTCCAATCAGGCACGCCTCAAGTGCGTCACGTTGGCGTCAGAATGCGTAATTCAAAATTATTCGTGTATTGATAAGAAAGATTATTATTATTATCACTAGCTTTTACCTGCGGTTTCGCCTCTATGTTCAAATAGAAATACTTAAGTGTACTTTTAGCGTCAGCGTAGCTGTGTTCCGCACTTATCATCGTAGGTAAAAGGAATCTAAGAACCTAGCGCTAAGGAACTCCGTTCCCGTTAAAACTCCCATTTCCCATTCACCAAATTCTGGACGCATTCTGCTGAGTGCACCAGAGGGAGCGAAAATATTAAATGTTTCATTTCGTCGAGTGGAAATCGAGCCCACAACCTTTTACATTTTCAATTTTCAGTTCTAAAAGTTGTGTTAGATATAAGAAACATTCCAAGTGCCCGAGGTAACCTAGGTACCTTACAGCAGGTACACTAGGTTACAACGAAACTATAAGGCAAGTAAAGGCCATAGCTTTTTTATATAAACAGGCTACCCAGTTCTTGAGATTAGTGCGTTCAACCAAACAAATCTCTTCAGCTTTATAATATTAGTAGGAATAGAAAGTTTAAGAAATATGATTTCTTTTTTTTTTTAATTTTTTCAAAGCTTTACGCCGATGGAACTCAACGCAGTGCATTAATTAGTGACTAGAGCGAAGAAAATAAATTATTATAAAATTAAATCCTCGGGTAAACATCGAAGCCACACTTCTGCCTCTAGGACAGGGATGGGAATTATATATGTGCTTATATATAGATAATTTTACTTGTATACGTGACTTGGTACTGTAATTCCCTTTGTTTCTAATAAACACAAACAATTCGTAATATCATAAGCTTTAAAGGAAAATCGTGTTATTGTCGTAACATTTAATATATTAACAATATTATATACTACTAGAGTCTACCACATACGCGGCTTCGCCCGCTCGAACTTACAGTTATAATATCAAAGTTAAATTACACAAAATATGTTCATAAATCGTAGACTATGTGCTATTCTGATATATAAGCTACATTACTGTAAAGTTTCATCTAAATCTGTTCACCAGTTTTTGCGTGAAAGTAGAACATACATCCATCCACACAAATTGTCACATTTATAATATTAGTAGTTAGAACGCACTGCCCTAGACATTTTCCTATTCTATACTCGTATAAACAATAAAAATAAAATTATTTTTGCTGTCAAAACACTGAAGTTAACAGCTATTAGAGTAGGTATTGTTGTCGAAAGGAGCGGGTTCAAATCTCGTTATGCTCGCATACTACATTTTTATTCGAGTACACTTTTTATGAAATTATAAACAAAAAAACAAGTACTAAAAAAATATTTTAAATTCACTCACTTGTGCACGAGGCATAGTTATTTTCTTGATTCCTTCAATACTCGCACGAAACAGTGTTTCTTGAACCATTATATTTAAACTGCACTTACTTTTCAGTTAAATTTAATCCAAAAGTTAAATAGTTAGCAATTTAATAGTGCAGTCTCATCAAATTAATTTATTTAACTGACACATTTAACTAAATAATTCCCATATAACTGCCGTGATGACTAATTATTTAGAGGGAAAACCACGCTTTTGTTTGAAGTCTATCAGAATATATATAATAATATATATATATATAATAATAAATAATAAATTTATTATTAATAAAATATAATATAAAATAAGACTAGGTATATATATAGGAGGGTTATGTTTTTAGCGCGTATGCCTGTTTTTATGTTCCCTTGTAACTGTTAAACCCGTGAACTGATTATGATAATATCGTTGAATTTATCTTGGTGGCTCGAGTGTTACTGTATACATTCATATTGTTTTTGCAGTGGGATTTTTGTTTTCTTTGTAAATATTTTAAGAAGTACGTTAAAAGCTATATAATTATTTAAATATGCCCTTTCTGTATACATTGACATATATATATTTTTTAAATGCCTTATGATCGACCATTATTGCACTAAAAGGCCAATCGTGGCACAAGTGTGTGTCTTTAAATATGACTGGTTGTAGGTTCGATACCCGCTCGAGGAAATAGTGGGTTCCCTGTGCCTACCCTGCTCTTTGCGGGATACAGCGTGAAGCTGAAAAAATATTGCACTAAATCCGCTGATTTAATGATTCATATACTGAGCCTACTAATAGTATCGCTATACTATTAGTAGGCTCAGTATATGAATCATTAGAGCCATCGTAGAGGATTGGCATTACTGAGTATAAACGAGATGAATGTGGGTTGCATTCCCACTCGAAGAAATGAATTATTTTCATTTCCCCATTCCATATTTCATTTCTCTGAGAATATAAAGCAGCGTTTAGATTTGTTAATAATTCCTGAGATAAGAATAATCTTACAACTACGATCAGTACAGTAACAACAAGCCATCGATAGCTCTTGTAGTAAAAGATAAATAAACGAATAGAGAAATATAAATTACGTTAGTCGCTAGCGAACGCGAAAGGTTATCAATAATCTACATTGAATGAGAAGAGTTCAACGTGACATTGGATAGATTTGATAGAATTATAATTACCTAATGTCAAGACACTCCGCTGCCCGAGCATCGGTCAAATTCTAGGCATTGAACGGCGGGACTTAACGCCGCACTTTTCCTCCTTACCAAAACAAGGAGATGAAAATAATTAATTGCGAACCCATAGTCAGAGTTGAGACCCCTAAACGTCCGGTGGGACAATCCTCTGCTAGATGGACCGACGACCTCAAGAGGTTGGCGGGAAGCGTCTGAAGAGCTGAGGATCGAGGGTGGTGGCGAAAATTGGGGTAGGGCTATTTCCAGCAGTGGACAATCGATGGCTGTCGATGATGATGATGATGATCAACAATCAGACTTTGTGCCTATTCGCCACGAGGGCCTTAAAAATTATTATACATACTTATATTTAAGTATTTGTGTTGGATAAAGCTATCCAATCTGTAGTTAAAGCGTAACTCAAAGTACATAGGATAACATCACACAATTGATCTCTTTTAATACTGTGACTTAGGAACTTATGTTTCTTTTAATATTTAGTTGCACACAAAACATTTGCAAAATTGGATTCTGACACTCAAAAAGCAATGTTTCAAAAATTGGAAGGGACGTAGACGGAGACGAACGGAGTGTGTTAACACTGAGTTCCTTCAACCATGCTATGCGGGAAAAGGCGTGAAGACCGGCCTCTATAAAGAAACTGAATAAGGAAAACGCATAAACATTAGTTACTTACATTAATAACGAATATATTAAGATACCTGATTGTATGTATATTTAATTATACGGCAATTTAATCCAAACAATGCTAATAGAGTCGTAAAACGTACATAGATTTCTTATTACACTTACACTTACTTACAAATAATTTTATTTTCTTATCACGTTTCAACCAGCGCTATCTGTCGGCGAGTGGAGGAACTTTCACAAAGGTGTCGGTTATCGCGGGGAATTTAATTATAAAATAGTAAATCATTGTTCTTCGATTATTAATAATTAATTAGATAGGAGACATCTATTTATGTATTTGGATCAGAATTTATCAATATTGTTGTAAGTTGTGGGACCTAGTTCACGTTTTAGGTACTTAAGTTAGGTACCTAGCTCTTAGGCAGGATTTAGAAGGCGATTGTTTCCGGCTTAATTCGTTATATTAATTTTAAATGTAAATAAATATATTAATATGAAATGTTAATAAAAATAGCTGAGGTTTTTTGGTTTCCGTACATGAAAATAGGCAAAATGAATCAAGAGGAGCATTTCGTTCCCCAATTTGCCTGAATCAACAACGTCACACTTTGACATTACACTTATTACATTTTTGAAGTGTTATTCCATACAAAGAATAGTAAAATAACAAGACATTAAAACAAGGCAAAGAAATGAAAACAGTAAATATTTTATTCTTCCGAGTGGGAATCAAACCCAGAACCGTCAGATTCACAAACTTCTGCCACGACGACCTCTGAATAGCATTGAGAAATAATATATCGAAAATATATATTCACGCTTCGAACTTGGACAAACAGTGATGAAAGGAGTGCTTTGCCAGTAAATCCTTTCAGAACATACCTTGCTATGAGAGATAAAGAGAGAAAATGAGAAAAAAAATTACGTAACTAGCAAAAAACGTACCTACGATTTCAAGAACGTCTGTCAAAAGACATAAACATCACCTATTTAAAATGACAAAGGGTTTAAATCATCAATTTTCATAATATTTACTAACACGTAGTTTGTGGTTAAAGTTCAAGAAATTATAAGTAAAATGTCACGCCAGGTAAATAATAAAAGTCCCACTTTACTGGGTCAGGTCCGGTCAGGTAGTGACGTCTAATCCCTTATAACTGTGAGTTTGAAACTCATTAGTAATAAGCTTACCTATATATTATGGTATAACTTATGCTTATACTATAGTTGTTTTCAGAGTTCATTCTCTGAAAAAACGCATTTCCAAAATAAGGGGAAAAGTAGAAGAATACTACATTTACTTATTATCAAGGCATTTTTGAAACCCTCGTGGCGAAAAGGGACTTTATTATGATATTTATTAATATTTTGATTTATTTGCTCTGGCATCAAGGCATAAGCCCAGCTGTGGCATCCGCCACATAATACGTAATGACTCGAAAAATTCGGCAGAAAGTGGGGAGCGGAGTGTCTTCACACTAGGTTCCCTAAAGGATCCCCGAGGATAAAGCGTGAAGCTAAAAACAAAAAATTCAGTCAAACACTCTGCCCCAACGATTTTAATATATAGGTACATATATAATATACACAGATCATCTCTATACAAGTATTTATATGACACATGGCGCCAAATGAATCATTAGAATGGATTTTTGATCCACATCTAACCACACTTAGTATGCACTCAAGTAGTACTTAGTTACTACTACTGTATAATAAATCAATAATGAATCATTGTATAGAGTCTAAATCCTGTGGAAATCTTATATAACTGCGTCATTGTGGCGCAGTGGTGTAGGTACATGTAATTGTTTTAGGTTCGATCTTGTTTCAGGGAATTTATTATATTTACTGAACGAAAAACGTAGTGTTTCTTGAATAGGCGGGAAGCAACGATCATAATGATATCTTACTAGGCTTAAAGAATTGTATATCATAATATTTCCAACAGCCACGGATTTCCCTCCCGCAACGTAATTTATCCACTTGAGTATAATAACACTTTAAATATATGTAAAAAAAGGTAATTCATATTTTTTTCGTAGCTACTTTCGTAAACAACGCTAGGTAATATTATAAGAGATAAATAAAAACTTAAATAAAAAATATAAATGAAAACTTTTTAAACATGTAAAGTTAGCCAAAGTTTCGACCACCACGCAATCGCATCATATGGTATTTTTGTTTTTTAATTAAAACTAAAATATAGCTTCTCGCTGTATCCCGCAATGTATAGGGTAGATAGAGACACTGCGTGTTAAGTGGTTGAAATCAAGAGTAAGAATCAAACCCGTAACTTTCGCATTTACTTCCAGACGCTGTGCCAACATGGCCTCATTACTTATATAAATATAGAATTGAAGGTAAATTGTAGTTATTTTAATAAATCATTAATTACATGGAATTTTATAAATAACCATCCTTTTATGTTAACATCTCTGTCGTTAGTTGTTTAGAAGCTGTGGTTTAAGCGCCACAAAACAACGGATTTTTATTCACGCTATCCCGGAAACAGGAATGTAGGCAGAGGGAACCTAGTATTAAGACACACCGCACCCCAATTTCCGGAACCTTCTCCAAGTATTACGTATTGCTTAGCAGAACTCATCGCCACTTCTGGCCTGGTATCAGAGGAAAGAAATACAAGTATTAATAAATAATAATGAATTCCCCGAGCTGGAATCGAACTCACAATCGTCACGTTTACTTTAAACTCGTAATAATATATTATGACATACTATAAACAACACTTCTATTTACAGAATATAAAGGACGAAACTGCCACAGAGTAGATAAGAGAGTGTTATGTTTCCTCTGCCACTTCATTGAACATTATTGATACAACGAACTGTCATCAAATGGTAATAATAAAATATTATTACAGAGGTGTGAATACGAGCGAATTTAGAGCTTCACGCTACATTCCGTATATAGCAGGTTGGGCAGAGGAAATCTGGGAACCTAATGTCAAGACACTTCGTTCCCATTAAGCACTTACGTGAAAAAAATTCACGAAACTATGTTTGAAGGTATCCTTTCCAAGTCGATCATCGAAATCGGATCGAAACAATAATATGGTACAAGCTGGTCTGATGATAGACCCTGGAGTTGAATAATGGAACTCTTCAGATGTTAGCTCTTCAGTTTTTTTATTTTTTACTATCTAATTATTATTAATACCACAACTTGCGAAAACTTGCTATATCACTATTTACAAAGAAGGGTATAAACCATGAATCAGCTGTAATAATAATAATAATGTTATTAAAAAACAATTGTTTAAGGGAAGCCCTTATTTTTACATGGTAGGTAAAAATAATATTATTAATAAATAATATTATTTATCATATTTTTACTCACCATATGTATATGTATGGATGCTGTTAGCATATTTTTCCTGCAATTTTGTCACGTGTGACTTTTTCATGGATCGGCAGAAATTAGTAAGGTAATTGGAATTAATTAATTTCCAATTGGGGAAACGATTGGTTTTGTTCGCTCTAGAAATAATGTTAAAAAAATTAAGCACAAAAAAGTGTTGTTTTATACTAGACATCCTAACAAAGATCACTATAAAAGTAGCGTCTTGGCTAGAATTTCTCTGCTTATACAGCGTGATGCTGAAGCTGAAATCGGCCGACATAAAGTTCAAACTTCCCAACTTCCTTACCACATTATCTACAATACCTAGGTATATATATTATTTTAATACTTTTAAATACTAAATACCTTCCACGTTTAGGTTATTTATAGTCGACATAATTTTCCCATGAATCACTCAGATGAGGTTTTAAATGCAGATTTATTGAAATATTCTCGTAACTTTAAAAAAACCTGATGATCGCATAATACGTGACTTTGTATGATAAAAAAAACTTAAAAAAAAAGAACGTGAAACTAACAATAATAGCGTAATTTAGGTGAACATTTTAATGTGAAATGCGTAATTCTATTGGAATTTTCGAATTATATGAGTGTGTCCACGTATGCCATGGAATTGCTTTAGGGCCTAGCTATTAATAAAAAAAACTATAAGACCGTATAATATATATTTAAAAATAATCCTATGACGTTTGAAAATTTTGAGGCCATTCGTGGTGCAGGTTGTAGGTTCTATTCACATTCGAGGGAATTAAATATTTATTATTTCCCGCCACTCAACACGCAATCCAGAAAATGGCGGACAATGGTGAACGGATCTTAACACTAGGTTCTTTCTGCCTACCCTGCTGTGTCCGGGATACATCGTGAATCTGTACAATTTTTATCTATTCAAGTCCATGTAGTATTCTTGAAATTAGATCAAACAAAATATACTAATGATACATTTGCATTTTATATTAAGTTTTCTATGGTATAAATGTGTTTTTTGTTATTTTAAATTGTTTATTCGTCTTAGCAAGGATAAACTGAAAATATTGTATTGTATTCGTTGTCTATAATAATTTTTGAGCAATCTGTAAACCCATAACGTTTAGTGCCTTATAAATTTGCAACATATTTAAATTAAATCTTATATTATTAACAATTCAATGTTAAAACAGTTAATATACGAGTACGAACGCCAATTTCTATTATTTGCGTTATAACAATCTATATCCTTATTACGTCTAGGTTGGATTAATTCAGAGTGCAGCAAGTATGGGATTGCAGCTCAGGTACGAAATAACCTTGTATCTTATGCATATTTTTATTTAAATAATTTTTTTTATTTAGTATTCAAGTAAAATTAAAGATGAGAGGCCAGTCGTAGCCTAGGGCCAGAAGCCTGAGACTGTACCACGACTGGTTGTGTGTGTTCTGAGAACCGGTGGAGTTAATTGTTGTGTATTATTTTTTTTAGTTTCTTCACTCCCCAGAGTGACGGGACTTAACGCCGCGCTTTTACTAATATTGTAAAACAGTGATGTGGGCACGGACAGAGCCACCCACCTCCCCCCACTTCCTATGCCCATGCTTAAGCTTCACAGAGTAGATACATACCTACTCTAAACAAAAAACTTCATATGACTTCCTACTTCCTAGTGATGTCATTGTGAACGCGAAGCACTGCACATGTGTTTGTACGTCTCATTCGAGGGAGTTTTTTTTTAAATATAAGCCTTATTTCGGTATTTTAAGGCTTACCATGGTGGCAGGTTCTGCAGTATGCTTAGCAATAGCTTATCTATGATAACTATGAATTCGGATCAAAATTGTCGAAAATTCTACAGTCTATCCACTATATAATCCTAAAATTGCTGAAAAACATTCAAACTATCCAAAAAAAGAATAAAATACCTTGAGATTGTTTTTTAAAGTAAATACTACGTACATTGTTCATAAATCACTAAACTTATACTTATTAAACTTATATGGACAACTTTTTTTAAGCATTATGGCTATTCTACCTCATTATCCATTGCACTCAGAGACGCCCATTAGCATTATACACACATTTATATAATTTAATGTCAATTAAAATCTAATTAGCGTTTTCAAATGCAGCTATAAAAGTGTTTATGAATCATTCGAGTGTAGGTAGTCTATTCAGGTTTCTTGACCTTAAATATATTTGAAAGTAAATTGTACATATTTTTAAATATTATGCATTTTAAAATGAACAACATTTTTATAGTAGATATGAAAATAGTGCTAGGAATGGGGGTGGTGGTGGTTGCGCCAAGCCCATCTCAGAAAATCTAGCTACTATCAAAGAAATTTTGCCTGAAAAGCTAAAGGAATAAAGGAATAATTTCTAATATAATTAACATAATATATTATTCTAAAATAATAAAGTACATGGCCACCTTAGGATCATATTAAAAATCGTATCAATAACGAATATTTAAAGTATCTAACGAAAGGATATTTGTCACATGTTGATTATTCCCTTTATTTATATTCAAACAATATAGTCTATGAGTAATTTATATAATTAATATAAATTTTCATCAATATTTCATTTAACATGCGACAAATAACCCACTTTTACATTCGTACACCAAATTTAGCAAAACAAGTTTCACAGATATAAAAACTGAATAACTCACCGGTTCATTTAATGAGGGCACTGAACCTGCGAACACCTCCCTACTAGATGTTATATTTACACTGACACAATCTAGACCCATTTTTAATATAATAAATCGAAAACACAGCCAAAAACACTTTAAAATTGTTATAAAAATCTAAAAAAACCTAACACTCCATGTTTATTCTTTTCTTATCTGGCAAAGTCACATCACTAAAAGTATAATGAATGATTAAAATAAAGATATATAATAAAATACGTAAATATACTAAATTACAATTAAAAAACGTAAAATTTAATTTAAATTTTACGTTATCAAGGTACGTCTGCTCGTAATATTGTAAAGCGACTGACACGTTCTGCGCGCGCGCATGTTGAACTATAAATATATAGACGTGACGGTTTAATTTCTTTTATTTAGTAAAATTTTATGGAATATTTGATATGGTGTTAAGCAGATAAGTATGATTATATTATATTATGTAATTTATATTAGTTTTTTTTATATAATATGTTTCTAATGTCACATTGAAAGAAGTTAATCTGTGTTAATTTCTTTCTAAAAGTTATAAAATATATGAATGTAGATTCCTCCATGGAAACATGGAGACGGAGACTGTATACGGCGCTAAGTAATTATTGTATTATTAAGAAGAAAATTTAAATAAAAAGTTTTTCTTTATTTTGTTATATATTTTACGTAAATATTTATTTTATATTTCATAGTGAGACCTTTTAAAATATATTTATTAAGTAACGCTTATATATAAGTCATATAATAATGTTCTTATTATAAAAAGAAAATAATAACTTTACCCAGTATTTTTCTTACGTTTTTACTAACGTCAAAACGTTTGAATTAATTTCTTAAGGTTTTTCCTCAAGTGTTTTAATCCAAATAAAAATGTATAGTAGGTAAAACTTTATGTTGTATAAAAAAATATTACTGAATGTTTAAAAGGTACTTATCTACTGTGTCATCCTAATAGACTGAATCAATAACAGGTTGTATGAGAATGACAATATATCTATACCTATATACTAAAATTGGAAAATTATACAGTTTGTTTGGTTGAACGCACTAATCTCAGATACTACTGGTTCCTATTATTTTTTTGTAAGTATCGTAAAATATTTTTTTTTGTAAATTAAATTGGATATTTAATTAGAGGCTGTCATGGCGTAGCGTCACAAGTGGGTGGGTGGGTTCGATCCCCACTCGAGGAAGTGAAATATTTATTTACGTGTATATTTCCATTTCTTCGTTCTGGTGTCGCGGCGTTGTGTTCTGCCTCTCAACACGCAATGTCTTGAGTTCGGGCAGAAAATAGATATACGGAACGTTCACATTAGGTTATACAGCGTTGAGTTCCGCTACTCAACACACAATATCTCCATATAAAAAAAAATAGTTAGAAAAGTGAAATTCCACTTCTATATTTTACAAGTCTACGCGTCGCTATCTCCAAGTAGAATGACTCACGCACGTGAGCACGAACGCTAGTGTTGTACGTTCATTTCGTTACGTCCGTGCGTTTGTTAGTCTGTAGGTCACGAATTGAGCAATAGAGGAATTTATTAGGGAACCTGGGAACCTTACCTATTTACTTTATATTTCTATACTGATGAAGCTAAGAAAATGTTTGATGGATCTTGCTTATTATAGGAACCACTGGGGCAAAGGAAGGCTTTAGTATATTTATATTTTTATGTTCACGTTGTATCTTACAAATATCAGGGAAGACGATGAAACATGAGACCTTAGTGTTTAGTCACTCCTTTACTTTTGTAACCCACTAGAACTTTTGTTCCCCACTTTTCACCGAATTCTGGAGGCATTGTGTGTTGATTCCAATCAAAATCAGAAATCGACGCCGGATAACGACAGTTTATTATCTCAAATATGTAGAAAGTAATATATAAATATGTAGTAAGTAATATATTTCGCTGGAATAAAATATATAGAAAATATACTAAACATACAAACATACAAATATAAAAAACATATTTAAAAATATTACATCCAAAAAGAAACTGGTGTAAGTGGTATGTGTAGTGACCATACTAAATACCGTTACTTTTTTATTGTAGTTCATTTGAAAGCACCACTTTCCTTTGCTGTAGAATTGATATTAATGATTTTTTTCTACAAATAGCTATTGGCTGTTAGCTATTTAAAGATATTCAAATGTGTTTTGTGTTAGAGTTTATGTACATTTTAGACCTTAAGCCTATACTTTGATCCCAAATCCTAGGAACTGCTCTGTGATCCTTATCCTGCAACAGGGTACTAGCAAGGTATGAATACATCAAATTATAATTAATTTCGTCTCATATACATAAGTATCTATTATTGATTTTTTGCGGCGTTAAGTTACGTAAATATACGAAAAATACTGTGTTTTTCCTTAAATACGAGTCAGCCATTAATAAATGCTCACATGCCACTTGTTTGTGCTCACAATCCGTATTTCCGGTCAATGAAATTCTCACACCAGGTATACCGAGTGTGTCATTTTAAATAGTTTTATTACTTATAGGTACTTATACATACATACAAAAATATTAAATAGTATGGACGAAACTTTAAGAGAGTTATTTTAAATTATTTATACATAGCAGGGTAACTTGAGGAAAGCTAATATTCCGTAAAGGCACTCCGTTCCCATTTTCACACTTTTACTCTTACCGTTCGGAGTCTAAAAGTTAACCAAAAGAAGTGAACAAACCCATGAGCAAGTAATTGTTAGTTAGATAGAAGATAAAAGAAATAAGATAAAATTATCTCAACATCACAAGCATGTTCTGTCTGTCACTTTAAGTACACAAGTTTATGCAATAAAGATAACCACCGATTATTAATAAAATGCTATAAAAATGTAAGTTTCCATTTGGTTGGTATTTGTTTTCGTTTATTGTCAGACAGGTGTTATTTTAGGGTTCCGTATTTCAAAAGGAATAAACGGAACCCTTATAGAAGAGAATCTAACCGTCTGTCAAAAGCAGACGGTGGATGCTGAGTTCGGCAGAATCCTCCCTCGCCCGGGTCGCCTCCTCCTTCTGGAGCACCACTGTCTCGCAGGAGGAGGCCGTGTCCCATACCGAGACGTCTGTTGCTGGCCTGCTGGCTTCAAGTCTACTACACCTATGGTCGTAGGTAAGTCAATTTAAATATTGAATAAAATGTTCAAAATCTACAAATGCAGTATTATTTAAATTCATTCGGCGTTCATTCGGCGTTGAGTTCCACCACTACGGCGTTGAGTTATTATAGGGAACGGAGTGTCTTAACAATAAATTCCCTTTGCCTAACGCCATTATCTACCCTGCTATGTTCAGAATACAGCGTGAACCTAAAACAATGAAATATCTAAGAAGGTAATGTACGCTATTTACAAAATTCTTTAAGATTCGTATGGCAAACAGACAAACATAACTATATATACCTATTTAATGCGTGTTTATATTATAAAAGCCATTATTTCATTTCCCATATTATTCATAAGCAAATTCTTCACCATGAGACCGCCATAAGCCATTCAATGCAGATAAAGTGAAAGCCTTTACTGAGTCATCCATCGTCTACACGAGTATTTGCTGGTCGAATGACGCATAAATACGTAACTATACGTATGGTACGCTCGATGAGTTGTGGCCGATTTAAAGTTAGCTTTCATTGGCTGATCAGATGGGGTTCTAGGTTTTTTTTCTCACTTTTGATTATTTTGTTCCGGCCACGAATCAGGGACTGTACTATAAGATTCGCCTTCAACCCTATAGTTTTATATTAGAAGGTAAAGAAGTATAGATTGAAACTGATTTGAAATAAAAATAATTGTCTATCTAGTAATGTAGGTACGTGCCATTATTCTTTTTTTTTCAGATTTTAGTAGAATATTCAGAGAAATTAGCATTTTAAATTTTACTATGTTGGATGTTTGTGTGTTTGTCCACAAATTACTCAAAAAGTAAGAGTCGGCTTAATTTTTTAAATTATTTTTTATCATCTTTAACTTAAAGGGATAGCGTAATAGGGATGTGAAGTCTGTAACAAAACCTCTGTAAAACTTGTACACTTTATATTATACAGTAATCCATACACATTTTTAATCTGAATACTTTTTTTTTAAATTTTATTTTTAATTTATTGACGTCAATTCTGACGTACGTACAACTGACGTAACCTGTGTCAGTTAAATACATAAATCAGAATTATAGAACCATATTTGTTATAAAATTTTGAATATATATTTGTTATTTTTAGATTAACAATGAATTTATCAGAAATCAAGTCGTATGAAGACCGAGCGGTGGATACAGTTGTATCAGTTCTGAATAAAGCTAGAGAGGCGATTGGGGAGAGACAGACTCTAAAGCAACTTGCCGGTAAAAAACTTATTTACACATTTTATCCATTTTTATAACATAAGTAAAAACAGCTTAGAGAATAATCACTCTATTCTCCGTTTCTTAGTTCTCGTCGTTCTTATTTAGCTTGGTATAAAAAAGACACAGAGTAATATCGAAATAGTTAATTTTCCATTTCTCGCTCGAATGTATCAAACATGCGTGCTATGTGGCGTGATTGAACTGAAATAAAATTAATCAGTTCCCCTGAATAGGAATCGAACCCACACCTCTTTCGTTTACAGCATCATGGCCTAGACTTTCCCTGTCTACCTCATAAGATGCGGGATATGCGTGATAATAAAAATACCTATTAAATTACAATTTACATACTTTTGAAAGGTTTTCAATAAGAAAGTGATATAAGACTGCGGGTACTTCACAATTTCATATTATAATGAACGCAGCTGTTACTTAAGTCTTAACAATTGTAAGCTCTTATTACAGCATCGTGCATCGTCTAAAATGATATCGTAAAGTACTAAAAGTTTCCGTTAGTAGAGAAAGGAGTGTCTTAACACTAGGTTCCCTCTGCCTACCCTGCTATATGTGGAATACAGCGTGAAGCTGAAATAAAATATATGTATTTGTCTTCGATTTCTTTGTCTCTCGAAGGATTGATGAAACGCTATGACTGTAGACTCGAAAGAATAAAATTTGATTTCCATTTCTTTGGTTTCACGCTCTATCCCGCACATAGTGGGGTAAGCAGAGGGAACGTGGGAATCTAGTTTTAAGACACTCCTTTCCCATTGAGACAATTCTGTACCCCACTTTCCGTCGAATTCGAGTGGCGCAAGTCAACGCCGCCCTTTCCTCAAGGAATGCATGTTTATTTTATTTCCTCGATTGGGAATCGAACCCACAGCCTGTGGCGTTTACAGTCTTCACGATAGGTTTCATTATCATTATACAATACATACTTGGTGCTACAAGTAAATCGGGTTATGTACAAATTTCTTAGTTTCCTATGATGTATGTTTTCCTCCTACAAGTTTTCCACATCAAAGTAACACTACCTATAGTAAGACTTCCGTATAAACTTTTTCTAAGAACACCCGTTTCCTCAATTATATTAGATGATACGAGAATCTTTTATATTTTTAAAATATCTAATGAATAGCCGTCGTGGTGCAGTGACAGGTGACTCTGACTGTAATCGCAGTTAGCTGTTCGATTTCCTTATTGCCCCATGTACCAGGGTAGGCAGAGATAAAGACCTGGTGTCAGACACTCTCTTACTTCCCAACCAGTTATCGAAATATTTCACTTGCACTTAGTCTTACTAGAACGAGGAAATGAAGTTAATTAATTTCCCGAATCGAATCTACAATCCCAACCATCGCTTCAAACAATAAACTTCTAATAATTTAAATTAAAAAAATGATAAATTAAAATCTATTAGTTTTCCCATAAGCAAGTCGAGACTTCTTAACGCCTCAAGCTAAGGTGTCCCTCACCAGCCTTGAATGTCCTCTCGCTATAACCAGTGAAAAGCTTATAAAACATACCATAGAAAAGAAATGGCACCTAACAGATACCTTCCTGTACGATCTAAAGTATTTGGGAAGCTCGAAAAATGAATCCTCCGAATATTTTTACTTTGAGGTAAGGTAACAATCTTATACGTACATATTGATACCTGTTTAAGTCAGTCAGTAGTTTGCGTCTGTGAACACGGAAGTTATGGATTTAATTCCCATTAGGATGTATTTAAATTTTCTCGCGCTAGTTAAGACCAAGACCAAGGTATTCTTTACCTGCCCTGCAAAATACGGGATACAGCGTGAAAGTGTATATACATTTTGAAAGGTTTGTGTAGTGGTTATAGAAACGAGCCGGTTCATACGGTTAATTACTTTGTTTGTATTTAAAATTAATTTTGTTTCCCCGATCAATATAGAGAAATTTTTGTCACCAGATAAAAAAAAATCTTTAATTAGGGTGGAAAATGTAGAATATAGTGATTTAACACTACGTTGTCTCATGTACTAATGAACCGAAGGGCCAATTTCGGAATACTTATCGCTAACGACAAATTTCGATCTGGCTCGCCAACCATGTTAATTAAGCTTAATTGGCTGGAGCTTTTGGACGGATTCCAAAAGTGCATCGTTTTGAATCTTAATTCTTCTTACATATATGAAGCATATTACAAAATTATATGAAAATTTTGCCACGTTGTATTTGTAACTTTTCTATCTTTGTTTAATTATCTATTCATAATAAAACGTTACTCTCTTTTTCTTGCCTTCACGTGTCTTTTTCCCGTCAGCTCTCCATCTTTTTTGTTCTGTAGGCTATGTTCAGCCAACCCACTGCCGCTTATCCAATACCTCAAGCCACAGCTTCTGTATTCTTTCGAGTGGAAGACAAGCTGATAGAGCCACCAAAAGTAAAAGGTGTACCAATGGTATGTATGAAAAGTAGAAAAAGATTACCATTTTAGAAAGAATATAGCTTCTTAAGTATTTCTTTCAATTTATGAAATATATTTAAAGAAATACCGATTATTTTCATTTCCAATTCCGCGGAAAGTGGAGGACCGAAGTATATTAATGTGAAAACGAAGGGCCTTTACAATAGGTTCCCAGGTTCCCGCTGCTGGGAAACAGCATGACGTTAAAAAAAAATAAAACAATGTTTCCAGATGTCATTCAGAATAGAAGGTCACAGAAGTGATCATGATGTGAGATATATAACCTTGGTACCGGACTGGATCCTGGCTGTTATACAAATGAAAGTTAAACTTTTCCAGAGGGTTGAGGAACTTGTGTTATTCTAATAGACGAATAATTATTTTAAAAAAATATATATAAATTATTGTTTTGGTGTAGTAGGAGTGTTATTGTTTCTTTTTTATTTTTAAATAAAAATAAATATTATATTTTAAAATTTATATATTTTTTTATTAAAACTTTTATTGTTGTGATATCACCCAAGCGACGTCATTGTCATTGAGAGTAATTATTTTTTTATCTTTTTTACAGAAAATATAAAATATATTTTAAATGTAAAATATGATAATTTTTAAGTGTAATATTACCCAAGTGACGTAATTGTCCATTCGACACCTGTATAAACAAAGTTAATATTATATTCGCCGATATGTAACTGTTAAAATAATATGTTCAAAATAAACATGTAGCGACTTTGTATCCCTAGTAACTAACTGTATAGAATTAGAATAAAATGTGACACATTTCACCATTAATTGTTAAGAAAGACCAGACGAAACGTAGTGTTGAACACTGCGTTTCTTATATTTCGGATGTCTAGGATGTTACGTGTTGACTAGCATAATTTAACTTCGCGCTTTGTCTTTTATTCTAATTAATTTTTTCAAAGATAAAGTGGGGATCGAACCAACAGCCACTGCGCTTACAGTCAAATGCTATCCGTTAATTTTATTTTATAAAATTTTATTTAATATTCATCGACATCGGCATCGACATCCCAATATTAAGACACTCCCCCCCCCCCAATTTCCGCCGAATTTTCGAGACATTGCATATTGAGTGACGGAACTCGACGACGCACTTTTAGTTGTACCAGAACGAGGAAATGGAAAAATATTATGACACATTCCTGCGATTGGAAATCGTATCCTCAACTGTCGCGTTTATTCACCACTGCGCCACTACGGCCCTAAATAGCTCTACAATAAGTTATTTGGAAATTAATCTTTTGTTATTTGCATTCTCAGAAGCAACACGGATGCCAATTATTTATTTAAATCAACCGAATATCCTTGAATATGATTTTACGAACAGTTTAAATGTCTAGAAAATGTATAATTTATAGCTTAGTATTGTTTTTTTTTACAATAACTTCTTAAATTGTAAATAGTATTCGTTTCATGGAAATATTTTTTTCTAGCTTCAAATTTTATTACAAGTGGTCGGCGGCCTTATTCTTTTGACGTGATTAAAAAAATAAAAAAAACAATAAATATAAAAACTGGAAAATAAGGAACGGTGTGTCTAAACTCTTTGTTCCCTCTGTTTATTCTGTTATATACGGAATACAGCGTGAAACTATAAAAAAAAAACAAAATTAAAATACGTTATTGAGATATTTAATGGAAAGTTTTATGAAAATTCATCCCACTACCTAATCAATACTTGATTTTTAATGTTATTTAAAACTACCACAATGCCAAAGAGATCTATAAATTAGGAACGTTCACTGGAAATATATGAAGTGATCCTAATAAATTATTGTAAAACACTGTTCTTAATTAAATAAGATTTTTTTGATCTTAGTTTTATTTTTTAACGAGTAAGCGGAATGGAAGTAATAATTTTTAAATTCCAAGCATACTTAAGTCTAATTTACAGTCGCTTTCTAATCAATTTGTTCCCATCTATAAAATTGTATAAAGCGAATAGTTTGTTTGGTTTTTTTTTATCTACGTCCAGTATCCCACACATAGCAGGGTAGGCTGGGGGAACCTGGAAATCTAAAGTTAAGACATTTCGTTCTCCATTCGGCTACTTTAGTTTCCCAGATTCCACCGAGTTCTGGAGACATTGCCTGTTGAGTGGCGGAATACCGCGGTCAATACCGCGCTTTGCCTCGATGCGATGCCAGAACAAAGAAACGAAATTCAGAATCCGGCGCAAAGAAGAGAACAGAAGTTGCTTAATAAAAACGAAGTGTCTGAACACTATGTCCACAACATTTCCCTGCCTATCCTGCTATGTGCGGGATAAAGCGTGAAACTAAAATAAAATAAAATAGTAAATCGTTTCAATATTTGAATATTAAACGACACATGCACATAGAAAGTTTCTCATACAAACTATTCTCATACAAAAAGCTATTATAGCTAAAGCTATTAGTAGAAAGCTATTATTAAAAAGCTAAGCTATTGTCATCTTTTCACTTGAACGACAATCGTCTCACCATACTCATTGTTGTCCAACAGTCGAGATCGAAGATGTGGATAATGGTACTGAGGATCTGGATACGAATGCGGATATGGTAAAAATATTGGTATCGCTTTAGGACATAAATAATTGCGGATTATCCCTTAGTTGCGGATACGGGTGTACAATTTTTGAGAAATATTTTTTTAATTTTTGATGTATATAAAAGAAAAAAAATGGAATATATCATAAACTTTTATGATATAGCTTCACGCTGCATCCCGCACATGGCAGAGGAAGCCTGGGATTGCAGTATTACGACACTCCGTTCCCATTAAAACACTTCCCCACTTTCCGCCTTTTGAATGCAAAGCGGCGCAAATCGCTACCACTTCCCCAATTGGGAATCGAACGACTGGCCTCAAATAAAAATATAAATTATTAATAATAAATATATATATTATTAATAATAAATATAAATTATTAATAATAAATATTGAATATTCTCAGTGTGTCAATGTACGTTTGCATAACAGCTTTCACAGTGCACGCGTTCATAATGCTAATAGAAACTGATCGGATTTGCAAAGTATTAAAACGGATATGTTTATAATATCTTGTTATTTAGTTCAATTAATAAAAGAAATGAACTTAAATTGCATTGGGAAAGTGTTTTTTTTTATCTAGGTTAATTGTGGCGTTAAGCTCCGCTATTTCGGGAAAGAAACAAAGAACGTTAGATTATCTACATCTATATATTATTATTTTTTCTTTTGTTGTCTATTTTTTAAAACAAAACTCCTACGTTACTAAATGATTGGTTAAATACAGTAAAGAAATATCAATATCTAGTTTATTACAGCCCGCATTGTCAAATAAATTAATTGTTATAGGGGTTATAATTACTTAGGATAACGTATGTTTCCCAATTTCACATCAATTAACACCGCTATGGTGCTGTTCATATTTTTCTTCGTATATTATAGTTGTTGGTTCAAATCCATTGAGAGAATGGGCCTACTAGGACATTAATCAACGTTCCACTCACTTACCATTACGTTCCGTCCATTAATTCAAATTTACTATAAAACTAAAAAGTTAAATGGTATTCCAAATCCAAGGTAATTTTTTTGCTAATTTGAACCTAAATAATATAAAAATATAAAATTAAAATAAATGTATAAATAAAAAGGAATCCATTAACTATTTGTCTGTCATTGTAATGTCGCGAAATTTAAGCGGATAGCGGGGAATACAGTTTCGTAAAACTAACTTCTCGTCTCTGCCCACAGCGGGAAAAATCGGGAAGCCGCTTCTTTAAAAATAAAAATCGTTTAATTATAATTAGAAATTTACAGAAATTTAATTAAATATGAATTAACAGTGCCATTAAACTCAATTAAGTAATAATAATGGTTATAATCGTAAAATATATATACACAAAGAAAGGACAATAAATACACTTTAATAAACAATAATGAGCAATAAATTGATATTTATTAAGTTATCCAATTACCTCAATATCGAAATTAGTTAGATTTAATTGCGCTATTATGACGAAGGTTGTAGGTTCTTTTTCTGATTAAGCCTAATATTTTTGTTTAGATGATGCAGTAATATACATGAAAGAGT
This sequence comes from Heliconius nattereri, assembly GCA_013403645.1. Classification (NCBI taxonomy): domain Eukaryota; kingdom Metazoa; phylum Arthropoda; class Insecta; order Lepidoptera; family Nymphalidae; genus Heliconius; species Heliconius nattereri. Next base: position 389,594 of record JAAIXI010000246.1, on the reverse strand, counting down.
GGAATTTAATTTTAATAGCGGTAAGAGAGGTAGAGGAAGACCTCGATTGACCTTCGGGACCACGAAGACGAAGCTGCAGGTACCTGCTGTGGAAAGATAAACCAAAGAAACATAAACGCAAAAGATCGTGCAAAGTTGAGTAGGTTGAGTAGGAAGGCAGACCTTGGCAATAGCCGGGATTAATGCCAGGATGAAGAAGATACCAAAGAAACATAAATATGACATAATAAAAAAAACTCAAATACGTTAAGTGGCGTAAGCAGACAGAATATGGAGAACGCAGTGTTTTGACACAATTCCAAAAATATAAAATGAAGAAAGTTTTTTAGCTTCACACTGCGCACAGCAAGGATCTTAGGCAGAAGGGATCTAAGAAACTAGAGTTAACCGGGACTCGGGATCGAACCCTCAACCAGTCACGTCTCCAGTCACACTTTGAGCTCCTGTACGACTGGCCTCAAAGTAGTATTTTCCAATACATAAAAATATTCTAATAATAACTGTAAAATCAATATTAATATATATTAATATGAGATAACAGATATCACAGATTACGTTAGACTGTCCCTAGCCGCCACCGGGTTGGCGACCATATTTGCCAAATTTTCAATATTTTGAAAGTAATTTTACTTTTAGACATCCTACTTTGTGGATGGTTGTAAAATGTTATAATTCTACAGTATTTGAAAACAATTAACATTTTAAAGACATTCTCGCTCGTCATCTTTCACAGCTGTTGGAGTTGTAAGTTCGATTTCCACTTGAGGGAATGAGTTATGTTTATTTCCTCGGATTGGTAAGAAGATAAAACATGGCGTTGAGTTTCACTATTCAACACACAATGTCTCGAAAATTGGGCTGTGCATGGGGAAGTGGAGTAGAAGAGTGTCTTAAGATTAGGTCCCCGCTGTCTCCCTTTCTATATGCAAAAAAAGCGTGAAACCTAATTAATAAAAATCTTGTTTTCCTGCGTCATATTGGATTTTTTTTATAGAAACTAAAATTAATATTATAAAATATCTCTATTTTATTTACATTTAATTCACATAAACAAATAGAAAAGAACTAAAAAGACCCTATAATAAAAGGAACAAAACACCATTTTTCCCATCGCCATACAAAAGGGGCAAAAAAACTAATCTCGTTTACAAAGTATTTCTAAGTTCTAACACCTCTACCTGACTCACTATTCGCGTGGAATGACCCAAACCTGTCATTCTACCGCGATATACTGCGCGTACGCACGTGTTTTTACTACGTTTAAGTCTAGTTAAATAGTTAATTGTGGATTGTGGGTTTGAAATTAACTATTTGATACTAAATTCAATTATTTTAAATGAGTGTAATTGATTGTGTGTGTTTGTAAGTGCAGTTAAGTTAACTTAACTTAAATTGTAAATTATTTGTGTTTATAAATTAACTGTTTGTAAGAGTTTAATACAAAATTTTAATTATAATTAAATTATACGTTGATTTAACTTAGTGAAATCGATCGTTCATGTGAAGTTCAATTAAAATTAATAGTGGTTTGTGAGTTAAACTAAATATCAGTGTGATTTTCATACTAATTCTAATCATAATTAAGTTGATTTAGTAGTAAAATGGTATTGCCTTGTGGAATTACTTGTTTCAAAATGCCAAAAAGATCTAAAGTGGTCCCCGCTCCTAGTGGGGAAGGGGTGTATACTATTGATATGTCATCTACTTCAACTTTGGATATTGCTGTAAGTAAATAAACTATATTTGTATGTAACTTAGACTTAATATAACAGTTAGTATTATTTTTATTTTCTTATATATTTTTCTATTTATATCATGTTTATATCATTACTTAGAATTCCCATTGTTTTCCACTGAATTCTTGAGTTGACGCCTTAAGTGTTGAGTGGCAGAACACTACGTCCCGTATCAAAGCGGGAAAATAAAAATAATAAATACCTCATCTCCTCGAGAGGACTGTTTTTAAAGAGAACGAAAGTTGAAGAAAATTGGCATAGTTTGTTCTCTTTAATTATCATTTGAAATGATAGAGTTGTGTGAAGATCATTTATTAAAAAGTGCTTAACGGGATTTGTTTTTATTGTTACTCTTTTAAGGGTATAATATTGAACCAATCAATTATCATGAAATTTTATGCCTACAGTTTTAAAGGTGTTATAGCTTCACATTGTATCCCACACATAGCGAGGTAGGCAGAGAGTACCTGGAGACCTAACGTTAAGACACTAAGTTCCCCATGAAAATATTTCTGCTCCCCACTTTCCGCCGAATTCTTGAGATATGGCGTGAGAGTGTATAATATTTTACTTTTTAATTACATATGTATACTTTTAAACGAGCTAAGGACCTAGTAAAAGAGAAATAACAATCATGCAAAATTCATCTTGTTTTTCTGACAACTTCATATACTGACGTTAAATAACAAGAAATATATTTTTGGACCAAATGTGTTCATTATTATAGCTAATTTTATTCTTCTTATTTATTACTGTTACATGTAACATACATACTAAGTAACGGAATTCATACTAATATCAAAGACCTAAAGAGTTTGTATGGTCAAATGTGCCAATCTCAGGAACTACGAGTTCGAATTTAAAAAAAAAATGTATTGAATAGTGTATTTATGAAGGAAGACTATAAATTATATAATATCGCGTTAATATTTTCTATGTAACCCTCTGTGCCTGTTGGTAACAGTTCCCTGGTGTATGCAGTTCATATAAAACTCTCCGTTATTTCCATTACACCACGAGAATGAAGCAAGTAAAAGCTAGCTCTAGGTATTGTATATATACTATAATTACGTTTCAGCATTTTCCAGTAAAGTTATTAAAATTTAATATTAATAATGAAATTGTATACGTTATAACATTACATGTTTAATAATAGCCTATAAATAATAATTGCCATTTTCCTCTCGCTGTATTATTATTAGTAACTTAAGTAAAGATATTTACCCCTTTTTTTTTATATTTTCGCTGTTTTAGAGTCAGGCACAGATACATAGTGAATTTATAAGAATATATTGTTATTAGAGGTAATGATATGTATATTTTTATATATAAGCGTAGTAAAAGAACTGCGGTGTAGAGTTCCACCACCAATCACGTAATGTCTCGAATTCTGGTGGGAAATAAAGAAGATATAGCAGTTTCACATTCCCAATGTAGTCAAAAAGTAAATAACCCACAAGTACACCCAACAGTTATTGTTTCTTATAAGCTTGTTATAATTTATATTACATTTAAAATCAACTTTATATTTAGTATATTATAGTTAATATTTGTTTAGCATATGCCAACAGGTTTTATTTCTTTTGTTAAGTGTATGAGTAAATGCCCTTTCAAGGCTAAGGACCAGTTTCACTGGTTATGAATAAAGTTTCAGATAGTTATCTGATACTTATTCTATCTATCAGATACAGGCAGATGATAACTTTTTTCTATTTTCTCTGTTTCTTGCATTAGACTTTTTGAAAATTTATCTAGTAGATAATTATTAGCTATTTAATAATTAATGGCAAGAACGCAAAAAAAAACCATTTTGTTAATATTAGGCACTTACATTATCGACATTTGAAAGAAATTAAAAAAAAAAAAATTATAGAGTACTTTTTATAAAAAATAGACAAAGTAAACATAAAAAATTATACTTTGAAATTTTTGATTATATAATTTGATATTTTCAAAAATAATTTTATCAAGAACTAAAATAGTGGGCAACTTATGATTACTTTTGATTTTTTTTATCAGCTTCACCCTATATACCGCATATAGGAACTTAACCACGCTTTGCATCTACGCCAGAGCAAAGAAAATGAAAATAATAAATATTTAATTTGCTCGAGTGGGAATCGAATCTACAACTTGCCACGCTTACAGTCACAATTTGGGTCTCTGCGCTACGTTTAGTTCTACTGAGAGATATTCGGCTTAATATTTTCAAGTAAATTTTTATTCCACATATAATGTTTAGTTGATTTTTTAATTACGTACTACTGACATCTAGTTCATATTTAATTTCAAGGTGATATAACCAGTTCGACTTTTAAAACTAGATTGGCGATCGTATCGCTATTTGTATGATATTTAAATACTCTTCTAAAGAAATATTTAAATTTGTATTAAAAATGTAGAGAAAAGTAGGCAATGGACTCACTCTACCTAACTGCGTACCAGGACCATACTGCATGAAGCTAATAAATAAATGCTTAAACTTAATTTAAACTTAAAAATTTGTAAAAGTTGAGTCTTAATCGTGGCATGTAATCCTGGAATAGAGTTTATTTTACTTCTTTTAATTGATTTGCGTGTCCCCTATTATTTTTATGCGTTTTTGGGCTGCTTAGCATTTTTCATTGAATGGAGCATTTTATACAATTTTAGTAATTACTTTACTATTGAAATATAGCCAATACACGTCGCATGTACCAAGCTGACGATGACAAAAACCAACAAACATGGAAAACAAATAACATAGAATTTAACGAGAAGTAAAAAGTAGAAAACAAACAAAAGCTCCGACGAAAAAAAACCCATGGAGTATTAACAAAAAAATATTAAATGTCATGAAGGCAGTTTCGTCGTATAAGAATTTAAATTGACAAATATATAAAAAATAAATATTTATTGTCGTGAATGCTACGTAAAAAATAAATTGACTTAGCAAATATTACGTAATTCAGATAAAAACACAAATAGATTGTGAATATCCAAATTTATGCATATTTCGTACATTTATAATATGAAGAAGATTTTTTAAATATTATTTGTTTGATTTTTGATATTCATTTAAATTATATTTTACGTTTTTTCCCTCTGGTATCAAGGCAAAAAGCGCGGCGTTGAGTTCTGCTATTCAACATGCATTTCCTCCAGAATTCGGCGGATAATGGGGAACGGAGTGTGTTAACACTAGGTCCCCTGAAATCCATTACATTATTTTATTAGACACACATTTATTTTTAAACAAAAATAACTAAAATATCAACTATATTTTTTTTCTATGGATATAAAAATAGATTTATCAAATGTTTACACTAAAGCTAAATATAACTAATAATTGTTTTGACGCCCGCGCGTGGGCGGTGCTTATAAACAATTAAATATTATATTTTATTACGTGTGTACAATGTTACCATTATCACACCAATATATTGCTATTTATAGGTAGGTACTGATTGAAGAAAAAATATTTTTTTATATATATAATTTTATTACTATATCTAGTATGTGAGATTTAAAAAAATATAAAACGTATAACATATTATTCGCAGGCCGCTTTGGTCCGGTGGCATAAGAGTAAGCGTACGCTTTTACTGTAAGCGTTTTTTAAACTTTTTTAGGGTTCCGTACGTTTTTAGAATAAACGGAACTCTTATAAGATCACTTTGTTGTCCATCTGTCTGTCTATCTTACTGTCTTTTCTCAGGAATGCTTGAAGATATGTAGTTGAAATTCAAACCATATATTCAGGTCTACGGTCTTTTGATTTCTTAAAAAAACGCGTATTTGGTCACATTTATATCGCATCGTCGCTGTATACATCGCAAAAAAACGCGTATTCCGATAATATAAAGGTAATCATAATAAATAGGGTTGGCTTTCTTAACTTTAACTAACTTTCGGTTGGCCTAGATTTATTAATTTGCAAGCTAGCATCTACAGGTAGTACTAGTCCAGGAAAAAATCTAATTCAAGTGAGGTATCAGACGAAAGGGCGTTGGCTATGCTAAGCTTGAATTTTTTGTACAAAAACCTCGGTGGGTGAGTCCAGCACGTGCTCGTTCGGTTTTTAACTTACATTAAATAATTATTTAAATAATAATAATATTTTTCTATCTGTACGTCAACCTTCATATACGATATTCGTGCGAAATTGACCATTTATTGAAAATATAGTGCCTTCTGCCCTTGATATTGATTGGCTGTGACACTAAGTTTTATTACTATATATTATAATGAATAATTATAAGGCACAATAAATTACAGTAATTCCTTATCAGAGCCGTCGGGCGCAGTGGTTGATTCTTCACCTCATGGTTTTGGTTCAATCCCCTATTTTAAATCAGAAATCAATTTACAGCCAATTTGATGGCTGTGGCTTAGATTCCTATCGGGAGAATGCATGATTTTCATTTTCTTGTTCTAATAACAAGACCAAAAGCAGCGTTAAGTTCCGCCACTCAAATGCAAAATGCAAAATGTCTCGAAAATTCGATGTTACGTAGGAACCTCTACGTATTCTGCTATATGCGGGATATATATTACTACCTCAAACGCCAAAAAAAAAAGAAAATATAATGTAAAGAATAGTTTCATACAACTTTATATAAATTTAAACATTCTCATCATATTTTGTGTATACTCAACGAGATCATTGACCTCTGAGTTAGTTGTAAAAGGGGTTCTTAAAATATTTAGAACCCTTAGAACTCAGTTCTGGCATTCTTTGAGTTATATCTCTAGCTTAGATTATAGTAACAAAGAAATTCCATTCATTGCAAGAATGTTGCCACAATGTATTTCAGATACAATTAAAAATGGACCTAAAGACGTAACCATAAGGCTTATTATATAAAAAATAGTAATAATTATATTATGTGCAATCCAGGTAGTTGGTTTAATTTTGTATGATATTCGACTCTATTACGAATGAGTTAATAACTATTTTCATGTTTCATTATGAAATACAAACCTATTAATCTTAATAGATTATTTAGTAAATTTTTTTTAAAGGAAGAATTTACTTAAAGCAAAAAAGGACCTTTAGTCATTTTTAAGTGTTTTCTTAAAGTTATCTGCAATATGACATTTTTCAAGAACTTTTAGTCTTAAAAATTATTAAAGTAATGTTTTAAACTAATAAAAATATATATTTAATGTGTATTAAACTGAATTAAATTGGAAAAACTTATAAAAAATTAAAATAACAAAATGTGTAATGTTACTTGTTAAAAAACTGCCTTTCCCACTTTATGCCGAATTTCAGAGATACTGCGTAGCGACGGCGGAACATAACGCCGCGCTTTAGCGACCAGAGCGTCTACGTTTAATGTTTTAAAATATTATAAAATAAGATTTCATAGTTCAATCGAATGATAAATTCTAGTGGAATGACCTTTGTATGTTATTCATAGCTTATATTAATTATGTATTTTTAAAACCTTGAAATACTTGCTGTGTAAAATAACTCTTATGGGTATACCTATATGAATGTATGTAGTATATATACAAAGTACTTTTGTTTAGCTTCACGCTGTATTCCGCAGAAGGAAGGTAGATAGAAGGAACCTAGTGTTAAGTCACTCCGTCGCCTATTGCTAGAAAAGTTTTCGAAACATTGTAAGTTGAATGGCGCCGCAACGCCGCGCTTTGCCTTCTTCCCCGAGCGGGATTCGAACTCTCTCATAATTGTCGTCTTTATACCTCTCCACCTGTAGCCTACCCACTACTTCATATTATAATAAATATATTTTCCTTATTTTAAAATATAAATATTCCTATAACCTATTAAACGCTCTCGCTCGGTTATTAACGTATGTTTAAATAACTGCACGCGATGAGTGTCGATTCAAATCTATTTATATCTTCACGCATCTTGGCTCTATGTGGGGCAAACATAAAGGAAATTGTGGTAAATCATTATTTTTTTATCCACTTATGTTTTAAATTCTTATTAAATAGGCCGCTGTATCCCACACATAGCAGGGTAGGCAGAGGGAACTTAGTGTTAAGACACTCCCTTCTCATTGGAATACTTCCGTTTCCCATTTTTCGCAAAATTCTGGAGACATTACGTTGCGCACTCACTCTCACCGTCTCCTTACCAGATAATGAAAAAAAAAATTCTATTGCATTCCTCGAATGGGAATCGATTTCACCATCTGTCGCGTTTACAGTCATACACTTCTCCCCTGCGCCAGGACTGGCCTTAATCTCTTATTTTTATTATCCATACCTATATTATAAATTCGAAAGTAACTCTGTCTGTATGTCTGTCTTTTACACAATCAGGGCCAAACCGCTAATTTAATTGTGATAAAATATTCATATAGAGATACTTTAGGGTCTCGGGATGAACATAGGATACTTTTTTTCTCATATTTGTAATATTTTCGATATATACCAATATATAAAAATACTTATTAATTTGACATGCAATTTATTCCACCATGTTTATAACAACCGCCGTTGCTAAGCAAAGATTTGCAAAGTTTGTTGTTAGAAAACGTCACCCAAAATAAGTTTGCTTAACGCATACATGGCACGCGCCGACTCAACCTTATNTAAAGGTGATTGCGGCAGGATTCTTCCAGGCAACCCAGGTGTAATCTGTTCTACTAATCGTGTATTATTCATTAATATAGGTTTAATTAAGAAAACTGGTATATGCAGGATTCAACGGTGGGATCTCAGTCTATTTACTGTATAACATTCTAATAAATAATTAAGGAGATGTCAGTGATTAGGTACAGTATGACCGACGCGAACGGGCAGATGATGACTTTGATGGTTTTGTAACTTTTATATATTTTCGAATTACTGTTAATTTTTATTTAATTATTTGCTGCTTATTACTACTACTACATATTAATTAATCTTAGTTCGGTTATCTATACCGATGTTATACACTTAAAATATCGTAATTGTAATCATTTGGGATTTTATCTAATATTGTTCGCAAAAAATATTAATTATTTAATATAGAAAAATGTTCAGTACTCGCGCACGGCAAACTTTAGGTACTTTTTCCAATAGTGAGAATTTCCTTTAGTTACTTTTACTTCTTTTGTTTGTTTATTTCGGTTACTCAGATATTTTATCTAATAATAAATCTCCACTTATTATTCTTTTTTAACTTATTTTAATTATTTAAGTTTATATTTTATTACAAATTCTATTGCAAACCGAAAATAATTTCATAACTATATTTAATAAATAATCGTATAGTTCAAGCGGGCGTAGCCGCGTCCGGGCCCACTAGTAGTTAATAAAATACAAATATTTAAAAAAAATCACTGCCGTGACCTGATGCGTGACGACATTGTAAGTAACAGGATGCGCTTTGTCACGTTACTATTAAGTTTATATATAAATGCATTTTATAGTCTACTAATAGCTATAGATACTTATTGCCTAGAATTCCGACCGTGATTTCGTTCGGTTGACTAATAGTAATATAATAATTTGTATGTACTCTACGCATGGGAGCAGGAATGTGGAAGAGAGAATAAAAATTAAGCCTGAAATTAAAATCCTTCACCCTTCTTCAGCTACAACCTTCTGATAAAGGTCAGTTCAAAGTTAAAATCAAATCACCCTTGGAAAATATCTTTAATTGCAGCCATTTGTACGGCATTTGCACTCTTGAATGACTCTATTTCTTTGTGAAAACTTTATCAGTTTCCCTCTGCCTATCCTGCCATGTATGGATACAAATACGTGAGGCTAAATAAATAATGGTACCAATTTTATAAATTTTACAGTTAAAAGTAAGTGCATATAAATGTCTGTAATGACTTTTCTTTTACTTCTCGCAATATCCCGCACCAGCATGGCATAGGTAGAGGAAGCACATTATATAAAGTGCACTGGGCTTCCCTCCAAAATAATCCAATTCCACGAGAGAGAATCGAATCCACAGCCGTCGCTTTTACGGCCACACGCTGTACCGCTTCTATTTAACTTCTACCTCAGTATAATTCTAGGCTCAAATAGTCCGCCAAAGCAAGCTAATTATAAAAGTAAAAACTGTAAAAACGCTTGTTTCTCCATTTTGTTTTATAAATACGTACATTACAGTTAAAACATTCGCCGTCTAGGTTGTATTTGCACGCGATACTTCGCGTGACCACCTTGGCAATTGAAATGTTCTTATATTGACAAATTTAAATATGAAGGAGAGTCTACCGTAGCGCAGGGGTATGAGCGAGTGACTGTAAATGCGAAGGCTGTGAGTTCGATTCCCAATCGGGGACTGTAAATACGTCGGTTATGGTATTGGGTCGCATTCGGAGGAATGGAATATTTAATTTAATCATTCCTTCGCTCGAAACGAGGCAAAGTGCAGTATTAAAAATCTCCACCTAGTACGCAATGCCTTAAGAACTCGTCAGAACCCGAAAGTTTAAACCGTGAATATTATGTTTCCAAATTCTGCATACCCTGCTAGAGCATGAACTTGAAAAAAAAAACTTGTATACCACATAGGAGAGCAGGGCTTAGCGTTCAAGCACTACATTTCCTAATTTCATCTATACTTATAATAAAAACGAAATATTGTGTTTTGAGTATGAAATTTCTAGTATATAATAATTTTCTGCCTATTGCCAGAGCCAGAAACTGAAATAATTAATTTACCCGCCTAAGAATTGAATCCATAACCATCGAGATTACAATCACTATGCCATAGCAACCTCAATACATATTATACTGTTATTATAAGCTTACCTTATACGATCGACAGCTATGTAGGTATAGTACATACATTAAGTATTAGTAAAGCTCTCCGATGCATAAATAATTACCTAGCGGAGTCACCGAGACGCGACGTACACAAGACTTTATGTGTAATGTTGGAAAAAAAATCTGATTCACGCTGTATTCCCCTTATAGTAGGGTAGGTAGAGGGAACCTAGTGTCAAGACACTCCGTTCCATATTTTCCGCCAAATTTTTCGATTGCGTGTTGAGTGGCTGAACTCAATGTTGAGTTTTTGCCTTGGTTAGAGGGCGAAGAAAGTAAAATATTAATAAATAATAATTAATTCTCCCGAGCCAATATATAGAATATTCGTAAAAACATTTATTAAGTATTGATTTCTATGTCTCTACATATACGCTTGACAATATCTTCTCTTTTTTTTAGAAACAGACTCGCCTATAAAAATTACGTTTATAGATGCTTGTCTCCTCTATAATGATTTCTTGTTTTTCATTGTATTGGAAGAAAGCTGGAAAATACGTTTTTGCTAATAAGGAAAGGTTCGCGTTTACTGGTTCAGCTTTTAACGTTTCCACGCCAATAGAAGAATATTTTTAGAATAACACTTCAACAATGTTAGAAATATTTTTTTTGACTCACGCTGTATCACGCCCATACCAAGGTAGGCTTAAAAAGTAGTTCAGAATTTTAATTGTACATTCCATCTCAAGATATAGAACTATCATCAATTATTCTTTATTTTTGACAAATGTTCCGTAATTGTAAAATATACGAAATATTTTCTGTAAAAACAAATAAAACTGAAACAGTATAAGACGATGATTTCTATTTTTCTTCACTGTTCCCATACAGAATTGGATAGGGAGAGGGGGCTTAGTTTTGTGTAAGTAGTTAAAAATTTAGAGCTTAAGCACTTTTTGTCTAATTATCATTTCTGTAGTGGAACTATATGTCACATTTTTCTTATTATATGATGATGAAATAAATACAATCCATTCCTCTCTGAGTTGAAATCAAATCCACGACCGTCGCGTTTACAGTCGAACGCTGTGCCACTTCTGCATACTAAATGTCAAATTGAAAATCTAATAACATGTTATTTATCTGTGTTCTAGTTTTGACATTTAAAATATAACAATAATACATTTTTTTATCTGTCTACTGGTTTGACATTTAAATTCTAATCCAAACTTACCGTCGTGGGAACGTCAAATCGTTTTAAATGTTAATATTAGTTACAGATAGCTATACAACGGGGCTATTGTTGTTTTTTTTTTGTCGAAAGATACAATCGCGAAGGCCCGTGGGTAATCTGGAGCTCTTAGAATTATGGTGTGCCATAAATTATAGGTATGTTTTAAGGCAAAGGTTTTGCTTTATTCTTCCACAATAGATAGGAGAGTAATATGTCACTACTCTTAGTACCACTGGGTACTTACTAGGTAAGTAGTGTAGGTAGCACTACTTGAAGACTAGCATTAATCTAGGCTTAGTAGATCGAATAGATGGAAATCAATTAATTCCCCTTAACATGAATGCTCTCTGCCTACCCTACTATATACATATACAGCTTGAAGCTAAAAAAATTAATACAATTATGAGTATTATTTATATATAAAATAAAAAATAAATACTTATCATTCCTTCGTTTCTGGTCAAACCTTAACTTAATAATATTTCAATTCATCATTATAATGATGCATTAATTTAAATCACTCATATATTTAAATCAGCAATAAATAACTTAACTAGCATTCTCTGTTTATTACATTATTTACGACACTTCCTGGAAGAGTCGATTGCGATAACGCATTGAGAATGGCGCCATCTAGCGGCGGATAGCAAAAGCTACTGTTTAACGCCATCCATCGGTGAGCAGCTGAAAGCTTATATTTTATTATATGTATAGATTAAATAATTTAATTAATTAAAGTTTTAATTGAAGTGTATTTTATGATAATAATTATATAATTACTTGTAAACTTTATAATATATTTTAAAAGAATTAGAATAAATTTATTTTTAATTAACTGTAATGATAGGTCATTTCATACTAAAACAATAGAAACTCGATTAAAGTAGATAGATATCGATATTAAAACGAGTTGCTATTTTAATCGAAATAACTCATCAGATTAAAATTTGTACAAACGTCAATTATAATGAAAGGTGTCAGAGAAGTTGTTGCGTGAGAAAACGACTTTACAAATTATGGTATTATCTAATCAAATATTATAGCGTTTGCGTTTCGTACTATAAAGATTTGGAGCGGAAGTGTCTTAATGGGAACATAGTGTCTTAACACTATCTCGGTCTACCCTGCAATGTATAAGATAAAACGTAGAGCTAAAGCTAAGCTGAACAAAATTGAAGCCAATAACTACATTACATAAAAAGTAAACTTCGATTCATCTATATATCTATCAGTACATTTTTGAAATCATGGCACGTAAAATTTAATTAATATTTGTAAATACATAACGGAGAGACTTGTCACCAGATTTAAAACATTTGCGGGAAAAAAGTAAAGTTTAACATTAGATACTTTATAAAGATTGAATGAAAGTTGAAGTGATTTTTATTTATAAACATTGGATGAAATTTCAAAATGTCTTTAGTACTCTACTTTAGGCTTTTAAAATAATTTCTTCGTTCTCAAATATTTTTAACTGTTACAGTTTGTTTTGTTGAACCCGCTAATCTTAGGAACTTCTAGTTGGAATTGAAAAAAAATTTTGTATTTTTTAGGTCATTTATCGATCATCTCTTACCATTTGGAAAAAATCTAATATAATGTTTTATACAAATGTTTATATTAGATAATATATTTCTCCGTCTTCGAAGTTATGAAATCACCATTACACGTCACTACTTACAAACTTATCAATGTCCTTTGTATATTTCCAAGAAAATGGACAACATTGTTAACTTTTGCGCCTATTAGTGTAGAGTCGATCCCCGGAAAGTGTAAATTTTTATAAAAAAATTATGTAGAGATATATGTAGATGAAGATAGAAATCATATTATAATTAACTTTAATTGTCTTTAATAATTAAATAAAAATAAATGGATCTTAAAATCTGGAATTAAATATTTTACCATCTCTACACTAAACCTAGTCTAGTCTTTAAAAATAAGAACATGCTAAAATGGAGAAACAAAAAACAATCAAGTTTCCTTTTCTTTTCCTAATAAGCAAGAAAGAGAGCCCAAAATTAGAATTAATTATTTTAATTAGCTCGCACTGTTAACAAGGTAAAGAGCAGCGTTGAATTCCGCGAGTCCACGCGCAATATCTCGTACAATCTACGAAAAGAGAGCAATGGAGAGTCTTAAAACTGCACACTGCTATATGGATATGGATATAGAAGCGTGAAGAACCCAAAACTTCCATTTTTTGTGACAAACATACAATTGTAGCTATCTATTGGTATATACAATTATACATATATATCTCAGTTTCATAGTTTACTCCGCTTCAGTCGCTCGACTCGAGCTCAGTGTAAATTCAAACGGTGGAGGGTTCATACGTCAATTTAGTTTGAAAACCCGAAGTAAAATACGAAAGATATTATAAAAAACTTTTTTTTTTCTCCATAAAATTATATTTGTGTCTTTTTGTTTTATTGGAATTTTGTGGTTTTTTGTTTTATCGGTGTTTTATTGTTTTTGTTATATATTTTTTTGTGTTTATTCGAAATGTTTACGAGTGTATTGGCTGTGTAGCCCGCTTGGGAATTCATTTTTGGTAAGTTAAGTTGTAATTTGTTCATTAATTTTGATTGTAAAATATAAAAAAGTAAAATAATATTAAAAATAATAATTTGATTATATTCAGGGAAACTTTATTTTAATTAAGCTTAATTAAAATTTATAAGTTCAACATTTTTGGAAAATTATAATTCAGTGTATGTTTTCTTATAAGTATATTTTTTAATTAGAAATAAATTGGAACATAACATAAACAAGAAAATTATACTTAAATAAAAAATAACAATAAAAAACTTAAAATTCTCATAATAAAAATAAACGACGAAATATTTTTAATAACATTATTTCATTAAGATTAATAAAATATGTAATTTAGTATACTATAATAATGTAAAATAATAAAATATTATTCAACTATGATTATATTTGTTGTTATTTAAGTACAGCCTATTAGAAAAAAAATATATATTAATTTGTTATTCAATAGTTACTTTGGCTTAAAATCTAAAAATTTAACCTTACTTAAAATTTAAACACCACGAGTAATTTTTTTCCAACAAGAAAGTCCTAAATATGGTGAAAGAAAAACGAATAAGTGAAAAAAATATTTCTTTTTTTTTTCTAAAATACAACATGGATTTAAAAAATTATATGTAGTATATTAATTATAGTAATATTAAAAAATATAATGAGTTTAAAATTAGTAGAATATCATGCCGACTTTTTTTCGGTTTCGGACTTCGGTTGAACTGCCTTCCAGTCCAATTGCGTTAAACGGTGTCTATTTAAAACCTATTTACATATTTTATTAACTTAGATTTGTAATATTTGTTTAAATTTATCCATTAATTACTAAGATTAAACCTAATTGAGAAATAAGTAGAGCGAGTTGAGTCATTAATATTATTATGAAATCATAAGTTAAATAATATATATAATAAATCATAGTAAAAAGGACATGTTGGCATAGTTCCAATCTGTTTGGTTTTAAATGGCTATTGCGGGTTCTAATTCCTATTGGTAAATATTATATAATATAGGTGATGTGAATATGAAATATTTTTATTTTAATATTTACATGCCTCGAGAATTCGGGCGGCATTCAAAATTTAAAGGAGAAATCGGAAGTGTTTTAATGAGAACAGAGTGTCTCATTTCTTTAGACCAGGTTCCCGCTACTTACTGAGCTTTTTAAAAAATATTTAATACTAGTTTCGATCGATGTAAGCGCGTTCAACGAAACAAGATCCGTAGTTATTACTTCTATACTTGTCTAAATCAAAGAAAAAATAATATCTTATATTCAAATGTTCATCATACTAAAACAGAAAATAATATTAAATTCCTTATGTATGAAGTAACATTATAAAGATTACCCCATACAGGATTTGAATTCAAAACCAACGCATACAATGGAAAGTACTAATTAGTCACATTTCTTTACGAAATCCTTGCTTATCATATTTCAAAATTGAATCTTCGATATTCGTCATACAATACAAGGCTATTGTATTAAAGTGTCTCAGGCCATTTCTTCATATAGCAGAATAGAGAGAGAAAGATTAGTATTAAAACACTCCGATTACATGTTAAGTGGTGTTTCTAACGAGACTTGAGGAATAGATTGTTTGAAATATAAAGAATCGCTCGGGAAGAAATGAATTTCCTTGAATATAATTTTATAAGTTCACGCTGTATCCCGCATATAGAAGGGTATACAGAGTGAGGTAGTGCCAAGACTCTCCGATCGAATTTTGAGACGTGTTAAGTTTCAGAACTCAACACTGCTTTTTGTCTTTTTACCAGAGCTAGAATATGAAAATAAGTCATTCCCTCAGGGAAACGACTTACCCTTACAGTCACACGCCACGACGCGACTGCCTAAGCCTTATAATATTAATTTATATGTTATGTATGAAATTTTGCAGTAAAAATGACCCATTTCTTTTACTGCACCTAAGTATTGGAGCTGAAAAGTAAAACTTACGTCATGACATCTAAATAAAAAAAGATTATTAATTTAAAAGCTTTATACAGCTTTTACTATATTATATCACAGGTAATTAATTATAAATACTAATTAATCACCCTTTCAGGCCGTAATGTACAACGTCTGACCGTAAACGGAACATTTGTGGGTTCGATTCTTACTCGAGGATATGAAATATTTAATATTTTTGTTTCCTCGCTCAGGTAAAGCGACGTTAAGTTGCATCACTGGACATGCAATTCCTTCAGAATTAATAGAAAATGAGGAAATGAGGAATAAATTAGATCTAACAGTCTTAATATTAGGTTCCCAAGTTCCCTCCACATGCGGGATACAGCGGGAAGCTATTTAAAAAAAAGCAATATATAAGCTAATGTACAGAGGTATGCAGAAAAATATGTGTAGGCGTAACACAGTTATATTTCAATATAGAAGACCTGCATTCAAAGAGAACAGGTCATTGACGGTGCAAGTGGATTGCTAGATATGGCCTTGGAATTCAATGGAACATGTAAGGTCTATTCTGGGCGTTGGTTCTGGGTTCAAATCTGTTTGATTTTTTATTAGTTTCACGCTGTTTCCCACACAGCATCGCAGAGGAAACCAAGTGTTAAGACACTCTATTCCACATCTTTTTTATTTTTTGAAAATGTATAGGGTAGGGTACGCATAGAATTTTAGATAGTCCGTTCCATATTTTACGCAGAGTTCTGGAGGTATTGCCTATTTAGTGGTGAATGGAATGAAAATATTAAATATTTCATTTTCTTTTAGTGATAATCGAACCCACAATAACCTGTTACCTTCCCGATCAACCCCAATTTACTTAATTTTTCTTCAATAATTGATATTTTCAATTAGCTGGAACCCACCTTTAACTAAAATACCCACAGTTTATTTGTTCTTCAAAGAGTTCTTAAACTAAAACCGGGTTAGCATTATCTAAAGCGTTAGCCAAATAAGTATTATTTTTATCAAAAGAGGACTTTTACCTACAACGCCGTGTTTATATATGATTGTTTTTTAGTTATTTAGCCTAAAATACTGTAATTGGTATTTTTAACGCTGCCTTTGTCAGTCGAAGTCGAAGCCGAGGTAAACGTAAACGCGACAGTTGTGAGTTCGATTTCCGTTTAGGGTAATTATTTTTTATTTCAAGTTTCATTTTCTCACCCTGACTGACGAAGCGCGGCGTTGGGTTCCGCCATCCAACACGTAATTTATCGAAAATTGGGGATGGACTGCCTTAATACTAGCTAGGCTATGCCTACCCTGCTATATGTGCGATAGAGCGTGTATGAAATTTCTATAATTTCTAGAAAAGAATTCCTTTGCTTATTAACTTCCATAAAATGTATATAATATTTTTTTAAACTTCTGTAAAATAATATTTTATATATATATGTATAGTATAAAGCGATTAAAAAAATAATGTTCAGTGAACTAAATAATTAACCTTTACATTAACTGCGAGGTCGGGAGTTCTATTTATGTATTTTTTTTACAGGCCTATTCTCGTTTGAGGTGGAACGAGGGTATTTTTTAACTTTCTCTAATTATAGGATGGCTAAGTTTGGTCTCAAGTTAAATCAAGAGACATATAAATAAAAATTACATTTATTAATATTTTTCTTTGTATTAACCAACACGCGTGACTACAAACGCTATGGGTTGTAGATTCGATTCCAACTAGGGGAAATTAAATATTTAATATTGTTCCTCGCTTTATAACGAGCACGGCGTTGAAATTTGTCACTCAATACGCAATGACACCGGGATTTGGTGGAAGCTGGGACCGAAAGTGTCTTAATTAGAGCGGAGTGTCTCAACAGGTTCCCTCTGCATACCTAGCTATGTGCGTGATACAGCGTGAATCTAAAAAAATACACATTTTTCAAAACTAATATGTAATGTTATACAATGTTTACAAAATATACAGCCTTGACCTTCCGCAGTCAAAGGTTATCGCGTCCACTGATAAATATAACAATTTGGCATTATTACGCGAATTATGTATTCAGTATTTACCTATATTTAACTTTTTGTTCACTTCACCCTATATTCTGCTTATAGCAGGGAAGGTAAAAGGAACCTCTTCCTAAGACACACTATTCCGGACAGCCCATCTCATTTTCAAGACGTTGATGACCTTTTAGTTATCTAATTGTGAAACGTCCTATGACGAACGGGAAATAGTTCCATTATTTATTCGAAGTTCTATATATTTTTTAACTTATAATTTTGACTCTATATATTTTTACCATAAAGAAACAAATCTGCAGCTTTTCCACATCTAAATCAATTCAAGTCTGTAATATTCCTATTAAAGTCATATTTAATAGTATTTTTTATTCTTTAATGCATATATTAATATATCTTTATTGTCGTAAACATTTATGTATTAATAAGCAGACATAACTTATTAGATTAACATACGTTTATATTTCTGTATTATATAGTTTTATTTATATTAAAGAGCTTCTTTGATTCTTCTTCTTCCTGGCATTAACCCCGGCTGTTACCAGGGTCGGCTTTCCTACTCAACCTACTCTACTTTTCACGGTCTTTTGCGTCCTCGGTGGTTAAACCATTGGCTCTCATGTCCTGCATCACGACATCCAACCAGCGCTTGCTTGGGCGTCCGGTAGGTCACGCTCCAGGAACTGGTATAGCAAGGCACTTGCTTTCGACATAGTTCTTAGGCCGCTAGAGCTTAGAGCTTCTTTGATTGAACGCTCTAATCTCAGGAACTTTTGATAGTCTATTTATCGAGGAAGGATATATATAGGCTATATTTCTTGACTTTTAACGTTTCAATATAAATAACCAACACGTAGAATTTAATATTTTCATTTCTTTGCTAACAAGGCGAACCGTGGCGTTGAGTTCCGCCACTCAATTCCAGAACCACAGTACTTTTCGGATTTCGGCAGAAAGTCGGGAACGGTTTCTTAGTAGAGTTCCTATGCTATAAAAAGGGTCACACACACACCTTTGTTGTTTCCATTTGACCACGCAGGTCAAGTCGTAGGCTTAAGCTAGTATTTTATATAAAATCGTGAAGACGGAAGTAATAATAATTTTACGGTGCTACGTTTTTATAAAACGGTAATAGTATAGAAGTAAGGAAATGTTAGATTACGAAATCACCATTGTGAATGCTATGCGTAGGATTTATTGATTTTTAGTGTGTATCAAGCTTAAGTTAACTTGTGTTAAAGATTTTTCAAATATTTATACTGATATTACTTACTTTTACTTCTCTTATTGAGCAAGGTAGGTATATGATAGGTCATTATTTTAATTCTTTGTAATGTTAAGTGACTCTTGTGTATCTTAATTTGATATTTATTGTAAAATTTTATTCTAATTTAATATTAACTTTAAATTAATTATTTTTTGTATATTTTAATTATTTGTTAACATTTTCAATATAAAGTTTTTTGCACCGTTAAGAAAAATAAAGAAATACATCGATCCGTAGGACTATCAAGTAATTTACTATATTTACTGATCTTCTATTTCCATTAGGAACCATTCCCAACACACTATAACAAAACATATAAGAATAGAATAAGCACAAACTTCAATATCCACTTTCTTTTTTTAACTTTTTGCTGTATCCCGCATATAACATAACAGGCATAGCAAAGGCAGAGGGAACCTGGTGTGAAGACACTCCGTCCCCACTTTCCACTTGATTTTTAAGACATTGCATTGAGCTAAGAAATTATAGCAAATTAGCAATGCATGCCCCCAAATGGGAATCAAGTCCACAACCGTCGCGTTTTCAGTTACACGCTGTGTCACTTGGCCTTAATGGCCTCAATTTCGCACTTGTCAAAATTAAAAATATCTCATTCAATATTTAGTGTCAAGTTACATGCTCCATACACTCATACAGTCTAATCAGTTAATTAATAGTAATTAGGCCATTTTCAGCACTTCACTTGCAAAATACAGTGGCTTCAATGTTTTAAGATGTTTCTTCTTTTTTGGACTTATTATTATGAATTGGCTGAAAGAATTTAGTGATAGAACACTCCGTTCTCCATTTTTGGTTAGAGGTGGTTCTCCACTGAACACGCAATGCCTCTAGAATGCGGCGGAAAATGAGGGACGGATTGTCTTAATTAGAACGGAATATTTTTTAACACTAGGTTCCCAGGTTCCCTCTGACTACCCAGCTATGCGCGGTATACAGCGGGAAGCTAAAAAATCTATTCGGAATTGAATCTAAAAATTTTAAAGTTCCTTTACGATGCACCCGCAGCTAGTAATAATTACCTTACGGGTATTCTTCGACAAGTGTTAATTCGGCTTCTTCGGTAACAAGTTATTTTGTACAGGGATGTATTTATGTAATTTCTATGATTTTTTTTATAATTTTATTATATTTTTTGTTGATTTTTTTTTAAATTAAAATAAATGCAACTATATATTGTGCTAAATATAATATGTTTGATAAGCCAAATTTGTAATGAAAAGGAATAGCAAAAACAATAATATTTTTTAGCAAAATAATTAAGCGATCAGTTGTAAGTGCAGTGGGTTCAAATCCTTTCTAACGAAATAATTTCATATATGTTATAAATAATAGGGGAGAGAATTGAGCAGCACATCACTAATATATAACTTTCTTCGTTAAAATTACTCAGGAAGCGAAATGAAATAAAAATATATATTACAGTTATATAAGCCACTTTCACAACTTAATGAGAAAAATATGAAATATAATAATGAGAAAAAAGAACCTGGCGGTAGAAAGTCGAAATGATTTCTATAATACTTAAAATGGCATAGAAACCTGCTTGTTTTTATTATCCGTTGTATTGCAACGGTATATCTCTTATTGAAGTAAATAAAGTCAGTACATTATACGACATTGGTGAAATTAAAATCCTCCTACGCTGTGAGACAGTTATCTCTTACCAAACATGATATATGAAGTTGTTATCTTAATGTATTTTATTTTTAGCTTCATGCTCTATCCTACACATAAAAAAAGAAGCAGAATAAGAATTACAGAATTATTGAGGCGTTTGTATTAGATGATGGAACTTAACGCCGCGCTTTCTCTTGCTACTAGAGTAGGGAAATTAAAAATCTCTCAAATGGATATCGAATCGACAATGGTCACGTTTACAGTTACACGCTAAATATTATTTACAGATGTTTCAAGCACAAATTTAAGAAAATCACAAACTGTATTGGTCATATTGCCGTGGCATCTGATTATTGTCTATAAACAACAAATACTACAAAAATTTGCAAAAATATATATAAATAAATATAAATATATAAATATTAACCTATTTCCCAAATTAGACAGCTTAGTATTCATCACACTAAACCGGTTTTAACTAGTTTCAAATTTACATTTTTTTTTTACCCAAATACCTCCCTGAAGCACTCATCTATATGTAAATGATGTCTGTTTGTGCAGCTGTCTGCCATGAGTATTTGAGGTGCATCTCTATATTGAGTTGCATAATATTTTAATGATATATGATCTTATCTTAGCTTTACAAATTAGGTGGTTTTAAAGCTTTATTTCTTTTTTGAGTGAGGGAATAAGAGTAATAGAGATGATTGAAATGAAATGATTTTAAATGTATCATTCTATTCATTTTATTTTTTTGGTTTAAGAGTTTTTTTATAATAAATATAATAGAAGTGTTATAGGCTAGCTATAACAAATATTTTAATTGAATAACATGAATAATATTACCTCTAAACTTCTGCGGTAAATGGTAAATAGTGCGTCCTAACACCTAGGTACCGTCTGCCTATCCTGCTGTAAATAAACAAAGTAAGTAAAATAACTAGCAGGGTAGTTATTTATCAGAGTGAATCTAAAAAAAAAATAGAGACAACGAAAACCTTAGGTTGTACGTTAAACACTAAAGAACCGAGTGACTTAGCACCAGGTTCCCTCTACCTATCCTGCAATATGAGGGATGTAGAGTGAAAAAAGATTTAACAAACTATTCCTAGCTCTAAGATTAATATTTACTAAATTTATACAAATATAAGTATTAAACAACTTGTTACAGCAGTTGAAGTTACAAAGCTCATCCAACATAATAATGTCGTCACACATAATCAATAACCCTTGTGTCTAACAGCTGTTTAAAGCTAACTCAGAAGACATACTTATTCATATTTTATAATCTGTGTAAAAGAGAGAGTGAGAGAGAGAGAGAGAGAGAGAGAGAGAGAGAGAGATTGTTCAACCCCGTTAAACGACGTAATTACTTTCATTATTTCGTTCTGGTACGGCAAATGTGGCTTTAAGTTACATAGCAGGGTAAGCAGTGAAAACCTAGTTAAGAAACTCCTTTCCGTAATTTCCAACTTAGTGGTAGGACACTCCGTTCTCATTAAAACACTTCCGGTTCCCATTTATGTTATACAAAATGATTTAAATTATGAACAATAACTTTCTTCGGACTTAGCTAAAATGTAATACAAGAATGAATTTCCATGGAACGGCTATAATGTAAATATTTAAGGTAGGTCGGTTTGTTTATATTACTTTTGAAACTAATTGTAGCAGGAAATTGACTTGTAACTTGTTACTTACAAGTATTTTAAATAATATATGTTTATTGCCTTTTAGTTTTGTGTTTTAAAGTATTAGAGGGATTATAAAATGGTTAAAAATATAACAAAAAGAACTGGTAATAGTCCTAACAGTTGCTGGCTTTCTCAGTGTTATTATTATGTTCCCTTACATAATTCTTTAAGGAACCAATATAATTATGAATATGGACTTCTATAGCTTAAAAAATATATGTATTAACACACAGAGGGAACCTGGGAACCTAATGTAAGGACGCTCTGTTTATATATGAAGAATATATGAAGAATTTAAAGTATATTATTATTTCCCCCGAAAGGCAATCGAACCTAAAACCGTCACGTTTACAGTCACACCTTTGTGGGGCACAAACTATGGGGCACTTTGTGCGCTACAACGGCCTTAGTTTTCAAGACAGTATTTCATACATCAAAGGCAATTTTCACGTATATATAGCTATAGGGCTGTACTGCACCCCTACTTACCACCCCACTTAAGTGCACCCTCAGAATTGTGCACTTAACTTCGAAAGTTCCTACTTTCTACCCTACGACGATTAGTATTTCAACGAGGAGTCCTTTTGTTATAGCTCCATATATGGTATTTGGATTATTTGTAATAGAAAATGCTTTATAAGATATGTTTGTATTGTGGGAAAAGATTGATATTTAGTTTAAGTTTTATCAAAATCGGCTTATGAGAGCGGTAATGGAATATGTTACATAATTTACAATGTTACATTCACTTTTATATTTTATAATTATTTGTAATAACGCACAGAATTCCCCAAATTAAATTCGAACCCACGACCATCGCCTTACAACGGGCACAACCCATCTACGCTACAATAACGTATAATAAATTAAAAACAATTTTCTTACTGCATTTCAAAATTGAATAAAATTAAAATTCCTCAGTAAAACCTATAAAGTACGCGTCGTCGTGGAAACCGAGTCAACACATAGAGGCTCTTATAAATTATTAACCTAATTGTAAATTCATGTTGGACTTTAAAAGTCTATAAAAAGTTAGTTTTTTTATTAGAATTGTTAACAATTGACTTATGGTTTATAAAAATATAGGTATTTTATACGAGCATCGAACCCGTGACACCATTGGAATTCTGATTTTCTTAATATTATACCTAAACATTTTTATAAAATGTTAACTTAATTATAAACTACATATGTATATAAATAGATATTTTAATTCTAATACATCAACTAATACAAATTTGTAATAGATGAGATTCAAACCCACTATATACGATAATATCTATTGTAATAATCAAGATAAAGATATGGTCATAAAGTAAAAATATAGATATTAACATATACAAGCTCTTGTATTCTCCTATTTGTTTAGACAAGGCACAGCGTTAGGTTACGCCTTGTAAAAACGGAATATCTTAACACTAGGTTACCCATCAAATATCGAAAATGTGTGAAACTATTATTATACTACTAGTACTAGTGAAACTATTTATTGCACTTTCATCCAATTATATCTATGGAATGAATAATTCGAAATACATTTTCCATACAAATCCATCATTCATACAATATAATGAAGCCTTGGAATAACGTATAGTAATTTAAGCCTACGTAATGAGCTTCGAATGGTGTCTGACCTGCGAACGGTTCAAGGCGGTAATGCTGCTACTGTACAATGTATGTATGAATGAATGTTAGAAGTTTACATATAATTTGTTTAGAAAGTATATAAAAAAGTATAGAAAGAAAACGTAAAATTTTAACGAAGCGAGATTTGAAGCAGCAGTCACAAGCTCTTATCAACCGTGAAACTCAAATTAAAAACTCACTGTTTGTGGGTTCTATCCCCAA
Organism: Heliconius nattereri; assembly: GCA_013403645.1. Classification (NCBI taxonomy): domain Eukaryota; kingdom Metazoa; phylum Arthropoda; class Insecta; order Lepidoptera; family Nymphalidae; genus Heliconius; species Heliconius nattereri. Next base: position 365,017 of record JAAIXI010000246.1, on the reverse strand, counting down.
TAGAGGAAATCAAATATTTATTTGAATGTTTATTTTCACTTCTTCACTCTATAAAGCAAGCGAGGCGTTGAGTTCGCCAATCAACACGCAACGCTTCCAGAATTCGGCAGAATATGGGGAACAGAGTGTCTTAACACTAGGTTCCCTCCTACCGGCTGTGTGGGCAGAGGGTTCCCAGTGAGTGTTTCATAATATGAAAGTTACTAAAAATAACTAACCCACTATAAGTTATAAACAGGTACAACGGATATGACATCTGCATAGCAGTCGCGTACTGCATTCATCAGGCCGTCTTAATTATTGTAATAGCCACGCCCTCGTTCTCTATAGGTACTTATGGATAACGTAATTGGTTGTTAAAATTACATTAGTTTTTGTGTTAAAATGTGTATTTTTAACGTGTTTTAACCGACTGTGAGGTGGAAAGGAGGTTATGTGTTTTTCTGGCTCCGTTTGTGTGTTTGTTTGTAGAAAAAAAGCCGAATAGATTATGTTTAACTGTAGGAACACATTCTGCAATCAATTAAATCTTCTCAAGGAAATTATTATTTAACTGTAAAATATAAATGGATCGGACTGTTAATTTTAATAAACTACTGGGTTTATTTATCCAGCCGGAGTTTTTTTTAGCTTTCTTTCTTTAGCTTATTACAACTCTTGTTTTGTTATTTTCAGGTAAGTACAGAGAGCCAAATATCAAGACACTCTTTTCTCCACTTCCTATCTAATTTTAAGACATGTTAATCGGTAAAATTTAACATCATTTAACTGAAACTAATATAAATATGTAAGTACGATAGGTAGCTGTCATAGTGGATGACGGAATAAATGGACTGGTTAGTTTTACAGTGAAAAGAGAGGTAAGATATTTTTACAATATATTTTCTGCTAAAATACTTAATTACAGAATAATTTATATTTATATATATATAGGCATTGTTAAAAGTTTGAGATTAACATAAAATACACTTAATTAAAAAGTAGATAGATAAATAATACCCGCCCATGGAAGCGATTCAAACCCTCGAACAATTACTTTAAAATTAAATTTTTTAAATACTTATCTAACTGTTACTTATCAGAAAATCAACTGCACAATAAATTGACGGTAGAATTAAAGTTAAATTAAATAAAATAATAATCAATTTATCTGTTACTTATCTGTCAGTTAAATTAGATTCCATTACGTCTGTGCTTTGCTATCTTAATGATTAGTCGAGATTGTATAGTTAGTTTCTAAAGCCTATGCTGCCTTGTAATCTAGCATTTAGCCTAATAGAAATGTTGTTTTAATTAAAGTTGTATAACTATTTGTACTTGTTTTGATATATTTTAATTAGAGTGCATTATAAAGAACTCTAGATAGAGAAAACGCAGTGACAAGACTCTACGATCCCCACATTCCACTCAAGTTTTAAGACAATGCATACCGAGTGGCAGAACTCAACGCTGCACTTTATCTTGTTACCAGAACGAGAAAATTAGAAGTATCTATTTGAATTAATAAAAATAATAATAAATAAGTAATATATTTTTAGGATTCCGTTCCTAAAACGGTAAAAAAGAGTCCCATAAAGTAGAGGACTTTATCATCCTATCCATCTATAGCAAGATGTGAACTCACTACTCTTAGTAAAGTACCCTGAAAGTAAAAGGTTCCGTTTCAATTCCACGAGCTTTCTAAGCTCTTTGTGAATGGCAGTGACTTATTGAATATCTCTATCTCAAATCCATCTCTTTAAAGTAATTTCTAGTTTACCTGTAAAGGTACAACGTGATACTTTGTCCAAGGAGTTGAATTATTTTGTATGTATTTTGTCACTACCCACTTATCGCCCACTGGAGTGACAAAATTGTAGGCTCCGTTGATTGTAAGATTAGAACCGCCTTTCATTTTCATAATATGTTGTATTGTCACCGAAATGTCATTTAGGGCAAGGACATCAAAAAGTAAACAAAAAAAAAAATTTTTATATACTAGGTATTTAGTATGCCTATACTTGAGGCCATAAATTGTGGCTGTAAGCGGTTGTTGGTTCCATTACCACTTGAGGAAAGTTAATATTTAATATTTTCATTTCCTGGAATTCGGCGGAATATTAGGTTCCCTCTGTTTAACTGCTGTGTGCGGGATACTGCTTAGTACTAAAAAACAAAAAAAAAAACAAAACCGATGGCTAAAAAAACTAAAATATTTAATAAGTCCATGAACTTCTTTGATCAACTAGAGAAAGCGCTACCTCATAACAATATTCGTAATGTCACACTGCTGAAGAATCTATTGAACATGCTGTTTCAATAACTGAGCGGAAAGTGGAGAATATAGTATCCAGCCAATGGGTACCCTCTGAAGTTAAAGTTACGAAAAAGAAAGAATAAAAAAATATATAATTCCACTGATAATTTCCTGATAAGATAAAAACATGTCAAAAAGGTATTTTAAAGATTCAGGGAACTATTATTATGCTTATCTAAAAACAATATCGTAACATTCTTAGAAAGCTCGCGATAAATCTATGAAAGCATGAACATTTCAAGGAAATGGAGTACACATAAAAGTGAACTAAAAAATTCTACAGCTTTTAAGGTAACATCAGATTATAAGCGCGATGACTGAGGGTTCGATTCCCTTATCTTTTTCACAATTTCACGTAGAGTGGTGGCGGCCAACGCCGTACTTACGCGAAATTAACATTTTATTTCCTCGATTTGAAATCGAATACACAGCCTGCACGCTTCTACCCCTGGGCCAAAATGGTATTAATGGCCAATTGTATTTTACTCTAGAAGAGGAAAGTACGGCGTTTAGTTCCGCTACACATTATACAGACATTACGTCTTGAATTCAGAAGGCAAGCGGAGACAGAATATCTTGACACTAAATTTTTTGTTTACTATTAGCGGGATAAAGCGTGAAGCAAAAAAAACTGTATAACTTTGTTTTATGGTGCCCTTCTAATATAAGATTCTTTTCACGTAGATATATATTTTGTTGCACCTCATAACTTTTTATGGGATAAAATGTACCGGAAATGGAATATTTTTCCTTCACCCCTGGATGTCTGTTTTTGTTATTTCCGCTGATAAAAGCTCTGTTTGCTTTTTTTAGTGAACGTAGGTGTGCCTTTATAATAGATGACATGTCTTTCGATTTTACATTTTTATGGGATGCATGTGATTACAAACGCGATGGATGTGGATTCGATTCTCATTTGATGGAAATAATAGCAGTGTCTTGAACTCGCGTGAAAAAAGGGAAAACAGAGTGTCCTATCTCTATTTACTTATCTTATTCGATATGGCAGACAGTATGAAAATAAAAAATAATGATGTTTTGGGTGGCCTTAATTAGATGCGATATATATAATAATAACTATATATAATTTTAAAATTACTTACATTAAAAATATCTCTTGTAACTATTACGCAAAAGTATATAAAATATAGAAATTTTGAAAACCTACTGTATCATTTAATATCATTTTCATAGGTTTATAGGTTTTATAGGTTTCATTATTTTTGCCTATAAACGCTACAAAAAGTTTTGAAAAAAAAAATGTAATTCACTACAATCTGGAATTATATGCAATTATTTGCTGCTATTAAACTCGTTTTAATTATGCTACGATATTTTACGTAACTATACATATTAATGACATTCTAATTATCAATCCAAATATGCAAGGTCCTAGGTTTGGTTCACATTTATGTATATCATTTTACCTTACCTAGCTATCGATGTAAGGCGTATAATGCATTGCTAAACTGATTTTGATGAAACTTCGACTGCTCTCTAATAAAAAATATTTTTTTATTTATTTTCTGAGAAATTTATAAACAAGCATAAAAATGCACTTGATAGGAAATTTAGCCTGAGTGCTTACTCATGTAAGTATTGTCCAATTCCAACAATATCACACACAGGCACACATACATTTCAAACTCATAACCTCCATTTTCTAAATCGGTTAAAAACTGGAAACGAACAATCGATATCCAGTTAAAACAATAAATTTTATTATCTTCACGTTATTCGGTACCAATAAACCAGTTATTAGTGAATGGGAGTTTTGAAATAGCTTTGAATAGTCCAAGTTTGTATTTCCTCTATACATTTGCTGCCTACAACTTTGTAAATTGTTAATTTAGACCAGTAAATCAAGCGATTTTTTTTTATGTATTATTAACAATATGAATACGATTACGGAAACGCAGGACACTACGTTGCCCATTTTTTTGCCCCCAGGGCATAGCGTGTTGAGTGGAGGAACTCAGAGACGCGATTTAGTGCTGAGTGACCATATTCAGCAGGAAAACTAGTCATAAGTGACTATATTTCCTCTTTTTCGTGTATGCAGAGTTTATCATAGCAATATTGAAGGAATAACAATTCCCCCAATTTGAATTCGAACCTACAGTATAACGTGCAGTGACAGTAGCTGCTTTATAGCTGCATAAATAAAGAGAAAATAAAGAGTATATTTAAAAACTTTGGCAAAAAAATATATGATATAAAACGGAGAACGAAAGTGCCTCTATACTGGGTGCAGTTAAAAAATAAAATAGAAAATGACAACATTTTAAAAACATTTTAACTCTACAATCTTCTAATATAATAAATATATCTATAATATTATATCCGTCGTTCTATTTAAAAGAAAACATAAATTTTTAGAATAGTTATAAATATAGTGAAATGCTACTGAATTAAACGATCTTATGCTGTCTATGTTATAAGCCACTTAGCGTTTTTTTCCCATTATGCCACTATATTTGTAAACAAAGTGAAAGATTTATACTGTGTACAGCCGGGTAGGGTAGGGCAAAGGGAACCTGGGAACCGAGTATTTAACCCAGTATTAAACACTAGGTTTTCAGGTTCAGAGTTCCCTCAGAGTTCCACAAAAAGTGGGAAACGGAAGTAAATTAAATGGGAACTGAGTTTCTTAGCACTAGGTTCCCAGGTTCCCTCTGCCTACTATGCTATGTGCTAAAAAACAAAAATGCATATATTTATTAATGCGTTTGTAAACACAGCACGTATGGAAGTCATGATGCAGCTTAAGTACTCCACCTCTGACTTTAAAACGAGTTTTATCTTTATTGATATGAAATATTAATTACTGTAAACATTAGTTGCAAACACGCTTTACACGTTTTACTTGTTTTTGGTAGAAAATCTTAGATTATCTTCTAAAACATTACATATATGTTATGGCGTAGTTGGGATATATTAAATTTGAGTATTTGAGTGTCAGTAGAATCTTCTAAAAAGAACCATACTTAAAGGTTCCCGCTGTATCCCGCACACAGTAGGTTAGACAGAGGGAACCTAGTGTTAAAACACTCCGTCACCCATATTCTTCTAAATTTTTCGACGCATTGCGTGTTGATTTGCGGAACTCAACTCCCGGATTTGGCTTTGGTGTCAGAACAAAGAAATGAAAATATTAATATATTACGAGTATAATTCATTCCCTCGAGTCGGGATTGAAACTACAGCTCTTGCGTTACAATCTTTTAAGTTGCCTTATTACCCATACTTCACCATAATATTTATATTTCGTCCCATTTTAAACTTTGACCCGCTTACCCGTCAACATAACGACCGTAACACATGTATTACATATATAATAACATTTTTTACAGTTTTGGGTTAAAAATGTTTGTTTTAAATATGTTATTATATATTGTATTTTTTTTATGTTTATTTCTTTTTTTTCTCATGAGAACACATGGACATGTGGTGTGCTTAAAGAAGATTTTGATAATAAAAAATAATTATTTGGGTCAACTTAAAATATTTAAAAATAGCTACTAATAAGCAATAGGTATATATACCCTACGTTTTTCGTGATAGTCTCATATTTTTTATGGACGGATCTCTAATTTTTATATACATAAATTTAAAAAAGCATTTTAACTTCTTTCTAGAGATCTTTTAGACATTTGTCACATGGCATTTGATGGAGTTAAGCGCCGCGCGTTGCCTCGGTACAATAGCGAGGAAACACAAATATGAAATATTTCATACCCCGGAGTGGGGATCGAACCCTCGATTACACTACTATGGTATATACAATTCAAATATTCTCTACTATGCCATGACGGCGTCTACATTTTAATTTGTTTATTAGATCAATTATCGTCAATGACTACTGTATTCTCTAACAGACTAATTATAACTACAACTGGCAGTTACCAGTTCAAATTCAATATATCAAAACGTTAGTAATTAAAGAGAATAAATAATTCCAGTGTAGGCTAGGCCAGACATGAGAAATGGAAGTGACTTAGTGGGAACGGTGTGTCTTAGCTCTAGGTTTCCTCCCCTTACCCTGTTATGTGCACGATACAGCGTCAACCTAAAGAATCTCGGAATTAAAGCGGTAGCTGGGTTTTTGAATCGTTGTAATTGGAACTAATACCTTTTGTACATCACATATTTCTTTATTAAACATAAAATTTTAAATAAAAGAAAAAACTAAATTAAAATAAAAAAACCTATACACACCAAAAATAAATCTTATACTGTAATAATATGTCAAAATCAATTTTCATAATAATGATTGATTGGACTTACATAAGTCGGTCAGAAAATGTCTATTGACGTTTAATGTGGGTTATTTTATTATTAGCTACGGTTTGTACTTATTATACTAAATTACATATTAAAAGATTTAAATTGTACCTTTTATCGCAAATTCGTGAATGAAGCTTAATATCCATTCGGATTGGAGTCATGGTTTGCTGAGTGCTGGAACTCAACGCCGCTCTCCGTCTTGAGCTGAGAATTTAAAAACAAATCGTTCACCACATGGTGGACTAGCTTTGCTTTGTTTCTAAAACGAAAAAAAGAAAATATTAAATAGTTCGTTTTCAAAATTTTTCAACAACAAAAATATTTTTTAGAAACGTGTAAAAATTTCAAACTTCTTGAGAACGTACGGCTTAGTGATCAGAGACAGTCAGTTTCCAAGAGGCGCGAGTTCAAATTTCGCTACGTTCAAATTTTATATTAAAAAAAATTTTTAAATATTACCCATAATTTCATAATTTAAATATAAAATTTCATTCATTCATCCACCATTTATTCTAGCGTCAGTCAGTCAGGTCAGTTGTAAGTAAATCAGAAAACACATAGTTAATTTAAATGAACGTCCTACAGTAATAGCGGCTGCGGCGTAAGCCAGGAAATGCCATATTAGACATACAATCGTATTTTATAGACTGCAGGCGCCGCTTGCGACTGATTTCTTGTAGGGTTCACAAAACTTGTGAAGATGTTTTTTTTATTATGTATTAAGTTGCGGAACTCAACGCCGCGTTGTTAGATGGGTGTCAGACGAAAAAATATTAAATTATATCTATATATAACATTTTATTCCTGAATTTCTGATCAAATTTAGTGATAATGCAGTTTTGGTTGACCGTTCCCCGTACCTGTAGGAATTTTTGGAATCTTTTCATAGTGCCCTACACTCCTAAGAACTCCTTGCATGTTAAATTTCAGTGCTCTATGCCACTTCCGGTGGTTCGTTGTCTTTTAATCACTAAGTAATGGAAGAATTTAATATATCTTTACAAGTTTCCATTTTTTACCTCACTTAGCAGAGTAAACAGAGGGAACCTGGGAACCTAGTGTTAAGATATTTCATTACCATATATAGATTTACGGAGACATTGCATGTGTGTAACTGGAAGTGATAGGGCTCAACGTCACGCTTGCGTCGTTACGGGAGAGGAGAAACGAAAATGTTAAAGATACATTTTCCTCCAATGGGAATCGAACCCATAACCCGTCGCGTTTGCCATAACTGGTCTCGAAAACGCCTTCTAGAAGTTAACAGAAATAACCTTACATAAAAAAAATGATATTCAGTTTATTTTATAGGATCCTACACTTTTTATTTAACCATATAAACATGTTTGTGTTTACAGTACTATAAATATTTCTAGATTTCAGACCGCAGCCACGTCATATATAGACTTAGTGTTGATTTTACACGTGCTTCTTACATAAAGTTGGTCTTGAAATTTAGAATCAACTAGCTTTTCAACCTGGCTTTTCATGCGGTTAAATAAGCTTCTTTTTTTTAAATAGGCAAATTTTTTAAAATTATGGTAGGTATTCTTTAGAAAGTTTGAAATACCACATTTTTTATAAAATTTAAGTTCTCTAAGAAATTAATAAGTAGCTTTTTAAATTTATTGCTTAAAAAAATCTACATTTCATATAGTATCTAACTTTTAAAGAGATAAAACTAACATACAAACAAACGTCGGAAATTATAAACATTATATTTATAAGGAAATATAATATATTTATTTGTGGTCAAGTTCGCTATAGTAATAAAATCTTCAGTCTATTAATTTACTTATATGTATGTATATTATGTATCACTAGCTACTAACCCCGCCATCGGCTACGTTATCTTATAGAAATAAATAAAAGTTTTGAGACAGACTAACGTGATGACAAGTAGAATATCTAATACAAAAATAATTCTTAATTCAGTCAGTTCCTGCTATTAAGGCGTTCAAACAAACAAACGTTTACAAAGATTTTACGTTGTTACATAATGACTAATGTAAACTTTCAGTTAAAGTTTTCATTGCTTTTACATAACACCGCACTCAAAGACGATAATTAGCGTTTAGCTATCAATAAACTGGTACTAATTTTATTTAAATTAATATTAATATTAATTTAAATATTAATTGTCATCTCCTAAAATAACGATTGCACGGTTAAATTAGTGGTTTTTTTTCCTATGTATAATAGAGACAGTGGTGCAAAGTAACTATTAACGGGATGCTCGTATGTTCAATCCCCATAAGGGATAGAACGGAGAAACTTGACACTAGGTACACTGTGCCTATTCTGAAGCATATCTCATGTGAAATGGAAAAAATAATATCTTATATGAAAATAAAGCATGATATTCAGTTTCAATCCAACCAACACGCAAAATCTCGAAAATTAGACCAACAGAACAGAGTGAACAGTTCCTTAACACTAGGTACCCACGGACTTCCCAGCTTTAAGCTCAGTATAAAAAATGGATTTTTTTAATAAACATTACGTGTGAACTACTCAAGGCCAGCCCTGACGTAGGGTCACGACCCTGTTAGTACAAGGTCAATTTCTTTCTCTATTTGTTTAAGGGCGGTCTAAAAATAGTAGCAATTTATGCTAGATTGATTTAAATGTTCATTTAAAATGTTATCTTTATGCAGCTTCCGCATGCACGTAACTATAATGTGGTCGTAGGTTCGATTCTAAATCTAGGGGAAGAATTTATTATTTTGAATATATTACGTGATATATTATCGAAACCAATCAAGAATTTTGTTGCAAAACACAATTATAAATAGATGCTTTTAAAATGATTGAACAGAGAGAATAATACCAAATAGAAAAATATATATATATTCCTTTTGCTATTCTATTTATTATACAATTGAAAAAAAAAAGAAAACGCAGCGTTAATTTCCACCACTCAACACACGAGAGCGTGAAGCCAAAATTAAAATAAAAACGGAGTGTATCGACACTAGTTTAATGACACTACCTTTATTTAAGGAGATGATGTAAGGTTTCAATTAAATAGGTAATAATTATTCACCAAATGACTTGACCCAAAAGTATTTTTCTTCTTTCGTAATATTACGCGAAGGTACCTTCCACAAGAATTTGGTACCTACTAAGGGTACGATTACTTAATTTTACGTGTTATTTGCAAATGATTTAGCTAATTCTACTTTAGTCATTGACATGTATTGATTGTGGGTTCAATTTCTTTTTCGTTTCACGCATTATCCCGTACATAGCAGGAGACCTAGCGTTGAGACAGTGCGTTCTCCATTTTCCTCCGAATTTTCGAGACGTAGAGTTTAGAGCGACTAAACTCTACGCGACGCTTTTGTTTTCTTAAAAATGCGATGAGATAACAATAATAAATAATATGTATTTATTTATTTCAAAACTTTTGCATTTAACAAAAACAACTTAAGAAGAAGAATATGTAATCCATTGGAGATTCCCCAATAGGAGATTGAACTAACAACCTTCCCATTTACATTCAAGTACTGTTCCGCTGCATCATGACGCTTTTATAATCACTATATGAGAAATACAATGTACAGATAAAAATTCAATGAAAAGGTAAAAAAAACAACCAATTTATTTCTTTGGTTGAAGAATTTCTAGAATGGCATTTCTAGAACTTAATACGAAGTCTCTAGTTAAATAATCAATGTAACACTGACACTGTATAACGTCGTATTCAGGGTTAAAGACAACATGAAACACAATAGGTCTTCAATGTTCCGTGAAAGTGGAAATCTACACTTTATGCCGATTTCTGCGTAAATTATTAAGACCTTTTACACTACATGTCAGAATGATAAGAACGGCGTTAAGTTTCGCGTTTATTACTTTCACAAATAATAAACATGTCGCTGGGTTGTGTTATTTTACATTAATAGATTTTAGAGGCCAGTAATGGCGCAGGGGCAAGCGTGCGACTGTAAAGGCGACGGGTTGTGAGTTCATTTCAAACTCGAGGAAATGAAATATTTAATATTTTCATGGCCTAGCTCTGGCAACGTGGCAAAGCCCGGCGTTGAGTTCCGCCACTTAACACGCAGTATCTTTACAATTTGGTGTAATGTGGGGAATGAAGTGTCTTAAAACTAGGTTGCCCTTGCCTAACACGCATATAGCAGATGCGGGATACAGCGTTAAACTGAAAAGAAATAACTTATAGTTTCATATAGATATAATTTTTCTTGTAAATTGCAAGCAATCATCTCCAGCACAGGTATATGAAGCGTTTACGAGGTGTGGATTTCTAAACTGTTATAAACATCTTTCCTGCACTTAACGAGTATTTGATGGGTTTTAAAACTTTCTAAATTATTATGTTTAGATACAAATCGTCGTTTTTTTAATTTTCATAAAAAAAATTGTAGAATTACATTTTTCTTATATAAAGGCATTTCGATTGTTTTGTGGACAGACAAAGAAAATGTAATAATGAGTCTCTTTGCCTTTTATTTATTTAGAGATATTTTGTAGAGCGGCGTAACCTAACGCCGGACTTAATCTTAGCTAGTGGTATTAAACCTGATAACCATTCGCTAACCAAAACTGTACTATAATGACGTCAGAATCAGACATCTGTATACGATATTTCTTTTATTTTCATTCATCTCGGCTCTGACTTCTGTTGCATCACAGCGGTGCATATTAACGTTCTAAAAACAAGTTATTTTTGTATTTTAAAGCGACCCCTTCGCGGCTTCGCCCGCTTTTTATATAAATATTATTTTACCTAATTAACATAATTATTATATATAATTTGCCAATCTGCTTTACTTTCGTTTTCTTATAGGTAATAACACAATTTGAAAAAACAATATCTATGCTGAAAAGTAAAATTTCAGCCAGTTAAAAAAAAGAAAAGGTATAGATATCAGTTCATATTTACATTATGTTTTCATTGCCTACCAGTTAAAGTATATGGCGGAACTCAACACCGCACTTCGTTTTATTACTACAGTAGAGTACAGTAAAGAAATGAAATAATCCAATTTCTTATAGGGAATCGAACCCGCAACCAATGCGTTTGCAGTTATATATATTTCATTTTTAAATAAAATGTTAAATATAGTGGTAAGTAACTGACCAAGGGCCAAAGTACGTATAAGTAAAGAAAGTTAAGTCACGTGGTTAATTAATATTCATGAACGAGACTGTACAAAATAAATACTTCGTTCATATTCGAGGCCAGTTGGCGCAGTGGCACAGAGTGTGACTGTAGCATCGACTGGCTGTGGGTTCGATCCCCTCTCGAGGAAATTAAATATTTTTGGCGAATTGTTTGCCTTGAGACTAGAGCGAAGAAATGAAAATATTAATTAATAGTAACTCATTCCCCAAATGAAAATAGAACCTACAGCCGTCTCGCTTAAAGTCCTACCCTTGTGCTACTGAATATATAGGTATATGTTTATATATATATTATCTAAAGCGGATTTAAATGGCAGTGTCCTATTCCTTGGACTATGTAGAGCTTCGTTCTGTAATAAGCTTAAAAAAACAATCATCGCCTTCGACCTATTACTGAAAATCCTTGTAGTTTACTTATACAGTTTTTTTTTATAATTCGTTAAAATAAAAAAAAATAGAATATTTGGTGTTGTTCCGCCTTTAGTCCTGTAATGTCTTTGAGAAAACAAAAATAGAAAACACATCGATTTTACAATTATTAACAAGATTTATTATTTTTAAATGCTAAAAACTCATAAAAAAACCCGCCGAAGTGCTCCAGCCTTGTCGATTTGTTTGCCTCAGCCTTGACGATTGCCCTTGTCGATATGTAAAAATATTAAAATTGACTCTTGGATTTGAACCTGTACCTACTACACAGACAGTATGTTCAAATAAATTGTAAAAAAATAATATTAGGTATATATGCCTGTGTGACAGTGACCTATATATTTGTACTTCTTCTCCAAATTTCCCCTTCAATAGGGTAATCTTATTTGAATTTTCTCATAACGTACCCCAAAACCCTGATGAGATAACATTCGAATGCCATTGAATTTGGGTAAAATGTATAAAATTTACGTATTTTGATTAAAATACACGCTTTACGCTGTGTCTCTCATATAGGGTAGGCAGAGAGAATATAAAGAAAGGAAGATGTTTTTCTCTTAATTTATTTTAAAAACTACATCCACGGGCGCATAGTTGCCTGTGCCCTTTTCTAGTTAATCAAAGTTTTTTTAATGTGGCGTACTTCGTTTTGGGATAATTAAAACTGTACTTAAATCTAGAGCTTATACTAGAGCTTATACTAGAGGGGTTGGATGAGACCCCTACCGACATTTTTTTTTTCTTTTCCTTATTTTATTTTTATTTGATTTATCTATTTTAATTTTTTTAACATATATTATTATCGTACATTACATTATAGGAAAGGAAGATGTTAAGACACTCCGTTCCCTACTTTTAAAATTTTTGTACATTAAATATGTACAAATTTATTAAAATGCCAACATAATACATAGAATAGTAAATAATAATCGATGACAATATATAAATATCGACTCGTGGTGATGACTTAAGAAGTATTATTTATATTATTTTGCAATTAATCTATTAAATTATATTATTGATTAATATTCGAATTTCGAACTGATTTTAATTTAATCAGAAAATTAATCCATTTTTTATTTTGACGTCCATCGTTTTTCAAATTCGAACTCACTAAACGAAAAAATATTTTTACTTTCACTCTGTATCCCGGACATAACAAGGCAGAAGGAACCTGGGAACCTAGAGTTAAGATCCGTACCCTTCTTTTAAAATATTTAAAAACGTATCTAAACGTATTTATTTGATATAAAATATTAGATCATAATGTGAAATAACAATAACAATGATTACATGGAGCTGCACTTCAAAGGGCTATCGTACATAAATAACATTAGGGTCGCGAGGTGAACGATTCTTATAAGGGTTGGTCTAAGATATAAGCTTTTATATCATATAAGAAAAATAAATAAAGCTTTTGTATGTAAAAATTTAATTGTGGAACATGCATAATAATCTCTTCATACAATTCTGTTATACCATATAAAATGACGGTAGAGTTTTTATAATAGGCTTAGAATTGAACCCACAATTGTCGCAGTCAAATTAGAAACCCCCATATCCATTTCAATTGTACCTATCGTATCCTATAAATTTTATATACTATTAGCTTAACGCTAAATCCCGCTTATAACACCTTAGGCTAAGGGAACCTAGTGTTAAGGTACTCCATTTCCCCCATTAAGTATTATTAAAAAAAATAGTTACTAATAATAATACACATATCTACAATAATATTTAATTTATAACGACCGAAGTAAATGTGTCAAAACTGCGTAATAAAGCTCCATAATCTCTATGCTAACATTTATTTATAAAATTACTCTAACTAAGATTTACTTTCATTACTAAGAGAAAGGCTTTACGTAACCGTCTGTCACCATTTGCGATAAGGTCGCCATAATCCATCAGAATTGAAGGGATTTTTCCATAGTTACGGGTTATGCAATTTTTTGGGTTCCGTACCTAAAAGATGAAAACGGAACCCTTATAGGACCGTTTTATTGTTCATCTGTTCAGACCATTTATCTCGAGATTGCATGGAGGTATCAATCTGAAATTATTATCATATATTTAGATCTATAATCCTTTGGAACTCGGAAAAAATTAAGCTTCTAAGTCAACTTAATCAAAAGATACGATCATATATGTTGAAACTTAGGTTGGTGAACTTTTATTTGTACTTCCCATTAATCTACAAGCCTTTAATTGGTACGGAATCCTCGTTGGGCGAATCCGACTCGCACTTAACTGGTTATTTTGGTTAAATATTATTATATAGACACCTATAGAACTACTAGTTTTTGTGTAAAAGCAGAAAGTGTGTCGCTTAATTCGTATTCGTGTTGGTACGTAATATTATTTTTTACCACTAGTTTTAATAGTTTAACATTAGCAAAGGTCAGTCGTGGTGTAAAGGCACTACGACTGTAAAGGCAACAGGTTCTGGGTTCCATTCTCACTCGAGGAAATGAAACATTCAATATTATCATTTCATCGCTCTTTTAACGATGCCTTCTTTAAACGAAGGCAAAGTGCGGCGTTGAGTTCCGCTATTCAACACGCAACGCGTCAAGGACTCTATGAAAAGTAGAGATCACAAGTGTCTTTAACTGGTTTAATATTCATATTTCGTTGATAAGTTCCAGTTAACTTGTCAGATAGATATCTTCAGGATAAAAATGAGGACTATATTTTATTTGTAAAATTAGATACAAGTAAATTTAATTATATTTATTATGAAATTAAGTTATAATTAGATCATATAAATAGAGCCTCAGATCTCTTTATTAAAATATGTGGAACAGCCTATTATAATCCAGTTAAGTTTTAGGTCAGGTCACGCAGGCATTATTTGCATACATTTATATTTGTAACATATATTTAATTTATAAAAGCCATTTAGGCTCGGTGGTACGAGGACTGACTGAGAACGCAGTGCTCGTGGATTCCGCTCCCAGTTTGGAGAATTAATTATTTTCATTTCTCTCGCACTAGTAGTAAAAAAGGCTGCAGGCAGTTAGTCACTCAACAGACAATATCTCGAATTTGGGCAGAAAATAAAGAGAGTCTTGACACTATGTTCAAGCACTTTACTCCCGTACACTATTGAGTGGTGGAACTCAACGCCGCGCTCTACCTCGACACTAGAGCAAAGAAATGAAAATATTAATGAAATGCGTAAATTACCATATTAAGTCATAAGCATTCATAAGGTGTTTGTTAACGGCGATGTGACCGTATGACCTAGACTAGCACCTCTAGTGGTTCTAGTATTTAAAGAATGGTGACTAAATCTTTTTAAATATTATGCGTAGGGTATAAAAGATTGGGCTTGGAATTTGTTTTTGCAATATCACTGGGAAGTCTAACACCCTTTTGGCTTAGTGATAAATGATTGAGAAAAATAAAAAGTACGTTTTTTTATGTAAAAAAACTCCCTGGCCCACTGGTTGGCACAGAGAACCTACCGTAGTACCGTAGACTACCTAGTGTACATTTCGTTCCCAAGAAGACATTTTCGTTCCCCATTTTTCTTCGAATTATAGAGGCATTGCATGTTGAGTGACAGAACTTACGTTACCAGAGAGACGAAATGAAAATAATAAATATTTCATTTCCTCGAGTGGGAATCGAATGTGTGCCCCTGCGCCACTATTGGCGTTAATTATCTACTTTACTTAAAAAAGTTAACTGTAGTTAGGGGAAATGGATTGGTTATTTTAATATGGTTGTCTATACTGTTTATAGAAGGTTCTCACAGTCAATCCTGCTATAGGCAAGGAGGAAAAGTGTAAATCTGATTTGCTTAAAATTTTCTATTTTAAATATTTATACTATATAAAAATAGCAATGACTTCATTAAGACAGAGTCATCTTTCCCCCAATATTATTATTTTAAATCTAAGGCTATGTCAGTCAATCTACATATTTATAAAATAACATATGTTGACTGACAATGACTGACATTAATTGACACTGACAGCTAAGAAAAAAAAAATATGAGAGTTCTGTTCTGTTATATTAGAGTCAATTGAATTTAAACATAGAAACTGTTTATATCAAAAATAGCAAAAAGTAGTAGTAAAGGATATAAATGTAGTTATTTATTTCTTTTGCTTCTCGGAAATAGCGGTATAAAAATTAACTTCTTTATTTTGTTCTTATTTGAAGCTGCCTAAACTCATGCTACAACATCCGGCTGACAAGACGATTGCAGATTCGATTCCCACTCGGGGAATAAATTATAATCATTTCCTCGCTCAGATTACACTCTGAGCGGGAATGTGATGAATGAAAATAATTAAGGAAAGCGGCGTTAAGTTATGCAACCCAAACGTGTTGGATTCGGGCGTAAAACGAAAAACGGAATGTTTTAACACTAATTTCCACCTCTCCTTGAAATAAAATTATGGTTACCTTACGTCTAATTGGAGAAAAAATATATTAAAATTACAATTTAAGTATAGATTGAAGTAATAAAGAAAATAACAGAAACTGTGGGAAAGTATCTCAATGGGTATTACTTATCTAGATTTCGCACAAATGTAGCGCAATTACTATGTTCACTTAATTAAGAATGTAATGTTTTAATTTTAATAGTTGTTAGCACAAATGATGAGTGCAGGTTCAAATTCTACTTTAGGAAAGATATAAAAAAGCATTTTCCCAATGTTTTGACAAGCAGATATATTAAAGAACTTAGTTATGATATGTACTTTACAGTTTCATTTGCAGTTAATGTATAAACTTTATGCTGGATGTCTGAAATTCCCTAATTGCGTGTTGATTGGCGGAACTAAACACCGCGCTTTACTAGAGCGGAGAAATTGAAATATTAAATATTTAATTACAAGTGGGAAGCAAATTCACAAACAGTTGGGCTTGCGTCCCTACCACGACTGGCTTTACTGTTCCTGCTATACATAAAACGACTATCGGAAGCTAAACTACCTAATACTTTTTGCGGTATTCTCAACTTCACCTGTATAGATATAATAAGTTTTTATTACATAGGTATACGATATAAGGTATACCTACACAGACAGACACACAGCGTTTCCGTTAAGACCTGACAGTTTGACAAGGCACCTAAAAAGGAGCTTGCAAATTATGGAAGCAATTAAAATTCACACTACGTTTTAATAAGCGTTGAATAATTATATTTGTTGAGCTTATCTGTTTCTATGTGGAGAATAGTGCGCAAAATATTTATAGCTAGCGAAACACACGCGGCTTCGCCTGCTTATTTATTGTTAACTTATTGTTATATTATAGCCAAAGAATTTGCACTTTTTAAACATATTTTTTAAGTGGGGAACGGAGTGTCATAACACTAGGTTCATTCTTCCTATCGTGATGTAAGCGAGCTAATTTAATTTATAAAAGTTATTTATAATACATCTCATAATATATGTACAAAGTTTCACGATTAATCGATTGAGTAGTTTTGTCGTGAATCCCAGTTTAATTTTGTTAAATACTTTAGATTTCTAAAGAATCTAAATTTTCTTTATCTATGTATCTCCATCCATGCATCTATCAGCCTTCCAACGTCCACTGCTGGACATAGCCTCTCCTAATTCTCGCCACTCCGTCCGGTCCTGCGCCCTTTGAATCCAGCAGATTCCCGCTGTCTTCTTAAGGTCGACGGTCCACCTGGTTGGAGGGCGGCCTATGTATCTAATATGTACATTTTAAGTAATATAGACATAATATCTCCGACAAAAATTTGAACCTGCATTCATCAAGCCCGTGGTAACGATAATGCGTAAATATGAATTGTTTATGCGATTTCCGTGTTTGTTAACATTTTATTAGATTGACCATTAAATATGACGTCAATTATAATATTTATTATTAACAATAATTAATTATGGCGTAGATGGCTTCGGTTAAGCACGCTTAATCTAGTCATACAATCAGAACTGCGGGCATAAGGCGGAGATGAACGCTGCGCTTTGTTTTGTTAACAATGGTTTTGGATAAATAAAAATAATTCCATCCCCCGAGTCGGAATCGAAGATAGAACCGTTCGTTACAGTTGCACGTCGACGCATAAATCCACACTTTGAAAATAATTCGTATATAGGTATATGGAATGTATAACCGTAGTTTTCGAACTTGCAACCTCGTGTCCTAGGAAACCTGGCGCCACATTTACATTGAATATTTACTCTTATCTACGTAGACTAAGCAAATTAGATAGTTAGTTAATATTAATTGCTATTTCTGAGACCGGCTAACGGTAGCTCACACGAATTAAATGCTTGATGTTTTTATGTGAGTGGTAAAATTTAATTATGTTGTCACAAGTTCAAGTCCCGGGAGAAGCAAATATTATTTTTAATATGCTTAAGTGTCTTTAATTTGTATTTTTTTTTTGAATATTCTACAGTGAAATTGTAGAAATATATAAGTATATAATAAATTGTTTCTATTTTTTATTATTAAGCTAGTTTAATTTGAGGCGTCATGGTGTCTATACCCTTTTCATCCTTTTCCTTTTCATACAAATTTTCTATAAATTTGGATTTATTAAGATAACAATATCTAACCATTAGATTTTATCATGGAATGTCAAAGATCATTGCATGGTTAATACAATAAACAACTACATAGAAATGCAAGGATAAAAGTACTTTCACCTCTTCTTGTGCGTAAGTTAAAACGTTATTTGCAAAAGGCTTACATTTCTCCATTGCTAAGCGCATCGTATGGCCACTGTATACCAGAGGTGCTTAAATTGTGGGTCGCTAGATTTATTGAAATAGAATCCATGGAATTTTTAAGAGGTAGCGTGTTCATATTAGATAGAGTTCATATTAGTTCATAGTAGCATAATCAGTTCCGAGCGTAGTTTTTGTAAAAAATGGAAACAATTAATTCCCTAGAAAAGAAAATAAGAATTAAACGCAGAGCTCTCGAGCTTACAATCAGATACCTACTGTACCGCTGCGGTACGACGGTATTCAAAAATAATTAAAATTATCATAATTTTCTGTTTCCATTTCAAGAATACGTAATACCAAGACACACTTAAAAAATATTTTAATATCTGACATTTTTTTGACATTCCCATAACACAAGTTAAATCTTACAATGTGTACCAGAGTTCATAAAACCAGAATGAAATTATTTAACTGAATGCTGTAATAAATAGGATTATTGTATCTAGTTACTGTACTCATATATTTTTGACAATAAATTTTCATTTCATTTTCAAATATATGTTTTTGCGTATATTTATTTGACATCCCCTGAATAATCCATAAGTGACCACCGACGACCTAAATACCTTTGCCATTGACACATTGTTTAATAACAGATCGATAATATTTATTTTGAAATGCTATAAAAATAATATCATTTGTATGTCTGTACGTACCTACTGTAGTCTTTTGTTATTATCATATTGTGAAAACATTTATACTTTATGCAACGGTTGACTAAGAAGATAAAAATGTGTAATCATTTTTAGTGTAACATTGCTAAGTAATGTGAAGGCTGTAGGTTCGATTCAGTAATAAATACTTTTCATAGGAAATTTTCTATAATAAGTTACGTAATAAAAGTTATTTCATAAATAAAATAATAAGAGTAGGTGAAAGAGAAAATCTTATTTGCTTTTTTCATACAAATTTACTTTGTTTTACGTTTTTTTAAATACTTTTTTATAAATATTTTATTTATTTAATTTTTATTCTATCTTCATTGTTTATACCTATCGGGGAGTCAAAGGGAACCAGTCGTAAATTAAGTATTTGTTTATAACGCTTTCGTAGATACAAAATAGGCTTATTTACTATGAAATTTAATGTCTACATTATTCTAATTTACGTACTAGCTTGCCATCGAAGCAACGCGCGTCGCATATATACGACGAGTGTAATTTGCCAAATAGTTCTATTGCCAATATTTAAAGTAATGGCTTGAACCTAAGTTAGCACGAGACATGTTATTTGTATATCTTTATAACACGTCCCGACGGAATATCCAATATAAAAATTATTTTTTCAATACGAATCAGTAGTTAATGAAGCGCGGCGTTGAGTTCCGCCACCCAACAAGCAATGCCTCCAGAATTCGATAGAAGACGAGGAACGGAGTGTCTCGCAAATCTTTTTTAAATGATCTCTATTTATTTAAAAAATGAGGACGATGCATACAAATAAAAGTATATATAAGTAATTTCTATATTATTATAAGTAACTAAATAAAACCACGATCGAAAACTTGTCTAAAATATAACGTATTCCTACACCTTTATATTTAGAAACAAAAACAACTAGCACCTTATTAGATATTTATTTTAAAGTTCAGTCGTATCTACCAGTTTATTTAAATGATAGTTAAACTAACTAACTAACGTTTATTGCGACGTTAAAACTGACACGGATAGTTAACTACCGTATATTTGGTTAAGGAAATGCATAATACGCAGTGACGCAATACTGAAATAATATATTTTTACAATGAGATCTCAAATTTCGTGTTGGCGGAACTTAACACTGCCCTTAATCTTGCCAGAGCAGGGAAAAAATCTCATTTTCTCCAGAAGAAAACGAATCCGCAATGGCCAAACCAGAAAAATAACTTTATAATAATACTAATAAAAAAGGTATTAATATTTCGTACCTATTTTTTTTATCTTAATTGAAAAATTCATAAAAAACATATTAAAAAGCTAGGTAGGTACATACAAATTATTGGTTCAGTAATAATTCCTTAAAAAACTGACTCAATATTTGAGCGTTTACGGCTTCCCGGACATTTTAATGAAGCCGTAAAAATACTTCGTTTAAATCGTCCGTTACAATCGTCGACACGGCTCATGACAAAATATAATTATAATTACCACAAATTTTACTCAGGGTGCATAGGGATCCCCTATAAGCATGTGGGTGTAAATTCGACGGATGTGGGTTCGATTCCCACTCAGCTTCGCTTTGGTACTAAGGCAAAGCGCGGCGTTAAGTTCTATGCACCATTCAACATCAATGTCTCAAAAATTTGGTGGAGAGCTAGGAACGCAGTGTCTTAAAACTAGGTCCCTCTGCCAACCCGCTCTCTGCCTGCCATATGCGGAATACTCCATGATACAAGATGAAAGCTGCTTTATTTATCCAAATAGAATATATATTATTTGCAAATAGAACTTGGTAGTAGAGAACAAAGAGAAATATTGCAAAATCGGATGAACTTGAGAGCTTTCGATAGCATGAGCATGATTCTCAGTGTTAATCTTAGTTATCACCACTGGACCAAGCGGGCGAAGCCGCAGTTATAACAAATGTGTTGACATTTAAATAAACCTATCTTAGTAAGCACTTAAAAAATAACTTATTTATAAGAATATATTATATTATATTTCGTTGTACAATTGTCTTTAAGATTCTTCAACTTAATGCTTTTGAATAATTCAAAATAATGTGAATAATGCAGCAGCTCGATTCCAAGATGTCTTCGAAAGCAAAGTAATGTCTTAAGAAGAATTATTACAGGATATATTACAATTTCTTTTTTCTTTTTAAAAGGCACTTAAACATTGAAATTAAGGAATTTGGTATGTGACTCATTGTGGAAGTTATCTAAGTAGTTCAGGGAATGTCCTTTTAAATATTTCAATAAAAATTTCGAGAGCAGTTCCTATTAAATTCGTCTAAAGTCAAAGACGAACATCCGCCCCCCGTTCATACGTGATGATGACGGCGCGACGGCGGCGATAAAAGCCCGGCGTTGAATTCCACTACTCAACCCGCAATGCTTCCAAAAATTCGGCGGAAGTGTAAAACGGAGTGTCTTAACTCTAACTTCCCACTGCTGTATACGGCATACAGCGAGAAGCTTTTTTTTAAGTCTAAGAAAAATATTTTTTATTTAATATGTATGTATACTGATCTTAATTAATTGATATCATTAAAGAATTTTTCAATATACTTTCTATTTCCATACTAATTAACAATTGTTTCCTTACAGACGGTATCCGAGCAACGTGCGCCCGCGCAAGCTGAAATGCAGGCCCGTCACAGCTTCTTGTGGCATCTGCTTATCGATCTACCCATATTATTACTCGGTAAGTTCATTGTTTAATAAAAGAAATGCGTAACTTAACTCTAAATAATTACCTCTTTTCTAATATTTGGTTATACAAAATATATATTCGAGGTTCCTTTTTTTTAAAAATATATTTTCACATTTTTTCAAAGTTCTTATGTTTTATGCCTATTTTTAAGACATTTTCGGTTGGGTGGCGGAACCCAACGCCGTTAAACATACATATTGGACGCAACACCTATTAATATAATAGTCAGTCTATCATTACATATAGAAAACAACGATTGACCTGCTTTTCAGTACCATTTTGATTGCACAACTAATAAAAAATAGATGCACATTGTACCTACGTACAAACATACGTTGCGTTATAAAACCGTTATAACAATAAATAACGGATGGACTGTAACGATATGGTGAATTTATTACCTGAAATTAATATATATAAATATGCAGAGATCCGCCACTCGCAATGGTTACGGAATTACGCTTAAAGTGGAAAATGGAAGTGTCTTAATGGGAACGTGTCTTACTAGAATTTAAGGTTCTTACTCGCAACATAGCCTTTGTTTCCAATTAAACGTAAGGCAGTTTTCAGTAAATAAGGTCCTTTAACGCCAAAATATATTTTTATTGCGATAGATATTCTATATTTTAAAAAAATATATATATTTAATATAAAAAACAATGTAATATTTGTTTTTCGGACTACTTCGACAATACGCGGCGTTGGGTTACGCAATTCAGAAAAGCTTCCGCGTCCTCTGAATAAGTCCGAAATGGAAAACGTGTCAACTTATCATCTAATACTTAATAAAACGGGAGATATGGAAAAAAATGCAATTTTTCTTTGTTATGAAAATATGTAGCGATATAAGCATTGTTTGCAAAGACAGTGGCCGGGAGTTCAAAACAGTCATACGAAACGTCTGTTATTATGATATCAGATCTTAAATATGTGGCCGGTAGCGTGTGAATGCTGTATTTACATAGAACTATTAAATATCTGTAAAGTATATGTTTAATTATTTATTGATATAATTAAACTGTTTAACTTATTTGTTTTGCTTTTATAATAATAATTAAGTTGTTTGCGTAGAATGACATTTATTATGTTTTTAAGGTTCACGCTGTACCCTGCACATGATAGAGTAGGCAGAGGGAACCTGGGCACCTAGTGTTAAGACACTCCGTTCGAATTAAGACAATTCCGTCCGCCACTCTCCGCCGAATTCTTGAGGCTTTAAACAATGGCCGACCTCAAGCCACGCTTTGCCTCGTTACTAGAGCGAAGAAATGATGATTAAAATTAATCTTTAAATTTAGCAGTGAATATTAAACTTCGTTTTAACACTTAGCTGTCTTCGCCTATCATACTATATGCGGGATATGCGTGAAACAAAAACTATGCATCTTGAAACACTACACTATTGACACACGTTAACACCCGCTTAAATATTTAATGGTTTTAAAAGCCAAGTATTTAGATAAGGATGGTTTTACTATAGATCATAGAAGAGCTGTCAGAAATGACATCGACAAGAGTATTGTATTTGTTTTTTTTTATATATGCAGAGAGTTAAATTACTCTGTTCTCAATTCTCCGTGTTAAGAAACTTTTGTTTTAATATGGGATATACCCGTTGGGCCTTTTAGTCGAATAAGAGAAACATAAAAATATATCTATTTTAAACCAATGATTGCCTGCAACCTTGTTTGTGTAGACTATAAATTTACTGTAAATTTTACACTTTATTTTTTTACATATTTTAATCTTTATTTAACTAAAGTATATAATAAAAAAACTCCATTCATATGTGAGTAGTTTAAGAGACGTGTTACATGTTCAAACAAACAGACAAAATGTTCTCTTTTTTCACACATACCTCTGTCGGGAATCGAACCCATGACCATCACGAACGAACCAACTTCAACTAACAGAACAAAAACACTAAAACAAAAGTATAAGCAATATAATATAATTTTATGTTCTTTTTTGTGTACAGTGGTCTTTCATTTCAACTCCGTGACCAATTAGCTTTGGTTCTGAGAGGCTCGTTTAGAACATTTTATTTATACATTAATTAGTTCTACTGTACACTTATAACAATTATAGTATGATTTTATTACTTCGTATATAGTTTTGAAAAAACTCATGTTTTTTAAATATTTTTTTTATCAGCTTCACGCTGTATCCCGCACACAGCAGGATATGCAGAGGGAACATAGTGTTAACACACTCCGTTCCCCACATTGAAGAAATTTGTGTTTTGTTAATATTTTTTTTTTAATTTTCGATTAAAACATTACATTTCTTAAACTTTTTTTGCACAATTCTACGTAACTAAACCTATAGTATTAGATTTGTAATAACTATTATAGAGTAAATTTTCGGTTTTTTTTATTTACTACTAGCATGCAGCGTTAAGCTTCGCCATTTAATTTAATATATCGCAAACTCTAACGGAAAGCAGAGGAGAGGATCTCGTCTCTAGGTTCCCACTGTCTCTCTTTCAAACATTTATATTCTGTCAAACATTTTCTTGTCATGATTTTTATCATGAAATCAAAAAAAATATATTAGCGCACGTATTTCTCATATTGCGACATATTCAGAGGAGACCTAGTGTTAAAATACTCCGTTCCTCACTCTCCGCCTTATGTAGATATGTTACGTATTGAACGGGAGAACTCAAAGTCGTTCTTGTTACAAGAGCATAGAAATGAAAATATAAATTATGTTATAGATTTTATTGCCCCGACTGGCAATTGAACACACAACCGTCGTGTTTACAGTCACGCCCTAGCCACGAGACCCCTTTTAAAATCAACATATTTTTAAATAATAACACCCAAAGCCATATAAAAGAGCTAGTTAAGTAACACTTATGTCATGTCTCCATTTCAACTTGGGTGGTCATCACGACACCTGACACTGTTGACATGTAAACAATATTAGTATAGATGCGCACGTTTTTTTTTGTATTTAAAATTACTTTGCTTAAGGTTTTTTTTTAATTTTTTTGTTAGTTCTAAGTATCTTTTTTTATTATTTTTGGCTGAGAAAGCTTAGTGTTATGTCACTCTGTTAACATGAGTTAGTAAAAAGGTCTGTGTTTCTTTTAGACTCATAAACATATCGGTATACACGGCGCAAGGGCACAAGTGCGACTGTAAACGGGATACGTAGTAGGTTCGATTCCCATTCCAGGGCATGTAATATTTAATATTTTCATTTCTTTGGTGTAGGCAAAGGCAAAGCGCGTTTTTGAGTTCCACCACTCAATCTTAATCTCTGTCTTAACCTTAGGTCCCTGAGTTAACACTGCCTACCCTACTATACTACAATGATATACAACTTAGGTTTTATTTTTATATATTTAGTACATATATAGTAAATACAAAAAAGTGTATGAATTATAGGTTACAGAAAAAAAACTAAAACAAACATTTACCCAACACCCAAATAATAAAAACCCAACAAAATGAACCCACTACCTCCACGTCAATCAAATGGTCAACTTAACTGCCATTTCAATTTTCAACTTGGGTGGTCATCATGACCTGTCTGACATGTGACATGTGACACAGTGCGTACTTTGTGGTCAGAGTTAACCCTTCTAGTTAATAGGTACTTACTCGTATACCTAATTATATGATAATAATGCTTATTGAGTTAGAAATTAGTGACCCGATTTAAAATGCGTAATATGTGGTCACTAAAACACTATTTAAATAATAAAGTAATATTTTCATATAAAAAACTAGAACAAAAATACAAAAATATAGAAATTAGTATAAACTAATACCTATAATAAATTGTACGTAAGTATATGAACTTTTAACTTTTAAATATTTATTTTACGTTGTTGATTTTGATAATATAGCTAGTTTTGTTTATTGTTTTTTTACTAATATTTTCTTTTGGTTACGTTTATTTATTAATTTACATTAATTTTATTTTTAATATTACGAACTTCCTTTAGTTACTTTTACTTATTTTGTTTGTTCATTTCAATTACTCAGGTACTTTTTGCCCTTACTCATGTCTACTTATCATTATTTTCGGCTTATTTTCATTATTTAGGCTTATATTTTCTAAAATTTTATAAATATATTTAATATTATTCATATAGTTCAAGCGGGCGAAACCGCGCGGGTCCGTTAGTTATCTATAAAGTACATAAATAGGATATCAACGTGACAACGGTGTCAACAAAGTTCTAAAGTCTATTATGTCGTGACCACTTCTATGGAATTTGATACGAGTGCTGAGGTCAAATAGTTTTTGTTGAGTAGTTTTATTTATATCTTAGTTGAATTGTTAAGAAGAATTTTAAAGTTACAGTAGGATAGGCAGAGGATAAAATTAGAAGAATTTAACTGTAATATTTTTTGGGTTTCGAAACTCATTTTAAGGGGAACGATTTATTTTCATTTCATCACTCTTATAAAAATATTAATCGCGGCGTTGAGTTCCGTCACTAAACACGCAACGACTTAAAATGTAGACGGTGTATGAGAAACGGAAATTTAACACTAAATTCTTTATATGCGGAATAAAGCTGAAAGTAAAATAACTAAAAAATCTATACTAACTATATATAATTCTAATGTTATTATTATTTATATAAGTAAATATTTTATATATATGATAACCAATCAGTATATATACTCGTATCGTTACATAAGACAAGCTATCTTGACATTTTGACATTGATCTTGAAGATTTTACGATACGGATTATAGAGATGGATTGAAAGCAATAAATAAATGTGGCGCCGTCAACTTCTGGTGCTGCTAGAACTGCTAGTGGTACAAGATTTATATCCCGGTGGTTAAATATCAATAGACGGTTATATAATTTTTTAAAAATATAAATATAAATTCTGTTTTCTTGTTCTGTTTTCTGTCTATTTCATTAATTTGCGTGTGTTGCAGCGCGAAAAACCATTTTCTCTGTAAAACAGCTTGCATGTAAAACAGCTTTTACCGACACTAACTAAGAGATGATAAAACTTTTACAACCACAGATTATAAAGCTTAATTCAAGTAGTTTCATTTCAATTTAATCTCTTCAGGATCGTTACAAGGTTCAGAAATGTTAGCTATTAAATTACAATGTTGTAAAATTCCACTTTGAAATCTATTTTAATAACGTTTATATTATTTATTAAATATTATCATTTATATACTTTGGGAAAACTGTGCTTTCTCTGTGTATAGGCTAAATCAAGGGTGTACAAAATGTCGCTTTAATCCCGTTCGCGTAAGAATATGGGGAAATCCTCTCTTACTGCTTCCATATTCCTTATGAACACATCTTGGATATACTAAAGTTATCTAAAATATTTCTACAGCTGTCTTTTGAAGAATATCAGACGATAAGTACACAAAACAGTGTCAAAAAAGTAAAAAAGATGAAACAAAAAAGTAAAGATTAAATAATATAAATTAAAAATATGTTCAAAAATACTTAAATTATTTAAAAACTCAAAAACAAACAAACATGATGATGGAATTGAAACCTCATCAATAAAGGTCCGATTACAAATGGTTGAAGATTTTGTAATTTCTGTAAACATATCGAGTTTTTACCGTGATCTATGCATTAGTGTGGAAAACAATAAATCTTGTCATATTTAATGTTGTTCGCCTTCATAGGTAGAAGTCAAATTTGGAAGAATTCTTTCGGTTTTGGAGAAAAAAGAACTATACGAAGGAATAGGGTGGATCACTCAGTCCGTGCCCACCCCAGAAAAGTTGNTGAGTTCCACCACTCAATCTTAATCTCTGTCTTAACCTTAGGTCCCTGAGTTAACACTGCCTACCCTACTATACTACAATGATATACAACTTAGGTTTTATTTTTATATATTTAGTACATATATAGTAAATACAAAAAAGTATATGAATTATAGGTTACAGAAAAAAAACTAAAACAAACATTTACCCAACACCCAAATAATAAAAACCCAACAAAATGAACCCACTACCTCCACGTCAATCAAATGGTCAACTTAACTGCCATTTCAATTTTCAACTTGGGTGGTCATCATGACCTGTCTGACATGTGACATGTGACACAGTGCGTACTTTGTGGTCAGAGTTAACCCTTCTTGTTAATAGGTACTTTACTCGTATACCTAATTATATGATAATAATGCTTATTGAGTTAGAAGCTAGTGACCCGATTTAAAATGCGTAATATGTGGTCACTAAAACACTATTATAAAGTAAAACTTGGATATAAAAAACTAGAAAATATAAACAAAAATATAGAAATTACTATAAACAAATATCTATAATAAATTGTACGCATATGACTTTTTTTACTTTTAAATATTTATTTTACGTTGATGATATTGATAATATAGCTAGTTTTGTTTAGTGTTTTTTTTACTAATATTTTTCTTTGGTTACGTTCATTTATTACTTTATGTTAATTTTAATTACTTTGGGTTTTTTTTTGATATTACGAATTTCCTTTAGTTAATTTTATTTATTTTGTTTGCTCATTTCAATTACTCAGATATTTTTCCCTTTCTCATATCTACTTGTCATTCTTTTTCGGCTTATTTTTATTATTTAGGCTTATATTTTCTTACAAATCCTCTTCAAAATTGAATATTTCATAAATATATTTAATAAATATTCATATAGTTCAAGCGGGCGAAGCCGTACGAGTCCGCTAGTTATCTATAAAAGACATAAATACGATGTCAACGTGACAACGGTGTCAACAAAATTCTAAGTTGTATAATGTCGTGACCACTCGTTCTATGGAATTTGATACCGAGTGCTGAGGTCAAATAGTTTTTGTTCAGTAGGTACTTTTATATTTTAGTTTAATTGTTAAGAAGAATTTGAAAGTTAATGTTATATTAATATATATATATATTTATAAATATATCTTCAAGTCTGTATTCCGCATACAGCAGGCTAGGCAGAAACAAAAATAGAAGAATTTAACTGTAATATTTTTTTCGGTTTCAAAATTCATTTTAATGGGACTGATTTATATTTATTTCCTCGCTCTGATAAAAACACAATACGCGGTGTTGAGTTTCGTCACTAAACACGCAACGACGTAAAATTTAGACGGTATATGAGAAACGGAATATTTTAACACTAGGTTCTCTATATGCGGAATAAAGCTAACTAACGTAACGAAAGTAAAGTAACTAAAAAAATCTATACTAACTGTATTTCTAATATTATCTATAATTCTAATATTATTATTATTTATATAAATAAATATTTTATATATGATAACGAATCAGTACTCGTATCGTTATATAAGGCAAGCTATCTTGACATTTTGACATTGATCTTGGAGATTTTACGATACGGATTATAGAGATAGATTGAAAGCAATAAATAAATGTGGCGTCATTGACTTCTGGTGCTGCTAAAACTAATTGTGGTACAAGGTTTATATTCCAGCGGTTAAATATCAATAGACGCATATATATATGTTTTTATATAAATATAAATTCTATCTATATTGTCTATTTTATTTATTTGCGTGTGTTGCAGCGAGAGAAAACTCTTTCACTTTAATATACAATTTCTCTATTTGTCAAAAATATTTTTATTGGGTTAAGTACGTAATACAAATATTATTATCTATATAGTTCTAAAAATGTATAAACTAAATCAATAATATCTAATAATATTAATGAAATAAAGTATATAATAATAAATTCAAATATTTTGTTTAATAACTTTCTATACATTTTGCAAACCCTCTAAAAATATAATTTTGTGTAAAATTCTAACTCTAATTATTCCTTTTCTTAATATTAAAAACCATATTACCATATTCAATGAAATTTCAACCATATTCAATGAAATTTCAAAAAAACACGTAAAAACGAAATCAATGCTAGTGCATGTAAAACAGCTTTTACCGACACTAACTAAAAGATGATAAAACTTTTACAACCACAGATTATAAAGCTTAATTCAAGTTTCATTTCAATTTAATCTCTTCAGGATCGTTACAAGGTTCAGAAATGTTAGCTATTAAATTACAATGTTGTACAGTTCCACTTTGAAATCTATTTTAATAACGTTTATAATATTTATTAAATATTATCATTTATATACTTTGGGAAAACTGTGCTTTCTCTGTGTATAGGCAAAATCAAGGGTGTACAAAATGCCGATTTAATCCCGTTCGCGTAAGAATATGGGGAAATCCTCTCTTACTGCTTCCATATTCCTTATGAACACATTTTGGATATACTAAAGTTATCTAAAACAGCAGCTTTCTACAGCTGTCTTTTGAAGAATATCAGACGATAAGTACACAAAACAGTGTCAAAAAAGTAAAAAAATGTAAAGATTAAATAATATAAATTAAAAATATGTTCAAAAATACTAAAATTATTTTAAACTCAAAAACAAACAAACATGATGATGGAATTGAAACCTCATCAATAAAGGTCCGATTACAAATTGTTGAAGATTTTGTAATTTCTGTAAACATATTGAGTTTTTACCGTGATCTATGCATTAGTGTAGAAAACAATAAATCTTGTCATATTTAATGTTGTTCGCCTTCATAGGTAGAAGTCAAATTTAGAAGAATTCTTTCGGTTTTGGAGAAAAAAGTACTATACGAAGGAATAGGTTGGATCACTCAGTCCGTGCCCACCCCAGAAAAGTTGGGCGCCCATCCCAGAAACTTTAAAAAACAAAAATTAACCATAAAATTTTATAAACACCTTTTGCACAAATAAATCTGTTCATAGCTATAGTCCAGCCCCCCATTTTCTTATATAAATGGTAGAATGATTGTGGGTTCAAAACCAACTGAAATCTAGGGAATGATTAATAACTAAGTATATGGGAAAAACCTGTTCTATTGTAATATATATATATTTTTACGTTAATCTATCGGCGGTTATGTTTATATAAATTTTCCTCTATAATAGTTGCAATAATACTTGTAGCTGTAAATAACACTTTTAATCTGAAATAAATAATATTCTATGCATAAATAAGTAAAGGGAATCCAGTCATGGCGCAAGGGGTGTGGGTTCGATTTCCATTTAAAACGAAATAAAATATTTAATTTTTACATTTCCTCTTACTTATTTCTGATTTATTTCAGTTTATCTTATAAAAGAAATAACATACGTTCTATTAATTTATACTAAATTTAATTTATTAATTAAATAATATTTTAAAGCCTAAAAAAACTTAATAATATATTAATTTATTATAACGGTACAAACATACATATGACTAAGTATGACCTATAGATTTTATATAATAAGGCAGATCAAAAATCCATATTATGAAGAAAAATAAAAGAAATATTATTAAATTATATAACAAAGCAAAGTTGAAAAACATACACTTCACTATACACAATGTTATGAAATCTCATTTTGCACTTTTACAAATAAGGCATTGTTTTAAGATTCATCATTTCTTTATAATTTGAATTATATCTTTTAAGATATTGCAGTCTCAGAATTAAAGTTTTGAAGAAGTTTTGAAGAAGATGATTGAGGCCAGTCGTGGTGCATGGGCGCAAGTGTGTGACTGTAAACGCGATTGGTTGTGAGTTCGATCCCACTCGAGGAAAATGAAATATTTTTTTCTAATTTGTAATTTAATTTCTTCGCTCTGTTCAGTTCCGGCACTCAAACAAAGCTTCCAAAATTTGGTGAAAAATGGAAAACAGTTAACGCTTAACGGGAAACATTTTAACGTTATACGTATTCAAATGATGTAATTATTTAAGTTACAGTTATAACCACTGAGCTTATATGGATAAGAAAAAACAATAACACATATAGATAACTAGCGGGCGCGCGCAGCTTTGCTTGCTTATTTGGACCCTTAGGGGTGAATTCTAATAAACCATGAAACATGTATCCAATGAAATATTTTTAAGAGTCTAAATTTCAAGTTTTATAAAAACCGGTGGCGATTTAAAGATTTTTCAATACAAACTTTCATTCCCTTGTGAATTGTACAAAATCATGAAACATATGTTCAATTAAATATTTTTGAGAGTCTAAATTTCATAATAATCGGTGGCGTTTTAAAGATTTTTCCATACAAACTTTCAACTCCTTATTTGCACCCTTAGGGAAAGAATTCAAGAAAACCATGAAACATGTGTTCAATTAAATACTTTAAAGAGTCTTAATTTTAAATTTTATAAAAACTAGTGTCGATTTAAAAAAAAAATCTATTCTATACAAACTTTCAACCCCTTATTTGCACCCTTAGGGGTAGAATTCTAGAAAACGATGAAACACGTATTCAATTAAATACTTATAAATATCTAAATTTTAAATTTTATAGAAATCGGTTTCGGGAATCGGGAATTTAATTTTTTTTCCATACAAACTTTCAACCCCTATTTCACCCCTTTAGGGTTAAAATCCCTTCTTAGTGGATGTCCAAATTACGAAAATAAACATCTGTCCAAATTTCACGTTTCTACCATCAGAGGTAAAGGCTGTGCGCGCGTCTTACCTCAGTCAGTGAGGACAAGTCCTTTTATATATATAGATAATGGCGTAACCAAATTGGCTTAATTGCTACGACTGCCAAATATCAAAAGTCGGTCGGAAGTTGCAAAAATATAAAACGTGCGCGAAAAGATTTACTATAGGCAGAGGGAACCTGGACACCTAGTGTTAAGACACTCCGTTCATTGAGATACTTCCGTTAGAACAGAAAAAAACTCAACGCCGCCCTTGCCTCGTTACTAGAGCAAAGAAAAAAATATATATATTTAATTTTTAAATTAATATATAATTAATCTCGAGTGGGTCCCACTGAGTGGCGGAACTGTAGCACGCGCCTTTCGTACTCATTTTTTTTATTAATGTAAACATTCGTATACATTCGCAAAAAATATGTTAAATACACAATACTATTGTCCATTCCCAGTCGGTTAAATAACAGTAGGAAGAAATTTCCTATATAACAAAGCTATTTTTGTTTTATACCGCCGTAGATGGATAGTAAATTAGTAATGACGGGAAGCAACAAAGCTCTGTGAAATCAAAGGTTTTGGCGATCAGGAAGACTGTACATACATACATAATCACTATTATTATAATTATTATTATTGAAATGGTATTTTGTAATATTTTCGCGTATTAGTTGTTTTGTACTTTTAGGTCAATGAACCTAAATTTTTCATTCCAGTAAGCATCGAACTCACTACTATTATATAGTACAGTCGTATGCTATACCACGCCGCAAAGTCCAAGTTTTTTTTGATAGAAGGAGTGTCTTACCGCAAAGCTTAGAGTAAAAACACTCCGTTCCTATTGGGACACGTGCGTTCCCCACTTTTCGCCGAATTTTGAAGAGCCAGGAAATGAAAATATTAAATACTTAATTTCCTCGAATGGGAATCGAACCCACAGCCTGTCGCGTTTACATTGACATATCGCAATATAATCTAAGAAATACAAATAAAACATAGGTTTTTTATCTCTTCTATCAGTTCTTATCACTCTTATCTAATTTATTAAGGATATAAAGAAACGACATGACGATTTTCCACTTTCGAAAACCACATCCGTTTCCATTTCCAATAGAGACAATGATTTCGAATGCACCTTACCTATCTATTTACATGTTAAGCGGTTAGCTCATGAATATTTGAAATTGTTTTAAAATTTTTACTTTTGCCTATTAGAATTTTAATTTACAAAATAAACTAGGCATTTGAGACGTTGTGGCAAAGCGTGTATCTGTCAACACGAGAGTTGTTCGATTTCAATGCGAACGAATTATTTAATATTTTCAATTTGTCGCTTTGGTAAGTCTGGAAAAAAATTGGCGAAATTTGTGCAATGGAAAATCCTTATTTAATCTTAGCATAAATATAGCCTGACTTAAATGGCAACGTAAAAACATTAATAATTAAATACCGTCAATAATAACATAGAGAATCGACTTATTAATAAAAAAAATATCAATTTAACAGCTTAGCAGTTTATAGAGCGATATTTTTTGTTTTGTTTTGTCCTTTATCCCGTACAGAGCATGTAAGGCATAGGGAACCTAGGAACCTAGAGACACCCCAATTCCATTAAGACTCAGATAAAACACAAATAATCTTATCAACATTCTCATTAGAATTGCAAATACTAATTAGACCACTAGTCTATCTCTATTTCTAAGCTAGAGTACTAAGTATATCGCCCTAAATACTGTCCAGGATAGCCTATCATTGATCGCTTTGATCGCGCCGCCGTGCAATTGTGTTAGTTATGCATCCAACTATCAATTTCCTTGCTTGAAAACATACGGTTTGCAATTCGGGAAGGAAACGCCGTTAAATGTATCATTTTTTAGCGGTTTTTTTTGTATTAGTAGTAGGGTAGGCCGAGGTAAGCTGTTTTTGAACACTCCGATTCATCTTTTCGTCCAATTTTTGAGATAGACATGTCGAGTGTAATTGAATTTGAATCCACTACTATTGATTAGTATATATTTAATATCTCCAATATTTTTACCAACTCTAACAAACACGTCACACAAACAAAAACCCTAAATAAACGAGCAATCACAACCGTAGAGAGAAGAAAAAGAACTCAGTGACTCAATTCTCCATTTTCTTTCCTATCCCAAAGGAACTACTGTATATTTTCACAACAATTGCATTGCTGCTCCAGTGCCCTAGTTCTGAGAGGAACGCTAATCGCTATAGGCAATGTATAAACGCTGGGAGCACTTACATATGTCTTAAACCTATTTTGTAATAGTAAAACTAATCTTGTATATGAGTTTACAATTTTATTTTAAAACATATAATTACTTGTATATATGATTTATTGGCATAAAGTACAAAATACTGATATTACTAATATAATATACCAGCGAGTCGTATGGGGCGTCGCCCGCTTGAACTCATTATATTATTAAAGCCAAATTATCCAAAATTTTTACATTTATTGTAGCCTATGTGTTATTTTTATGTGAGAGCTATATTACTGTAGAATTTCATCTAAATACATTCAGTACATTTTATATGTAAGTCTAACAAACATTCATTTTCCCTCAATTTTTGAGACATTGTTGAATTGCGACACGGATTTGTGGAACTCAACGCCGCGCATTGCGTACCAGAGCGAGGAAATGAAAATAACTAAAATGGAAATGTTTCCCGCGAATAGGAATTGAACCACGCGCTTATATTCGGAGACCGACCTAACGCTACGAACGTACGTTCATAGTAAATTCATGATAATTGATTAAATTTAATGTTGCGCAGTGGGAGCTTTTTTTAATGTCCATCATAGTGGATGGGTTCATATACTATCAATAATTTAAATTTTAATTGGATGAAATATTTCCCTAACAGATTTTTTGGTTCTCTAAATGTGGTTAGATACGTAAAGAGAGATGAAAATACGTTATAAAGCTTTTAAAAATATAAAAAATAACAAATGAGCGTGCGTGCAGTGTGCGACTTCGTGAAAGTGACGTGAAGTGAAGTGTTCTTGTCAAACGCACAACAAAGTGATCCTATAAAAGTTCCGTTTTACCTTTTGAAATACGGAACCCTAAAAAGATCTAAAACAAAAAACAACTTTTTATCATTTAAACATAAAATCGATCCCGTGACCCCAAAATAAAAATGTCCATACATTACAGAACACTCAGCACACATTCTTCTCCGTCTTTATCTCGCCGCCCACATGCCAATTTTTGAACCCACTTTCTCTACCAAATTAGTGATTGTGATGGTGAGCATTTAGATTTCAACTCTAATTGTTACTTTTGTTCACTTGATGAAATTAAGTTAATAGATTATATTATGGTTATGAAATGGATACAATGAAATAGAGTCTCTCTGTCTGACTATAAGTGAGGATGAGTTATTCTTACTTCCACGCTCTCGAATAAAGAAAAAGCGCGGCGTTGAGTTCCGCTACTCTACAAGGCAATATGTGGAAAATTCAGCGGCGTGTGAAGGAACAAAGTATTTTAACGACATTAAAAAAATAGGTATAATCGTCATACATCTACCGTTTTATTAATATATTAATTTTCTTACTTCTGGTGGTAATGAGCGGCGTTGAGATCCGCAACTCAACATGCAATGCCTCAAGGATTTGGCGGTAGCATCTAAACACTAAGTTCCTATATACCCTCTGTCTACCCTATGCGGAATACAGCGCGAAGTTTACAAACCGTTTTGTTATTAGGTTTTCTCAACCTTTATATTAAAATTTAAATCCAAAGAAATATGAAAATTCAATATTTAAATATAAATTGGAAACTGATCGCTAAGCTTTGAAAATTTATTTTAGTATGTTAATCTTAATAGTATTTATATAACTTTATGTTAAATTTCATTCAAATCGGTGAAGCATCGGTTTTTGCGTAATTGGGTAACACATATACATACAAACTTTCACATTTATTACTTTAGTTTAATAAGTCGATATAATAACACAACAGCTTCACGCTGTATTCCACACACAGTAGGATAGGTAGATAAAAACTAGTGTTAAGACACTCCTTTCTCATTTTTTGCCGAATTCTGGAAGCATTGAATTTGAGTGAAATCAACACCACGCTTCACCTCGACACCAAAGCGAAGGACTGTAAATATTAAATATTGCATTTCCTCGGGCGGGAATCGAACCTTGTGGGTTCGATTCCCGCGTCTTACAGTAATACTTTGCGCTTAGCCACGAATGGCCTCAGTATGGCCTGCTTTTTATACTACAATTGTATATTAAAAAATGTCACCGTCGTCAGCCTTCGAGTTACGTATTAAAAAATTATTGATGGAAATTAATCTAACTTTAATTTTTTCATATAATAATGTATGTAATATGCAACATTATAAAAGTATAAAAAAAAATCTCAGCCTATTAAAAATTTTATATACCTTCCGGATATTAATATAAAATAGTCTTTTTGCTGTTTTTTCTAGGTATGTTTTTAGCAATTTTATCCAGCGTTTAGAAAGGTATACAGGGGAAGCCTAGTGTGTCAAGATTTAAGACACTCCTTTCTCCACGCAACGCACAATTTTCGAGACATTGCTTGTTGAATAGCGGAACTTAACGCCGCGCTGTCTGATTACCAGAGTGAGGAAATATAAAAAATCCATTCTTCCGAGTAGGATTCGAATCCACGACCATATTTGTATGAAAATGACAAATTAACTTAATGTAAGACTTTGTTTAAAAATGCATTCATAAGGAGAAGCTATAATAAAAGAAATATTTTAATAAAAGGTTACAGTACTATCTAAGAATTAATAATGAGGTAAGAAGGCTACTTTGGGTTACCTTCGTCAAACCACAATGAACTTTCGTCTTTTCACGCTCTCTGAATAAGTAATATTGGTTTACCTTCAGAGGCAGAAGGAACCTGGGAACTTAGTGTTAAGACACTCCGCTCCTATTAAGACACTTCCGTTTCCCACTTTCCCTCGAATTCTGGAGGCATTGCGTGTTGAGTGGGAGGAGTCTGCCTCTTTTTACCTTATGCATTCAGCAGACAGCACCAGTTTTGTGATTCATTCCCTTTTCCGTTTAAAAACCTTATTAAATTAATGATCTCCAATTAACTACTTAATTATTAAAAATGCGTAAAAAGATTAATGCTGTAGTATGCCTATTTTTCATACTNAAAGTTTTCCTTATATTATTTTCGTCGATAGTCAACAATATAGGAAAAAAATATTATATAATTGTAAGATATTTAAGATTTTTCTTTGTATATTTCTAAATCTATTGAAACCTTAGACATACTTAAAAAATAAACATTATTTTTTTGAATTGACAGTTTAACCGGACAGTTGTAGGTTCGATCCCACTCAGGGTAACAGCATATCATAGCATTACATTTAATACTTCAAAAATACGGCGGAAAGTGGGGAACTAAGTATCTTATTACAGGGCTCTCTGCTTATACGGGATGAAGAAAACGTATTTAGGCTAACTTAGACGATAATTGCCATTTCTGAGTGTGACATTTCAATTCAGACCTCTTCATTTACCTTCACCAGACATGTGAATATATGAGAACGAGTTCTAAATATAGTACGCAAGTGTCAAATTGTCGCTTATTTAACGGTACGAATCGACGTGAGAACCTCTTTGTTAAGTAACAATAGGCGTTTAGTTACGGATATCAGCATGTAAGCAATTATGTATGATGACACATTTACAGACATCTTGTTGTACTTTAAGTGTATAGTAGATTCTATGAGTACTGGCTTGCAATAGGTATGGGTTCGAATACCAAGATTAAGATATTGGATTCTACATATATCAGAAAAAAAAACACTTTCAACACTATGGGGAAATCGGAGATAATTTTTTTAGGTCTACGCTGTACCCCGCACATAGCAGAGTAGGCTGAGGTAACCTGGGAACCTAGTAACACCTAGTCCGTTCCAATTAAGACATTTCCATTCCCCATATATAAAATTGAAAAGTACTGGACGCAATATGTCTTTGACATAAATTATTTTCTTGTCATAGAATAAGTGCAGTCTTTTGGTAATGCAGTCTTATAAAAGTTGGATATAATAGCATCAGATGACTAACAGACACTTCGATTTTTACGAGAAAACTCTTGATTTTTATATTCATTGGAAATTTGGGATTCCTTAGTCATCGATATGCTTGAGAAATATGTTTTAAATATCCTGCTCTCGTTATCCTTTCGAGGTTAAATTATTATGTAATAATGATTATGATGGTAGTGAGTTCGATTCGTTCCAAATAGTGGGTGTAAATTAACGGGAATATTTTTTTATTTAAAATTTATCTTAAGATATATATATGCTAGTCTAGAGCGGAGACAGGTATGTAAGGGAGAGCCTGTATGACGAGGTGGATGACAGTGGTAAAGGCGAAAGAGGTATACAGAGACCGCTAGCTAAGTTAAAAATAAATCGAAACTAATGAAAATCGACACCAAATCTTATCAATAATAAAAAATGACCTGCACGGGAACATAATCCGTTACCAAAACAATCTTCATGGCTCTAACGAGGAAAACAAATCAATATTCAATTCCAAATATTTTATCTATGTATACAAAATTTAGAACAGTTTGTTTGTCTGTCACCTGCGTCACCTCCTGTAGATATTTAAAATGACAATTTAATGACATGTCTTTAAGATAATATTATTACGGCTACTGTCGTTATTTAACTAATGTGTATCTTTATTTACCTAAATACTATAATACGTGAGGGACAGAGGGAACCTAATGTAAGCACACTCCGTTCCCCACTCTCCGCTGAATTCTGTAGGCTTTGAGTGTTGAGTGGCGGAAATCAGCGCCGCGCTTTACCTCGACACGAGAGCTAAGAAATGAAAATATAAATTTAAGCCTCCAAGATTATCTTTTTTCCTATTATAATATTAATAATATCTAATAATATTTTTTTTTATTTGTCCAGTGGCAGCAGTCTGCATACTTCTAGAAGTAGGAGCCTTGCCAAGCAGGCGCAGTGGGTTCAGATGCAACGATCCGGACCTCTCTTTCCCGCATACAGGAGATACTATCTCCATCTCGCTCGTCGCTGCAATCACTGTGATTGTGCCGTACCTTATTGTAAGTATTGATTCTTTTAAATAGTTAATAATTTTTTTTTTTATGTATCTAATTATTAATTTAATGGTCTTTAACGTAGGTACTATTTATTATATAAATCAGCTTCACGCTGTATCCCGCAAACTGTTGTGTGCGGTGGGTAGGCAAAGGGAACCTAGTGTTAAGACACTCCGTTTCCCACTTTCGCCGCGATACTAGTGAGAAAAATGAAAATATTAAATATTTCATTTGCTCGAGTGACGGAACCTGGTGATTGAGTGTAAAGACATCCCGGCACTTCCGTTTCCACTTTCCACCGAATTTTCGCAGCATTGCGCGTTGAATAGCGTTACCAAAGCGAGAAAATGAAAATATTTAATTTCCTCAAGTTGGGAAATCAAACCAAACCCTCGGCCTCGAATCTATTTATATTTGCAATAAAATAAAACTTTGAACAAATTGTGAAAAATAACCACTATGTCCATCGAATTCAAAATATCCTGTATAGACAAGGTTATTTTGAAATGCGCATTTTAAATTAGATCTTTGTCTTTTTTATATACAATATTAAGTGACCCATCACTCCGTTCCCAAAATTTTACGAATGGAAAAAGATAAGATGTTTATTATAAAACTTTGCTCAGTATAAAAGCTTATCTATTGGATCAGCGGCACTACGTTTCACTAAAGTAGGGTTGTGCATTCGATTTGTATTTAATTTTAAGGTTTTCGCTCTGAAATCTGCCATTCGATACACAGTGTCTTGAAATACGGCCGGAAAATTGAGAACTGAGTGTCTTAATATCAGGTTTCTTTTGGCCCCAATTGAGCATTTTTAAATATAAATAAAAAAATATATAATAAAAAAAGTACCAAACATTAGGGTGCAAGGCCCCAGAGTGAAGAAGTTCCCACAATGTTCATTGTAAACAAAGAAATAAATGATAGAACATTACTTTCACCACTAACTACTTTAATCTACTACAATTTTCATAACAGACTAGAGCCTATAACAGAATTTTAATACGAAAAAAATATACTAGAAGGCCAATTGTGGCGTAGCGTGTGGCTGTAAACGCGACTGATTGTAGGTTCGATTCCCACTCGAGGAAATGAAATATTTTTTAAAATTTACATGAGTGTAGAGGCAAAGCCCAGCATTGAGTTCCACCACAACTTAACACTCTCTTAAAATCTTAACACTAGATACCCTCTGCCTACCCCGCTGTGTGCGGGATACAGCGTGAAGGTGATTTATTAAAAAAAATATCAAGTACGCTATTACATAATAAAATATAATGAATGTAGGGTACTTCAATTTTCTAGTTTAGCAATCATTCTATTACAGATATGGGCAATTGAAACTGTCCTACACAGGGACGACGAGTATTCTATAAAAAAAAATAAACTCTACACCAGCGCTAAGACCGCCGCGTTTATATATAGAGATTATATATATGGCGCAGTGGTTAATTTGACGGTCCTGGAGCTTGTGAAGTGTGTCGTTGGTTCACCGAGGCCGACCTTCTTTGATTTGTGCGAGCCGGACAGAGCTAAGACTTGCAATGGGTAAGTTAGTTATAATTCTAATAATATTATTATTGTGAAATTTTGTGGACGTTTTATCCACTTTTACGCAAAAAATACTGAATGGATTTAGATGAAACTTTGCAGTTACTAACTACCTAACTAACTTAGTAACTTTAGATTATGTAGGTTTTATTCCCGAAATTAATAAAAGCATTTTTTTTGTATTGTAAATTGTCTTGAATATTTTTTTAATAACGTTAAATAATATTGTTTTCACCTGAACGGAAATATTTTTTTAATTATATTTTTTCCCAAATTTGGGATTCGAAGTTAGCACTACGTATTAAATTTATTGTATTAATTTAAAATTCAATATAACTAAAAGATACAAAGGCATAGCTTAAAATGTGTAAATGCTATAGAATGCGGATTATAGGCCCATTTCTATCAACATTTTAGAATTTATTGTATGGAATCGAAATTTTCCTATTAACCTGAATGGAAATGAAATTGAGACGACTAATAGATACTATGGTGCAATAGTTAACATATTCAAAACTGCTTACGGTATTCATGTTTGATTCCCGTTTTATACATTTGTTTATGATTTTTTAAGCAGGTAATAAATATATTAAGTCGTTCTCCATTACCCAACAGTTTAAACATAGGGAACCCAGTGTTAAGACATTCCATTAGTCATTAGGACATTTCCGCATCTTTCGCCGACTTCTGGAGGCATTGTGTGTTGAGTAGCAGAACTCAACTCAACTCAACTCAACTTGTTACCACATCAAGAGAAATGACTATAATTAATTCCTCCGATTATCTCGAAATATCTTGGAAATTTGGATTTTGTTTAGAGAACGGAGTTCGTTAGGTTTCCTCTGCCTTCCCATATTGTAATATGCGGAATACACTATAAAACTATTTTTTTTATTATTTTCTTAATTCATATAAGTATTTTCTAAAATAACTTATATAAATAATTTATTTCCAGGTCTGAATACATCAGCACCTACACTTGCACGTCCTCGAAGTACTCTAGGTATTTACAAATCGATTCGAGTAGGAGCTTCCCTTCTGCGCACACGTCTTTGTCTGTCTACTGCGGACTTTTCTTAGCGGTAAGTTTTTTTATTCTATTTTAAGGAATAGATAATAAGTAATTAGTGGTATATCACTCTTTTTTACGGAACAACTATATAAATTTAATAGTAAGTGCAATAACTCCGGAATTGTGCAAGTGAAGGAGAACGTTAAAAAATATATAATATATAGAGTTTGCAAAATAAAATACACCTACATCGCTACACTCTCTATCTAATATATATAAAATCGAAAGGTCACTCTCATCACGAAATCTCAGAAACTACATGTGCTAGGAATCTGAAATTTTGCATAGAAGTTATTTATAGGACGTAGGTTCTCGCTAAGACGGGAATTTGCAATATTCAACTTCGAAGGGGTTGTTTTTGGGGTTGAAAGTTTGTATGAAACTTCGTTATTACAAATGCTAGGACTCTCAAATTTTGCATGGACGTCACTTATAGGACGTAGGTACTTATGGAGACAGAAATTAATAATAACGAAGTTCACGCAGGCGAAGCCGCGGGCGGGCCGCGAGTATACTATAACATCGTAGAAC
The DNA here is from genome assembly GCA_013403645.1 of Heliconius nattereri. Taxonomy (NCBI): domain Eukaryota; kingdom Metazoa; phylum Arthropoda; class Insecta; order Lepidoptera; family Nymphalidae; genus Heliconius; species Heliconius nattereri. The sequence goes on along the minus strand of JAAIXI010000246.1, from coordinate 322,058 downwards.
GAACTTAATAAAGTAACATCAGAAACCGGACCGTGTGGAATTCGAACTAACGACCATCGCGTGTGCGTAAGCTATTCTCATATACATTCCAACAACTTTGCTAATATTTCTTATAAATGATTAAAATTTATATAAAAATCTTGTATTTAAAGTAATATTGCGAATCGCAAAAGTACACAATGGTTATAGGTTCATATCTCGCGCGATGAAATATTTATATTTAATTCAATTATTATAATTATACTGTTGAGGCCAGTGGTGCCGCAGGTGCTCAAATGTGCGACTGTAAAAGTGTGTGGTTCAATTTCCACTCGAGGAACTATAAACATTAAATTCATCTAAAGTTGTCTAATCAACAAGTTAAGCTTTGTATACATATTTCAGTTTATTTTACATGTTTTTATGTTATATTCTATTATAAGTATAAATATTAATCTGATCTATTGTATTCTACAAGCAAAATTATATAATACGAGTGACTTACATGTCTGTAGATCCCGCTCGGTCCCTCCAATCAGCCGCCCCACGCGGAAGTAAAATTGACTGCTCAGTTAATTAACCCTGAGTGGAGGGAGGAACTAGCTGTAATAAGCAAAGATTATATCATGGGACTATTATGTCTATATTTAGATTTACGCTAGTTAAAAATAGGGTACGGAGTGTCTTAACACTAGGTTCTCTCTGCCTACCCTCTTGTGAGCAGGATACAGCGTGAAGCTAATAAAAAGTATATTTTTCCTTATCCACAATTTTCTTTTCCAGTGGTACCTCCAGAGACGAGCGTTTAGCTGGCACAATCGTTCAGTTCTCATCATACCTCTAGTGCAAATACTATGCGTTGTGTACGCAGTCATCTGCCCTTTGACCAGGATCACTGATCACCGACACCACTGGTGGGATGTCCTCGCTGGAGCTGTTATGGGAGTGGCCAGTGTTGTTTACACGGTAGGTTTCCGCTTATTTATTTGAACTATAAGGCTAAATATACTAACTTTTGGCCTAACCAAAAATAATTTTGTTCAAGTCCAAGAATAATAACTTCTGGGCTGTAGTAGTGCAGCGGCGTAGTGACTGACTGTAAACCCTATGATTGTGGGTTCGATTCACACTCTCACTCCAGTGAAGATGTTTTAAAAATTGAGCTAAAATGATGAAAACGTAGTGCCTTAACACTATGTACTCTTTGCCTAACGTGGTACAGCGTGAAGCTAAAAAAAGTGACTTACTTAATAATTGGGGCATGTCATTATACATTATCTTACGGTCAAATTATTTATGCTTTTATGTATATCTTTATTACTTAAAAAATTAAAACCTTTGTTCTTCACTTTAGATCCTAGTCCTTTGCAAGAACTTCTCCCAACCAGCCGTGGTGAGCACCAGCGACATATCCAGCAGTGACAGCAACAACCATCAATCTGTCCGAAGACTCCTCTCCAGCCAACCCAGAGCTGTGGTCCCTTAGCCCGAGGCCGTATAAGGCGTTAGTCCTTATAGTCCATAGAATTTACAAAGAATCTTATTAAAAATAAGTTTTGATGAACTCGGAAAGTAATATTCCTAATGTGTGACGCTCATTAAGTGATTGTGTGTTTTAGAGATTTTCGATTAGAAAATTCTAGAAGAATACAGTTTGAAAGGAGAGTTTGGTAGAGTATTCTCTTTTTCTTCTATCAGATGATATGTGGTATATATAATATTTAATTATCATATCATAATATTAAGTGATGAATCTTAGTACCTACTTGTGTAAATTACTCTTTCTTTAATTTTATGTAAGGATTGGACTCTAAAATTGAATAATAAAGAAAATCAAAGCGGGAAACGAAGTGTCTTAACACTAGGTTCCCTCTGCCTACCCTGCTGTGTGCGGGTTACAGCGTGAAGCTGATTTTTTAAAGAAAATCAAATGAATCATATTAAGCAATTTGATCATTAAAATCATAATTTTTATTGATAATTGTATTTTAAATAAAAATAGATTGATGCGTATTTTTAAGTATATTTAAGAATACGGCCATCATTTATTGATATAGTTGTTAACATGTGCATTTAAAATTAAAATTGCAATAATTGCCATTTTCAAATGTACATAATATATAATATTATTTATATATATGGCTTTATAAAAATAATTTCTATATCAGAAATATTTATATTTAATGACCAGCATAAAAAAATAATTAAAGTGACGAATAAGATGTTAAATTCATTTTAATTTTTAATATTCTTTTTTGGTAAATACTCAATATTTAAATAGAAATATGACAGTTTGATAACAGTATTTTGCTTAAACTGTTATAATTACAAAGATTTTGATAATTACCAAAACTATTGATATCAACTTTGAATTCTTCAATTTTATTAAAACCAGTGTAGGTACATTTGTGAATTGAAAAAGTCAAATAAAATAAAAAAAAACAGTTTTTAATAAAAACTAATAATATTTAAATAAAATTGTATTCTTTCTATTAATTATACAATTATGTAGCTTTTATAAGTTTATTTATTACCAACGAAAGTATTTTACTTGTAGTACCTGTCTAGTCGTAAGTTGATAGATTTATTTTTTTATTTTGTTAGAAAAAAAAACTTAATTGCATTAAAATATTTCTGCATTCAGCTAAGGTCCGAGTGAAATAGACTTAAGTGTTAAAAAGAGATTATTACTAAACATTTTGTCATCATAATGGCCTGGTGAGAAATATGCGCTAGACTGTCCCGCAATGGTTGAGAGTTCGATTTCTCTAAAGTGTAAAATATAATTTTCTAATATATTCTCTTTTACAATCATTTTTTTTGTATTTAACAAGGTACGGCGTTAAGCTTCGCCACGGGGCGCAGGGGGGCTTTTATCGCATATTACACATTGGGAAATACGAGAAAAAAATATTAGTATATATTTAAAAACTGAGTAGCTCAGGCCTTAGAATTAATCTTGCAAGCATTTTCCATATCTTCATTATCTAAACATTCCTTTATGTTGATTGTAAATAAATATTTATAAGTAGCGTGTGTCAGTCTGTATATTGAATTTAATAAATGTCTAGATATTTTTTTATTGTTTCTTTTATTCACCATCTTCAGATATGCATAACAAAATAAATATTATATACATACATAAATAAATAAATAGAATACATATTATAGAGGTCAGTCGTGGCGCAGGAGAAGAAAGAAAGAAAAATATATATAAAAAAAGACCTTTAAAATAATTAAAAAACCTGTGCTTGTTATCCAACTAAAATAATACCATTTCCTTCCTAGGTCTACATAAAAAAAACCAAGTTATAAAATACGATTTCTATGTAATATCTTAGAAATTAATTTCAAAATTGTATAAATAGGCCTCTTGTACCTATCGCGTGTATTTCTCGTATTACAACCGAAGTTATGGGGTTAACTCTCTTGGACTTACAACTGACATCGATTTGTGGGTTGGTTGGTAAATTAAGTACAAAGGAGGTAAATTAGAATTACACTACAGTACAGACGTTAGTGAAGAAAATTGGTTTAACGAGATTTTCTTAAGTTTCACGGATAGGCATCTTTAGGGTAGACAGAGGGAACCTAGTGTTAAAACACTCCGTTCATCAGTCATCAGTCATGAGTTCGTCTCACGTCTTATTTTTGGAACCGTTGCAAGAGAGTGATATCTTATTAAATAAGCAACCGTCACGGCGCAGAACCAAAACCGGTGACTGTAAACGCGATGGTTGTGATTTCGATTCTCAGTATGGAAATTAAATATTTAATATTTTCAATTCCTCGCCCTGCAATAACACAAAGTGCGGCGTTTAGTTTCGCCACATATCACGCAATGTCTCAAAAATTCGGCGTTACGTAGAGAACAGAGGGTCTTCTCTTCGGTAGATTCTTCGTGAAGCTATAAAAAATATAAGAAATCTATACTAATATAATAAAGCAGAAGAGTTGGTTTGTTTGTTTGTTTGAACGCTAAGATCTCTGGATCTACTGGTCCGATTTACATTGTTTTTGTTTTGTATGAAAGCTGCATTCTTCAGATATAATATTATAACATTACATTACAGATATAAACTAATATATTTTAAAGTATTTTCTAATTTGACATGGAATTTATTCTGCCATGTTAATAACAACCGTCGCGTCGCTACGCGACCGTTATTGCGACATTTTGATATTCATCCTTATGAAAATAAAAATAATAGTCACTTTTAACATTTTATTTAGATTGAAATTATAGTTTACTGTATAACATTCTAATAAATAATTAAGGAGATGTCACTTATTCGAAATGACCTAGCCTACGGGCGGCATAGTATGAGTATGACCGACGCGAAAATATTCTTATAGTTCAAGCAGGCGTAGCGTAGCCGCGTCCGGGTCCACTAGTGTATAATAAATACGAACACACCCTATTCTGCATATTATACACTTACACACTGCGCAACAACACATCGTCAATTTAGTATAAATTATATATAAACTAGTACTGGCCCTGACTCCTTTCATAATAAAAGCAATAAATTAGAATTCCATATAACAATACCATGTATGTATGTACGGCTATACAAATACGTGTAGCATCTCAAACTATTCCTATGTTCAAGACATGTTTACACGCAAAGGCTTATCTGCATATCAGTGTTTCTATTCTAGTAAAAACTTTCTATAACTTCACTATGTATCCCGCATACAGTATAAGGGTAGGCAGGGGGAATTTAGTGTCAAAATTTTCCGTCGCTAATTTCTGCTCATTTTTTTTTATATTGCGTGTTCAGATATGGAGCTGGAGTTTGGAACTTTGTCTTGCTATCAGAGCAAGGGATTGAAAATAATTTATCATCACGAATGGGAATCGAACCCAGAACCATTCTTTACAAGCAGTTGTTAAATCTTTAAAGTAAACGTAAGTGTTCTCCTGACAGGCGCTTGCAATTTTATAGAACACAAATAAATGGCAAATGTTCCACTGAGAATTGCTATGGGAGTAAGCGATAAATTATTGTATGTAGTGTAGGGTGAACATATTCTAATAAAAATGGAGACATAAAAAAACTTAATCTTTTAGATTTTTATGTAGCATTTATCATGTCTGTTTGTATTGAAGAAATATAAAAAATCCTATTTCCTAATGTGAAAAATATTTTGTTTGTCATATTAATTGCCTAATCTTAAAATTGTATTTTGTAATCAAAACCCAAAATAAAAAAACATCTAACAAATTGATAAGAATTATGCTAAAAAATATTAATTTCTTATTCTTCTCAAAAAAATAAAATTAAAAGTGAAATATAAAATTAAAAATAAAATTACTTACATAATATATCCCAATTATCATCAACTCAAGCACACCTTTACATAACTCAGGTGCCCCAGGCCCTACGATGCACTCTAAAGCAAAAACCGAGGATAGGACATAAAGAGTGGGTCGTGATCAGACACGCCTACGCTTACATGCTAGACCTATCTTCAAAGATTTATATGCATCATCAATTAAGATATTAGCAACTTTTCATCTTTTTGCTATACTAGTCGTCGCTCGACACTTTTTTTTTATTTATTTATATCCCACACAAGAAAGAAAGTACAGAAAACTTATGACAACAGAAATAATGTGTACAATGGATAACTTATCTGTAATAGAGATCTCTACCAGAAACCCTTGAATGTAGGAGATGTTAAAAGAAATGATTCGGGTGCGGTATGTTATATAATGTTATTAATAATAATAATAAACCTACATACAAATATACATAATGTTAATCAGTATTACTATACCTACATAAATATACTTATACAGACATATAAATATATACAATGACATAAAAGAATTAAAACAGAAAAAGAAAATTAATAAAGAAAAAGACAAAGCGACTACTAAATATTCTAATTGAGATTAAGAAAATGTTGTTTTAATTTGATTTTAAAATTATTTAGAGATGGATTGCCCGACAGTATAGAGTTAGGTAGTGAGTTTCATAATCGCACTGCTTGTACTGTGAAGGATTTTTTTTGGAGTTTAAAATATAAAATCCCGGTTTTCGTAGGAGTTTTGAGAACCCTCTTATAATAATATTGATATTACATTTATTTTACACTCTACCCTTAACGCAGCAAATTTCACCTATAACAAAGTTGGGAAAACAGAAAATAATTATATTATAGAAAAATAATCATTTCTTATTTATGAATAGACACAGAGTTATTTTATCCTATATCAAAAAAAGGAGCATCGTAAGACATACAAAACATCGACTATGCTCTAATTAGATACGCATAGCTCCCGCTAATGTGCATAATGAAATCGGCTTGCAGCGAATTCTGTTGTATTTAATAGTATTAATTGCATTTTACAGTTTATTTTTTAGTTTACTTTGCACCTCACTCATAGTAAGTAAAGGGTTTTTCCATACAAGAGTATTTTATGTTAAATTTGTTTTTATATTTTTTGCATTTATATTTTTTTTATATAGATTTTTCGATCTAGTACTTTTACACAACTTTAAAAATACTATATACTGGGTATTGGAATATAATGCCCATCTTATTCAACATGCGAATAATTGCGACGTTGAGAGTCTTCGATTCGGGCGTAGAGCGGAGAATGAAATATCTTAATAATAAAACAACCACTTCTAAAAACACAATATTGATAACAAAACAAACACACGAGAAACGTTTTTACTTAAAAATATTTGGTCAGTCCAATTTTGATCAATTCAGTATGCAATATCTCTAAATTATCTGCTTGAATGAGACCGGAGAGTCTTAACACTAGGTTCCCAGGTTAATTATGCTTACTTTTCAATGAGTGGGATACAACAAGAAGCCAAAAAAACCGTTTACCATGCGTCGATATAAAACAAGAAAAATTAAATAAACAAGGATTACATCAAAAGTGTATTAGGAGCCTAACATTAGTAAATTCCTCATCTATCAAAATTTATTGTTACACTAATAATGCTAAACAGATCCATTCACTTCGATTTTATAGCTTAGAAACCTGCGTTTATTAAATATAAAGATTACATTTACGTGTATTTTACACGTTGTTTTGTACATTACGTACATAATGTGTACATACTATATAAAAAATCGTGACTTCCCAATTTTTTTTACCTTCACGCTGTATCTCGCATAAAGCGGGGTAAGGTACACGAGTGACAAGACTCTCCGTTTCACATTTTCCGTTGTATTTTCAAAACATTGCGTGATGAGTGTCAAAATTCAACCGCGCTTTAATTTAAAATAGCGAAAAATCGAAGAATTTAAAATATTTAATAATTCTTCCCCGAGTGGGAATTAAATCCACAACCACGCGTTTTCATATAGTTTTTTTTTCATATTGTTAAAAATGACATAAAAATACGAGCAATAGTATTGGTTGTCATAAAATATTCTTTTATCGAGATAAAAAACTTCAAAATATACCAAGAAATCTTCAAATACCTCATCCGCAAATACGAAACATTTGAAAACAATCATTTACCAATAATATATTTCTAATAACTGCTAATATATATTCCTTACAATTCAACAAATACATAAAATTAACTAACATTCCTATAAAATGTTACTTTAAACGTTAACTTATCACCTCTTCGGAACTAAATATAACTGTTTCTCCCATTGTCATTTAAAACTTGCACAAGGATGATTTAGTGTCGTTCTCTCCATTAGACGACTATTAGTAACTGTTATTTTTAACTATGTTTATTAGAAACTATTTAACTTTAGTTTTGAACCACTTAATCCGTTCATATAAAATTAAATTTACATGTATGTATGTTAATTCATATATTGATCGTTTGGTGAAACAACGACGTAATTGCACTTTTTTAACAAATGAGTTAAAAATGCGGAAAGAATAATATAATAAACAGTTTTGATTGTAGAAGATATATTTGAGGATAGTATGCAGGGCACATCTGAAATATTACACATTTTTTTTTATTAACTCACATCGCTGTATCCCGCAGTGTGTATACCAGGGCAGGCAGGGGAACCTAGTGTTCAGATATTCCTCTTTTCCACTTTCCGCAGAATTATATGACATAGAGTGTTGAGAGCGGAGTGAGCAAACCCTCACGTATTCGTTTACACGCTTGCACCACTGCGCCATGACGGACGGATTGAAATACGTCAGTGTTGCAATAAATGAACGATAAATGCTACTTCCACTTATTAACTTTACAAGCCAAACTTATCCTTGTATTAAGACACTCCGCTTTCCACTTTTCACAAACTCTTCATCATATCATATTTTCAAGATACCTATAGAAATCTTAGTAAAACAATCAAAACTGAATCTAAATCTTAAAATTACCAAAGTCAACATTATCCTAAGTGTTTAAATGGCACTTACAATAAACATTAAAATCGTTTATTTCTAGAAATAAATGCAATAAAGTCAATTTACTTGAACCCAGAACAATGATATTTATACCCACGCCCGACTCTTACGCTTAGGATTTAACTTATCTTGATTATCTCAGGCGATATCAAACGAAATACCAAAGATTTTACGAGTTAACTATAAAATGTTTAAAAATTACCATCTGTTTGTATATATTATTGTTTTAAACTTAAAAAAAATTGAAGAAGAGTCCATCGTGGTGCAGTTGGACAGCGTGATACAGTAAACGCGAAGGGTGTGAGTTCGATTTTCACTCGGGCACTAATAGTTTTCATTTCCATATTCATTTGACTTATTCAACATGTTTTAATATATTATATTAAAGTTCTCTTCTCCTTCTCAGTCGTTACGCTCTTGATAGAGTGGTCGTGGCCATCACGTAATCACGTTTTGGGCTTTCGTTATTCTTGTCACAGTTTCACGCCATTTCCTTCTGTTGGTCGCCATTCTAGTGCACTCATGCAATTTACCGCCCACCGCTGATTTTATTTGGTCAGTCCATCGCATGGGTGGTCTGGTACCATCTACTCTGCCTTGCAGCACGAGCCGCTCTATGGAGTCGTTTCCTTTTCTGGAGATGTGACCGAAGAACTTAAACATGCGGGTTTCTGTAAGAGCTGATAGTCGCTCTTTGATGCCAAGTTCTTGGAGTATGGACACATTGGAACGGAACTCTGTCCACGATAGCCCGAGCATTTTTCTCCAGCACCACGTCTGGCTTTACTGCATTTACAATACATTTGTAAGTACAGTTACTCCGATAAATTATCACGCTGTCAGTACATGAAAGTGTTACAAATACTACCAACTGACATAATAAATGATATATTTGCGTACTGACATTTAGACATTGTTGGAAATTGTATAGATTTTCTATGTATGTATAGATTTTGCTGCAAGGGAAAAGCTTTTGTGGGGGCTTTTGATAAATGGCGTCTATCGATTTATCTCCAGTGTAAATGTTTTGCTAGCGACACGTTCTGGCAGTTGCACAGAAAATATATATACACATATGTACATACACTTTCTTCTACTATTTCTGTATTCATAGATAGTTAGGCCTTTGTGGCGCAGTGGGTCAGCGCGCGACTGTCTACGTGGTTGTGAATTCGAGTTAGCCTCGTGAGAATTAAGTTTAAATTATTTTTTAATTTTCGGCTCGCGTAAAACAAACGGAAGCGTTTCTCGTACTTGCAAGTCGTAGCGGCTTGAGTTAACCAGTTCAGTACAAGAAGAACGGAGTGTCCTAACACTATGTCTGCACAGTCCGCAGGAGACGGAAGAGTCTAAAAAAATATATTAATAAATGTTTTAACATATATATAACAGTAATATATAAAGAATTACAGACATTTAAAGTAATGTCGCAGATATTACAGCTTGTCAGTTGTCAGTATAAGACACGATCGTTTAATGAGTACTTTAACATACTGACTTTACGATTGAAGTGGGCGTTTCGTACAGTCTTTTCTACAAATATATTTTAACAAAAATTTTCAGGACATCTGTGGCGTAGCGGCACAAGCGTGTGCAGTGTGACTGTAAAAACGACAGGTTATGGGTTCTTCCCACCCACTTGAGGGAAGCGGAGTGCCTAACACTAGGCTCCACCTGTCTACCCTGAGGGAATACTGGTTTCTTTAGATACAGCAGGAAATTGAAAAAAAAATTGTTTTTCTTACTTCCTAATTAAGAAATTCTTTGAAACATAAGTTAACCCAAGCATTTAATACCAGAAATATAAAAACTTACCAACTAAACGATATAATAAATTTTTCACATGTCCCATATATTTATCTCAGTAATAAGCTCTCGTTAATCTGTTTAAATCGCGAAGGTACCGGGTTCTTATCTGTTAAACGCTTTTCTGTACCCACGATCTAAGATAATGGCCGCTTACCATCTGTCGTCCCGTTTCCGGATAGTTTTGTTTTAAAATAAAATTGGACATGCGAGTATGTTTTAATAAATTTAAATCCTACAAAAAAAAGATGGCTGGCATTGCGTATCGAGTGGCGGAACTCAACGCCGCGCTTTGCCTCGACACCAAGGCGAAGATATGGAAATATAACCGTACATAAATATTTGACTTCCTCGAGCGGGAATCGAACCCACAGCCGTGGGGTTACAGTCACTCCCTTGTGCCGCTGCGATGACGTTTTGAAATTAGAATTCTATCCCCCAACGGTGCTATAACCGCTACCACCACTTATTTAAGTAAATAGTCACAAATTAGATGAGCCTTCAAGTATAACAATAAAAGTATTTTACACGATTCTTCCAAACATATATGTACATATTTACAATATATTGTATATATTTACAATAGTTATATGTTAATAAGCTATGTATATTAAAGTAGATGTTGAGAAATTGGAAATATACGAACGTACACTCATCGAGAAAAGTCTTTTCTTTTTTTTATTTTACCCATCATAAATTCAAATTCAAATTAAAAATATTCTTTATTCAAATAAACTGTAAAAGCACTTTTGAATCGTCGAATGTACATGTCAACAAAAAGCTACCACCGGTTAGGAAGGCAGTTCTGCTGAGACGAGCCGGTCAGAAACTCAACAGTTGCTCTTTTCCAAGTCAATGGTATATTTTACTATTACATTAGCGAACGCGGCAGAGCTGAGTTTGTCTGCAAGTGCTTCCAGATGAGCGTTCCACTGGAGTTTGGAATCTATAGTAACACCTAAGAAGACAGCTGAATCCGATACATTAAGAGGTTCTCATTTAATTTTTAGATTAAAATTATGTTTTTTAACATTTGGTAAAGCAAACTCGATGCATTTCGTTTTTTTAGCATTTAACATTAGATTATTAATATCAAACCAACGAAGAATATGCGATAATGCACTATTCACATCGTCATAGTTTATTTTGTTATCGTCCGCAAAAAGTACAATATCACATAGGTTCTTCACATAAAAAGGCAGATCGTTAATATAAAGAAGAAACAAGAGGGGACCAAGTATAGATCCTTGTGGAACGCCCCTTTTTAGAGGAGATCCAGATGATTTTACATTATTTAGACTAACCTTCTGGATTCTTCGATTTAGTTATGAGGCAATAAGATCAAGAGTAGTATCCTGTATACCATAATGATATAGTTTTAATAACAGAGTTTAATGGTCTACACAATCAAAGGCTTTGGATAAATCACAAAACACTCCAATAGCATTTTGTGACTTCTCCCATGCGTCATAAATGTGCTTCAGGAGTGCAGTACCCGCATCCGTGGTGGACTTACCTTTGGTGAAACCATATTGGTCACTATGGAGACAATTATTAATATTTAAGAAAATTGTGAGCTGGTTAAATATTATTTTTTCAAATATTTTACTTACAGACGGCAAAACAGAGATTGGTCTGTAATTTCCAGGGTCAGTTCTATCTCCACTTTTGTAAAGCGGCACTATTTTACTATATTTCATTAAATCAGGAAAAGTACCGGATTCTACACAAATGTTAAAAATTAAAGCTAGATAAGGAGCAAGATTACGTATAATTAAGAACTTTAACAGACATGCCCCATAGGTCACCAGTTAAGTCATAATATTATAAAGCTTCTTATTCTAAGTGTTATATGAAATACCTACATAGCGTTACAAAATAAAAGCTATTTATAAAATTAAATCGGCCTATAATTACCTAAGTATCTATCTATATTTTATTTATTCGTTATAGTGATATATACGATATATAGTAAGACGATTTTGATGAAACATGGACTATAGTGTTAAAAAAGATATTTTTTTTGTTATTTTTATTTTTAGTAAAGCTTAAAGCACTAGCCTGGAAACCTAAATATCATAATAAAATATTATACAATTCTAACGATTTAGTTTTTAATCGCTTAATTACTGAAAATGCAAATGCGAAATTATTGTAATTATGACAAGAAAAATATGTAGGTACAGCTTAATTGCCTACACGCCAGAGACTAAATGGTAACTTAGGACTACGTCTTTCTCTGCCTAAAATAATAAATAAAATTAAAATTAATATTTATTTATCACCATTTAAAAAGTGATAAATTTAGTACAAGTTATACTTAACAAAATGCAACAAAAAAACCTCTAATAAACATTATGACGACGACTATACCCAAACTAGCGTGTAAATGGACGGAAGAGATATTTTTCAATAACGCAATAATGATAGCCTCTCTAATAGAATATTGATATTCGAGTTGACTGTTGAATTACGACTGGACCTCAGTATGGCGGCGCAATGGGAATAACATACTATTTTTTTATCAATTTTATTACTTTATACGTTTAAAATAATCTCATTTTTTATGTATGTGCATATCCGGTTTAGGAGAAATATAGTATTTGGGAACATAATTAAATGTCAGATTGATTTAAAATCTTTGGAGATACCATAACGCAGTGAGTGTACTTGGATAGGAATATGATTAATATTAGCTCTTCGTGGCAGTGTAACAGAAAACGCTACAGGTTGTGAGTTCAATTCCCAATTAGGGGAGTGTTTTTTGTTTTGTTTTTTTAAGAGCTTTTATTTAACTCGCAATGTATGTATGTGGGTTCGGGTGAAATCTTTGAGCTCAATTTTGAAGTAGATATCTTCAACCGATTGAGCTGAATTTTTGTATACACGTTTAGTTTGGATGACAATGCACGATAAAATATGTGACGTCATTCTAAATCCAATATGGCCGAGTATCTATTAAGTCTACTTCTTGAATATAGATATTAAATGAAATGGGTCGTTGACCGTAACTCGAAAAAAAAATTGTCGTTATTCTGAATCTAATATGGCGGAACGTCTAAGATGGCGGAATAGTTATTATTTATGCACATCTGCAATACGGCATTTTTTAAACAATCTAAAAAGGAGAAAATAAAATTTGTCTTTTAAATTTTAACTGTCAAGTCATAACCTCATTGTACACAATATATATGATCATAAAAGCTTGTCGCGTTAATCAATATCTAATTAAATTGAAACATTAAAAATTTAAACTAAGCAGATTTTACATAATTAAATTATTATTAGTTTAGTTACACAAGTAAATCGCGCGACAAGCTTTTATGATCATATAAATTGTGTACAATGAGGTTATGAGTTGATAATTAAAATTTAAAAGACAATTTTTATTTTCTCCTTTTTAGAGCGTTTAAATAAAAGCTTTTTGTAAAAAATTTTTTTTGCTTATAATTTATTTATATTATTTTCATTTCCTTATTCGGGTATACACGACAGGAAGCTGACAGTGTCCTAACAGTAAGTTCAATCTGTCTGCCCTGTTGTTAGAAAAAAAACGTGAAGATGTGGAGATGTCAAGATGTGAAGAAGTGCAATATTTTGTCTTTCGTTAAACAAACTTTTTCTAATTTTCTTCCCGCATAAGAGTCCCAGTCCGACGCCGTCACACTGCACTTAGAGGTTTAATATGATACTTTATTCTAAATTGTCATTATCATGGCAAAGCTGACATCACGCTTAGCTGAACGACGAGCGCGGTTTCAAGTATTGCTATATATACATTTTTTTATATATAATAACAATAATATATATTAAGTAGTACAAAAAATATATATAACAGTACATAAGTTAACTAATTTCATCCACATAAAACAAAAAATAAATAATTAATAAAAAAATATTAAATAATGTTTGTAGACACAATAAAATTTAAAGAGCCAAGCTAAAGTTCTAGTATGGGTTCCGTATAAACATAGTAAGTATGTATAAATGCAGAAAGTGATGATTAAATATTGATCAATGGTAGGTTGGTAGGCCACTATGGACACTACGACATGCGTGCGCACGCGCACACGTCGTTTCACCGGCGATTTAGCCCTTTGTTTGACTTTAATTTTGACTGTGCTTTATTATGTTGTAGTTCAAATTTGATATTTAGCATTTTTTTTTTCTTTTTGTCTAAGTTGTCCACTTTTACAGCTGTGAAAGGGACAGAAACCCTACTGAAAAAAAAATCATAGCATAGCTATACGTGATATTTTTTCTTTGTAAGATTCCTTACCTCAATAGAACCGAACCTCTTATAAAAGCACCTCTGATAGGATCACTTTGATGGCCGTCTGTCTGGCTGTCAGCCTGGCTGGACCTCTGTCCTAAATTTGACAATATTTACAAGTCACCATCCCACTGACCTTTAATCTATAATCATGAGACTGGTGAGGAAACCACGGTTGCCGAGTCCGACCCGCACTTACGCGGTTTTCCCTACAAAACGCAGTAGCGTTATGTTTAATTTGATATTTATCATATCTTCCTATTTATCTCAACGAAACTATGTTCCCAATTGTGTAATAAAATACATAACTGTTTAAAGAGTGAGCCTACGCCTTAATATACGTTTCATAGGCGATATTACAGTCGTTACTTTCCACTTTATCTGCTGACTGCGAAATGCAGGAGATACATAAAGATAAAAAATACAATGAAAAAAAATGGAGAAATGACTACCATCAAGTAGACCATTATCACCATGACCATCAATGACAAGTAGCTTATGTTTCGAGATGTTACCTGCAGCTACAATTACTGATGATGTAATTCTTTTTCTTCTTCTTTGTCGTTTCACTCTTGACAGAGCGGTCGTAGTCGTCCTTTATGATATAATACAGCCTAATAAAAGCCTTCCTCGATATATTAACTAACCAGTATAATAAAAAAATCCATTCTAACCAGAAGATCTGGAGATTAGCGTTAAATCAGATATACTTAGACCAGCATAAATATATTTCCATTCGTTTCTTTTCAGCATCATGCTATATCCTGTTTATAGCAACCTATGAGGGAATCTAATGTTAAGACACTCTGCTCCACTTTCTGCCGAATTTGCGAGGTATTGCGTAGTGAGTAACGGTAATAAACTTCTTCTTTTCCTTGTTACCAGAGCGAAGAGATGAAAATATATACAATAAATTACATTTCCTTCCCACGAGTGGGAATCGAACGTACAACATTGCGTTTACAGCAATAATTTATGGTAAGCAGGTATTACACAATTTTCACAGATTTAATCGTCTACCAGTAGCATCCATAGTAAAATTGGACATCCAAACACGGTTAACAGCAAATACGACGTGGTCGTTTAACTGAAACCAGTTATAATCCTACGTTGTTACATAGGTACCTACTATTGCCCATTTCTATTCTAATTGACGTATAACAAACATTGTCATATATAACACAGGTTCGCCCACAGAGCTCTACTCACAAAAATTGGAGTTCTCGAGCTTTTACTGAAATTTAATCTTAGATTACCCAGAGCCTTTTCAACTGATACCTCATTTGGACTAGCTAATATCAAGTTTTAAGGCTAAAAATAATAGCCTAGTTTACAAATTTTTTTCCGGACCGAAAGTACGCTATGAATTTTGATTTCCTTTATTTTGTATACATACATACACGTTTTTCGAGACATAAATATCGTTTGCAAAGTAAATGTAGAAATATGATTTTTTTCAGGAAATCCCGAGATTTCAACTCTATATCTCTATCTCGTTTGCTTATACCATCCATCATCCTTTCTCAATAAAAAGAAAGAGAGAACAGAATTTTTACCCCGCAATATGCGGGAATATAAAATTAAATTAATTACAGCATGAAGCCAAACAATCGTAAACGAACATTATCTTTTAGAACATCTATTTTATCACTAGTTTTACCAAAAACTAATAATAGTAATAGAAAAGCTAAGTTAAGTAAGAAAACGCATCTCTATATAAAACCGTCTCACCTTTACATACGGCGGTAGTACAAACAAACAAGTCACAAATTAATAGTGATAATAAAATGTCCCGTGACCACACACGCGGTGCACAGTGTGGTCGCTCGCTGGGATCTTTGCTTAACCCTTAATTAGTCAAACGAGGTACATTAATACCCACGTAATAGTATGTATTTTCTTAAAATTTTAAATTCCATAACAAACTAACCTATAAAAATAACTTCAACATATTAAGGAGATATATTTAGAATTATTTATAGATATACTAGATATTTATATTGGTTTAAATTCCCCGTGGGATAAATATCCCTTTTTTTCAGATTCACACTGTAACCCGTATATAGCAGGATAAGCAGAGGGAACGTATTGCTAAGATACTCCATTCCTCACATTGTTGACTGGCGGAACTCAAAACCACGCTTTGATTTGTTACCAGAGCGATCAAAGAAAATATTAATAAATAATAATTCATTTCCTCGAGTGAGATTCGAACCTCCAACCGTCGCATACAGTCACTTGTGCCACTATGCCATGACGACCTCTCGACGGATAAAATATTAGGCTCGAGTAAATAAGGGTTAAAGCGTGTGTGGTTAATCTTTGACAATAAAAAGTTGTTAATAAAACGTAGAGCGTGTTAATATCTAAGAAGAGGGCAACAGAAAAAATAAAAGTAAAATAGTTTTTTTTATGATCACTATAAAAAATTACGAAATATGTTTATTAGCTTCAATTAAGAATTCATGAAGCCATTCGTTGCACAAGTGTGTGACTGTAAACGCGACCGGTTGTGAGTTCGATCCCCGTTCGAGGAAATTTAATTATTAATTTGAATTTCTTAGCTCTGGTGTGGAGGCGAACCGCGGCGTTGAGTTCGGCCACTCAAAACATAATGTCTACAGAATATGGCGAAAAATGGAGAACGGAGTGGCTTAATACTAGGTTCCCTCTGCCTATCCTGCTATGTACTTGATACAGCGTGCGGCTTTATTTTCTATTTATTATTTTTTTAATTTGTCCGATAGGCAAGTGCTACTGTAATGTTTTTGTTATTCTTTTAAAAAGATATATTTAAAAAAAAGCTATAAAATAACTTCTTTTTTTTTTAATAAAAATGTAATTTTATAGTTCAATATCCACATATTATTTAACCAAAATAAAAAACTTTATATATATATATATATATATTAAACACTACTTGGTACTGGAATTAGAAATCAAAATTGTTATCGCTTCAATCCAACAACTAAATATTTAACTTTAATAAATCTAATGATTTTCTTTACTTATCCCGCAAATATCAAGAATAAGCGGGAAACAGCGTGAAGCTACAAGTGCTACAGCTAACCCAACTAAAGTTTAATAAACATTTATGGTTATATTGTAAGGAAAGGTGTGTAATATCAATCCAATTAGAATAGTACACCATTATTTTATACTCCCATTACATTATAAAGGCAAGAACAATTGTTCATTGTTTCATATAAAAGTTATCGCATAGGTTTTGTTGATTTCGCGTTTTGCGTTGACTATTATTGTTGCTTTTTGGTAAATATTTACTTTATATTTATAAACTGATACTAAAATACAATAGAAACCGTTGTGGGCACAAGTTCGATTCCACTCGAGGGAATGAAGTGTAAGACATCTGTAGATATTTTCAATTTTCTTCTTATCACTATAGGAAGAAAATTGCGTAACAATCTCTGTCAAGCCGGGCACAATTGTGAGACACACGAGTCGAGCCTCGATATCCTAAAAAATAAAACATCAAAAATGAAATTAAATGTAATAAGGATAAAGCTTACTTGAGGAGATGAAATATTTATTTAAATTTATGTTTCCATTTCTTAGCTCTGGTGTCGAGGCAAAGCGCGGCGTTGAGTTCCGCCACTCAACACGCAATGTGTCCAGAATTCAGTAGAAAGTGGGGAACTGAGAGTTTTAATATTTCATCAGCCTACCCTGCTATGTGCAGGATACAGTGAGGAGCTGATACTTTTAAATCATCAAAATAATTCAGTGTAAAACAGCTATTACATTCGCGAAGGTGTTTCGCTATTATGTAAACTGACTGTAATTTAAGCATACCGAGTTTGAATTAAGAATTTTAAATATTGTTACGTTATCGTACACTTGTAACTTGAATTACACAATCTAACATTTATTTCCTATCCTATAATATAATCTATAGTAGCTTTCTGAAAATATAGTAAATGAAGACAAGAAATTGAGCTAAAGGCAAAAAAGATTGTGACTTTAACGCAAAAGTTGTGGACTCGATTCCCTCTAGGATAGGTTCCCTCTGCGTCTCCTGCTTAGTTTGAGATACTATCAAATTGAAACAAAATATACTCCCAGTCCTCTCGACGGCCGCAAGTCGAGGTTCGAGTCCCGCAGGACGCGCCCTTACAGTCGTCGACTTCCTCACAGGCAGCCACTTAGTGCATTTCTTTAGGGACAGACTACCCTCTTCCCTACCCAAACGGTGTCGCTTTTAAAACCAATAGGGCTAACAACATTAACCTCATGTTCGAAAAAAAAAACAAAATACATGATTATACGTGAACAAGACACAATATTTAGGTAATTCTTCGACATTCTCGAATAGCAAATATCTATTTTGATATCTAATCAATAATAAAATGTATTTATTATATAAATACATAAAGTCATTACTTATATAACAGACTTCTTATTTTATTAAAATACATTTTAGTAATAATAATAAATGATTTATTTAATAAGCTATAGAATGTAGAATTAAGGTAATCATAAGTAATGAGGTATCTGATATTTTCCATACCTTTGTGTCTATTTCCTCTACATTTAGCAATATGCAGCAACGTTATTGCATTTGCAATTTTTACGCAATAGGTAATTTGCATTGCGCCTAAGGGCAGATTATGGATATTTATTATCTGTCTAAGTAAATGTGTGTGGTTTATAATATTTAATCTGTGGTGTTACGGATATGTAAATGCTTGTAATGTTTTATTTTTGAGTATATTTTTTTTCTGACTTTGTTTTAATTTTTAAGCAATTTTCTCCTAGGTAGACATAAACAATTTGGGCTTATTACTACTAAATTCTCACTTCAATTTTATTCAATCTCTTATTTTTATTTTCTTTTTTCTCTTATTTCTTTTAGTTTTTTGAGTATAGCTTGTAGTCGTAAACTACACAGTACAGTACACCTTAACTACGAAACAATATCAAAAAAAGCCAATGCCACGACCAAAGCCAAAAACAAAACTATAAAAATAATAATCAGCCTCATCAAAGAGAAATCCAACCTGCAACAATAATTTATAGTCAAGTAATTATTTCAATTACGTTAGAACATCGTCAAATTATAAAAAAAAGTATTCAAACTACTTAATTAAAATTTAAATTAAATCAGAAAGTTAGCGTAGAAATAATAAAAATATGAATACTACACTGCTACGCTACGCTACTCTCGAAAACATAGTATCTAAAATACTGGAGGAAGGTCACGTAAAAAGAATGAGGACCCCCCCGGAGAGCATGGGTAGATGAAAATGGACAAAATGAACAAAAGCGAGCGAAAAAGAAGAGGTTCTCTCCGACTACCCCATTAGGGTGACAGTGTGAAGCTAACGCTACATTGACTCATCATTGAGGAAAATGCATTATAATATTATGTTAAATGTTATGTTAAATATGAAAGGAATAAAGTATTAACGTTATTAAAGGTCAAATGCCTTAAATAATTATATCTTTAAATGCTGCCAGAGTACAATATTAACAACATTTATATAAGTTACAGGCCGTCGCAGTGGAAGGGCATAAGCCTGCCTCAAGAATTTGGCAAAAAATGCGGAATGGCAATGTCTTAATAGAGAACAGAATGTCTTAAACCCAATTTCCCTCTGGTTGTCAGCTTTGTGAGGGATAGAGCGTGAAGTTAAAAAAATATAAAGCACAGAAGGAAAATAATATCAAACAAAAAGCAACACTACAACTGTCAGATTTGTTTTCAAATTTGACAGCTGACGCTTACTGTCAATTAGCGTAATTTATTTTTAATAGGCCGGTATTGTGCTCAACTGGCACGCTCGAAGCGCTATATATCGAGAAATCATTCATCATCAATAGACCGTTTTTAGAAAATGAATTAAATGTTTTATTAAACTTGCCCTTGTTAATAATAAATAGATGAATATGTAAACAATTAGTTTATAATCATTTAATGATAATATTATGAAGCAATTATTACGTATAGCACTATGAGTCGAAATATCTCTAAGGTTTCGTAGTATAATAACTTGTGAGTCACGATTAGTGTTTTCCCACATGAAATAATTATATTGTAAATTATACTCGACGTGCGAGGTAGTGTTTGTGAAAAATGATGAATAAACTGAAGCTGTTTTGGTTGAAAACTAATCGCTGGCATCGAGGTTAGTTGGTTTAAATGTTATTTATTTGTCTGATTACGTCGACGAAATATTTAAGTTTTTTATTATTTTAGTATTTCATATTTCTTAATAATTATTTTTTATAACTTTATATATTGCATTGATTAGTTCCTTACACAACATAATTGTGAAAAACATAAAACTGAAAAAGTGCTTGCAGGATAATTAACGAAACGCTTTATAAAAAAATATTTGTTTTCTCGCTGTATCCCTCGTAAAGGCAGCCTAGGCAGAAGGAATCTAAGTGAGAAGGCCATCTGTTCCCCCCACACAACACATTACATGTTTCATGGCATAAATTAACATTTCTTTTCTGAGCAATGAATTGGAAATAATTCATAATAAATATAATCATTTCCCCAAAAGGAAATCGAAAATGCAATTGTCACATGCAGTCTGCCCCTGTGGTGGTGCTGCTAGGCAGCCTCAAAAATATTTTCTTTATAATTTCAGTACTCTTCATATTCCTGGCAGTAGAATTTAAGCTACTACCAGGAGGACAACTCGGATTTCAATGCAATGACCCAGCATTATCACACCCTTACACCGGCGATACTGTCAATTGGAAATGGTTGATAGGAATAACTGTGTTTTTACCATTTGTTGTGGTAAGCAAGTCTCAATAATATATAGTATGTTAAGAAAACAACTCCACTCTTTAAGAACTTAGTATGTAGACACTCTTTTCTTTGCTTTGCTTAGATTTTGAGACAGCATGTTAAATACAAGTAATTGTTTTATAAATTTTAAATTCTAATTGTATACAATATATAAATCTTACCTAAATGAACCTAAAGTGGTGAGTGGAGTGAAAATTTCTTATTGCTTGCTTTTTCTATGTATAATTTAATGTGTAAATTGTAAAGTGTTTTTTAAAATAAAAGAAAACCTTTATATAATGGATATTATAATACTATTATTAATTATATTGTATATGTAAGGCCAGTCTTTGGGGAATGGAGCACCTTAACACTGGGTTTCATCTAGCTATCCTACTATATGTGGAATACAAGGGGAAGCTAAATAAATGAATAAAAAATACATAATATGTACTTTTTAAATATATTATTATAATTTTATGTTTAAATTTGATCGTAAACTTCAAAGGTTTAATATATGTAAAATACATATAATTAATATGATAATATTTTTGATAATTAAATATTTTTTACAAATATTTCAGATGATGATTGTAGAAAAACAGCAAGATAAATCAAAACATGCCAAAGAAAATGCCCTATGGTGGTTCAAAGAGTATTTATATGGATTCCTCATAAACTTGACGGTAGTGCAATGTATCAAGCTCGTAGTGGGTTCACCGAGACCCCATTTCTTCGATACATGCAGCCCTAAAGAAGCATTGACATGTGAAACGTAAGTTAAAAAAATATTTTCTTACTTGTATACATTGCTGGTAAAAAAAGGTTTCATCATAAAATAACCATTAGTACAAAAACATTTATATTTTGAATTTATACTTCCTACAAAAAGTTATGACAGGCTGGCCTTGAATGGAATGAAATGGAAAATGCGTTAGTAATAACTAACTTCAAACGCTATTTGTTGAATAAAATTATTCACTAGAAGTGTTAAGTCCTTAATGAGGCCTTAAGTCCGTCATGGCGCCGTGGCTGAGCAAGCACGACGGCTGTGGTTTCGATTCTCACTCAGGGAAAAGGAATTATTATTCACAAATATTATCATATCCTCGCTCTGGTAAGGCAAAAAACGGCGTTAAGTTCCGCCAACACGCAAGACTAACTAGTGTTAGTGTTCCTCCTACCTTGTTACAGCCTAAAAAAGTAAATTGTATGTAGTTCATAAAGTGTATCGAAGTAAGCACATATAGACTGAGATCCCACCGTTGAATCCTGCATATACCAGTTTTCTTAATTAAACCTATATTAATGAATAATATACGATTAGTAGAACAGATTACACCTGGGTTGCCTGGAAGAATCCTGCCGCAATCACCTTTAATTACATTTTTTCGTAACTCGTTTTTGGAGAAAATTGCAGTTATACGTTTTTTATATGAATCGCACATCATTTGAAAGATAATCGCATAAGGAATTGGAAAATTAAGGGTTGCCAGCTCTCAGTCTGCCGCAAGTCTAGGGTTGCCTGGTTTAAACATGTCACTAAATGTTAATAATTTGCACTCATGTGTTTTTTTAATGAATTATATATCAAATTAAAGCTTATTTTTTTCTGAACACGATAAAACAGGGTTGCCTGGAAAATTCCTGCCGCAAACAGGGGTTGCCAGCGTTTGAAATATTTTATTCCAGTTCCGTTTGACTATGAGAATAGACGATGAATTGCGCGGTCTGTCTTATGTTTTGAAGTAAAATATTATATAATAGAAGGTCAATCTTAATGTTCAATGTTTATTCTAATTGTTCACCTATTAAATGATGATTTTAATCATATAAAGTACACGCAGAAAACTATTTAAAGATGAAATCATCCTTATTTTTCAAGTAAAATAATGAATCTATAATATTGAGTCTTTGCAAAATCTATTTTCTAAATACTAATATTTATTTATTAATTTAAATTACCATTTTGAAACAACTAAATTATCTAATTAAATAAATGTTTACAAATATCGATCTACTATAAGCTATTAATATACATACATATACATCATGCTTCCTTAGTATAATGAAGGGTGACCATTATTGCGGATATATTTTTTATTAATTATATTGAAAAATACATTTCAATGAACTCTCTCT